>JAVXUP010001107.1:220000-280262 GCA_033070095.1 Escallonia herrerae
CATGGACTAAATGAACGGCTAGGTTATGGTCAGAACTGTGATCAACCATCCCCGAAGTATATGATGGTGACTGATGGGATAAACCTAGAAATTAGACCCTTCTTACTAAAGGTTCAGTTTTAGGTGGAAGTGGCAGGTTTGTGCTTCTACAGGCTGTAGTTCTAGAGATAGAACTTTATGTCCTCATAGGATAATTGTAATGTTAAACGATGGTAAAGGAAAGAAAAGACTGTAACTCAGTTGATCAACGTTAGATAGATTTTTAGCAGGTCAACCTAAAAGTTCTGCCAAAAAAAGAAAAAAAAAATGAATTTTCGGAAAAGGAATGATCTAAGGTCCTAAACATTGCCAAATGTTTTTTTTTTAATCCATAGCTTCACCTCAGATTATACGATATTAATCTCTGTCCAAAAGTTACAACCAACCAAAATGGTTCCAACACAATCCTGCCCTAGCGGCGGCACAAGTGTACTGGTGCCTAAAGAAGCTTAAGCTGTTGTCGCATCTACGATGTACATATTGACAAGAGTACCTTGAAAGTGTTCTTTTGCTACCCAACCAATATCATCATTTGCATATTATTAGTTGTCTCAGAGCGAAATTAGAGTCTGAATCAACAATGAGCTGTCATAAGAAGTTGGACCAACACACCAAGTAATATTTATGAACGTGTGAAATGAGCACAACTTTATCTGGCCAACAGCTAGAAGGCATATGAGAGACATAAGAAGAAGTCAAGCATTTCTTAGTATAGCTTGACGAATTAATGGAATTTTTGCGTCCTTTTATATAAGAAAGTGTTTCAACTCCGGTCATCTCTTTCGTCAGACCATAATTTTAAGCTTGAAGGCACAACTCAGAGCATATTTCGACAGTTAGGTAGACCGTAGACTCGATGCCTTATGGTGTAGGTGTGGATTGATCAACTGTGACAGGCATGGCCAACTTTTGGGAACGGTTTTGCGTTAGGACTTGTTGACTGTTTGTTGTTTTTATAAGCAAGGTATATTATGACAACTGGCGGTATTATATTCCCTGTGCACATGACTACCTTCTTTCTTTCCTTTGCAAAATATGAATGTGCAGCAATTTCCATACTTGCAATATGACCAACTAATCTCAAAGTTTACTACTAAAAGAACTATTTACCTACCTAGAGTTGTGCCATCGACGGGCTTATATTGAAACTTCGCTGATACTTCTGTCCACCACGAAACATTTTGGATGCTAAAGCATGCAGGTGGATTCGTGCTGTCGTTGATCTCTTGTCCAGTGCTTTTTAAGCCTAAGGGTTGTCCTTCCATGAACTTAAAACTCTTTTTGAAAAACTTCTGCACTTAATGATAGTACCACAAAGAGAAAGACAAGCAGCAAAAGATGCGTTTTTTTGTGGGGCTAACATGCCGTGGCATTCATTGCTGACAGATTTTTGAGCTGTTAGTTTTTTTTTTTTTCCTTTAGCATCCTTTAGTTACAGAAAGGGTTGACTGCCTAGATGTAATTGACCATAAACAGTTTGCCTTAGCAAGTTATGCTGCTTTTTCCTAATTACAAGAAAGTCATTAACAACTTGAATCTTTTTATAATAGTCACTACGAACAAAATGTTAAACTATCCTTGTGCAATGCAAGAGTACATACTACTGGTAGAAAAAAAAGAAGTTAAATAATAGATCTCAAAATATCTTCCAACTCTTGTCAAAGTTTCATTAATAGGGCCAGTGGAACTTAATTGCACAGTGCATGGAAACTCAAACCCTAATTGCGACACTTGCCATTACCTTAGTACACATGAAACGTATGAGAATCCGACCTAATTAAATTGTCTTCTTTGGAAAACTTTTTGCCTTTCCTGAATCATCTGTTAAAATGTTCTGCATGTTTGACGTCTGTTGCCCCAACTTTGACACGTTTAACTACGGAGGTTCATGCAATTTATCTTCATCCTCTTTATATTTCTTTATAAGGGGTCTGGATCCGGCAAGGCCTCATCACTGAACTATCATCCTTCCTGATGTTGCATACCATTCTCATTCTACCATTCTAAAAATATCTTTCTATTTCATCTATGCAGTTTGCTTATATGGTCATTTGATTTTGCATTTGATGACTAACAAGAAGTCATATGCCTACTCTTCATCATTAAGGTAGCTAATTTTAAGCCATCTCCTATTTATGATTCTGGACCGTGCATGTTTAATGTTAAACTATCAAGTGTAATTATGCATTTCTTTCTTAGAGAAACAATTTGTGTTGTTGGTTACCTTTTCTTACTTCATTTCTTCTATGTTACATGGACTCTTTGGTTTTGCGTGAAGTACCCGTGTCGGACACTCGACACTTGGACATGGGTATGGGATATGTGTCCGACACATCTCATAGGATATGCCATTATGATACTATCTTATAGTCTTTTGTTTAATTAGTAGTTGCTTTGAGTGGAGATAAGTTGTCAATTAAAACCAAATGCATCACATAAAACACCTTTTTGCCTTCGAAATAACTAAAAAACAATAGTAGCTTTGAACATTTTGCCGTGTCCCCGTGTCTTGCGTTTTCAAAATTAGACGAATCCGACACTTGGACACGTATCCGATCTGGACACTTGCACCGAGTCCATGTAACATAGCATTTCTTGGTAAATTTATGTGGCGGCCCTATTCTTTTTTACCTTTTCCCCGTCAACTTTTAGGTTATACGACTGGTTTTCTTCTTACTCCTTAATTTTTTCTTCTGTTGCCGGAGTCCTTTAGAGAACGTTCTTTGTGACATGTTTTCAGGAGTCCACATTTAGTAGTTAGAAGCTTTTTTGTGCATTTGGAAATTTTCGCTTTCTTTTTCTGGGTCATTCTTTTGGTTTGTGGGATGGAGGGGGTCGATAGAGTGGTGAAGAGACAGTAACCGTAGTAATTAAGTGATTCGATGTAGATTGTGCTCTAATGAAATTTTTTGCAATTTCAGATAGTACAGTGCAATTCAACTAAACTCTTGCCCTATCACTTTGGGGTTTGGTAGATGATTCCTTTTGCGCACTGCCCAGATAAACTAGGTTTTATCTCTCAGGATTTATGCCATACAACTCTGATGAAATTTTTTTTCTGTCAGCTACCTAATGTGGATCCTTCTCTTACCCCATCTATTATAAGATCTAATTAGGAAGTATACTGATGCTTGCTTTCTGTTTTAGTTTCATGGCTTGAGCCACTCTATTATATGATTAGGATAGTGTTTGCCTCACGTGACTTGCTGCAAAAAGAGAGCAAAATAGCCATGGATGCTTTGACTTACTTATGATAAATGTTATGGTATTATATCTCTATTGAACATCTTCTTCTTTTCTCCTTTAAAATTCTTCTACAATATGGCATTGAATACATAGGCTCTTTTAATTCTTTAATTGTTAAGTACTAACTGGGTATATTCTGTGTACAAGGATATCCCCAACCACAAGAAGAGCATGTTTTATGTTGAGTAGATAAAATAAACAAGTTATCTTTGCAACTCATTCTTGTGCAACAGACATTCTAGTTGATGATTTTGTATGCGTATAACATGAGGAAGCCTTTACTAGTCACGACTAATCAACATGAAACCAATACAAGACTTATGAACGGGAAATTTGTGAGAAAGCTTCATCATCGCCTTAAAGCGAGCATCATGTTCTCACTGGGCTACTTTCTACAATAAACATGAGCTGAGTCTCTGTTTACTGCATCGAATTTGTAACATAACAATTATGAGGAAGCCCGACTGCCACCAAGCAATTATAAACAGCAAACAGATTGTACAGGAGCATAAGTTTCAAACTGACCCCTCGTTAGGATAAAAGAATCAATTAGCGATTAATATTTCTACTAGAGAGTGATGGCATGTTCCTGTACTTTAATGGCAACATTTTCGATAGTCATAATTGGTGTTATTGTTATGCTGTGTGCAGCTTAAGGCAACGCCAAGGAAGCATGACTCCCACTCTATCATCTCAGCTAGTGGAAACAGCAAGGGAAAAGCGACTCAGACCAGACAACTTGAAGGTTTGAATACATGTTTTGAACATGTGTACTATTCAACTCATAACTCTTCTGCATTATAACAAGTGAAAGTCCAAGGTTCAACATTCATCTACATAAGCACCGCTGCCTACATTGGGGAAAAATGAAAAGTAAAAGAAAATATCAATGATTTGCTATGTCCCTGTCTCTTTCACACAGCACGTGCCAACACCCAACACTATTGTGGAGACCAATTAACATGGCTTGCAACTTCTTTTGGCTTCTTGATTCATCAAGATTCACAAATGTATTTTCATTATATTTTTGCTTTAATGGGCTTCCAGATGATACAGGATTAATTCTTTTGCTGATACAGGATTGTTCAACTCTCAGATGATACAGGATTAATTCTTTTGCTGCAGGTACTTCGAGAGGTGGTCAATCCAAAGGATGAGGCCAAGAAGATGGCCAATGAACAAAAATTGGCATCGAGGTCATCACTTGGTCAAACCATGCCCCAATTTTTGTCACTCACATTGGAGACATTATCTGGTTCTGTCACTCACATTGGAAACATTACGCAAACCTGACGTTAAAACCTCCTAAACTGAGGGAACGACACTGAAGTCCCCTGGCTTAAACTAACTAGCTTTAAGAAACTTAATTATACGCAAAAAAATAATTTAGCAAAAGCAGACCTGTACAAACTAAAAGTTAGCAACAGTAGACTAAACTTCGAAAATTATTAGACCGACTCTACACACAAGAAAGTAGTGGTGAAGCATCAAAGCATTCTTGGATGAAGACACTGATCCTTTGAAGCCCTTTTGATCAGCAGCAAGCATGGGGACAAAAAACAGGTTACTGATATCCTCTTTCTGAAGATTTGTTGTTCTCTTTTTGGGGTTCATCTTTTTTTCGTACATTTTCCATAAATGACTTTGCTATATAATTTTCCATTGGTCTGCAGGTGAGATCATAAGCATCTGGATAGTGGAGATTATATTTTCCGAGCATCGCAAGTGGAAGAATCATGTGAGTTTGCTTTCACATTGGAATTGATTCGTTACTGCAAGTATGATGTTGAAAAATTAGTAAACTTTGTGCTAAAAAATTTTGTTACGATCTTAATTGGATGAGGGTGGTACAACCTTTTGAAAGAGATGTTGAAAATGGAGAAAGAATGATTGCTTCTAGCCCCTTAATTGAAGTGTTTCCATCACATGTCTACTCCCAGAAATGCTTTAATGCTTAGCCTTACCCTTCTTTAGTTGACCGCCTAGGACACTTGGCTATCCCCTTCCTAAGACGCTTCCTTTGTCCTAATCATACTGTGTGTGTTTGCGTGTGTCTCCATGTGTGTATTCATATATATCCATATATGTCTGTATATATATGTCTATTGATCTATATCTGCATATGCATAGTCTATAATTGAATATCTTTCGTGTCTGCATGCATATGTTCATATGGACATCTTGCTCTCGATCTAGTTATTCAACTGGTTACCTGCTGTTTGTGAAACAACAATGTGCCTTCTGATGTTGAGAAACATAAAAGAAAACAATACTTGTTGAATTGATGCTTTATTCCTTTGACGCCCAAAAGTAAAAATGGAATCCCTTGAGATGGTCGCTTGCTTAAATAATACTTTACTAAAATTTCTCAATGATCAACATCTATTTGTTGACTGTCACAAGCATTAAAAAGCTTGCCAGACACAAATTACGAGGTTGCATCCTTCACCAGTGATTTTTTTTTCATCCACCAAAGAAGGTAGATATCTATTTTTACTCCTCTAAAGCAAGGAACTATGAGTGAAGTGCTTTATTATTGCGTATAGTGTTTACTCATTCCCTAAGCTGAGGAAGCCAACAACAATCCCTGTTAACTATTTTCATTAGTTGTAGTACCTCTGTCCTACTAGCAGTGGTGTCAATCAAAGCCGTTGTGCTAATGCAAGAAGTTGTTTTGAACTTTTGATTGTTGAAGTCTAGTGGAATTTGATCTTTTGTTTTAATTTTGTTGTTTGACATGTTAAATAATTTCACTTTTCACTTTTTAGATGAAAATTAATCTACCCCCAGTGAAAATGTATGGGCAATAGTGGAATATTTTTAGGGATGCTGCAATGTTCAATCAAAAGTTGTCCTAGTCCAAGGAAAAAGTAAAGTTGAACATGTCTTTTATTAGATACCATATCAATGAGTTAGCAATACTATGAAATTATTTCTTTCACAAAATGTTTCTATGATAATCTTTTAATGTCAACGATCGAAAAATTTGAGGACCTGTGGTCCACCTTGTCCAGCACCCCCTTGAGTTCCAAAGAAATAATACCCGACTTTCCCCAGAGAAACTTAGGTATCATTAATGGCGTATAAACCTGTTTGTCTTCTAAAGCTCCTTTTATATAGTCTCTGTAGGTTTCTCGTTGCGACTAGTGTGGTAATGATAGATGATGAAGCGAGAAAGGGGTGGTGGTGGTTGGAGCTAGTAATTATATGCTTGTACAAACAAAAACTGTGAAAGGTATTTCATGATTTGCCTATCAAAATAAGAGGGTATAGTTGATTATCAAAGGACTTACAATTAATCTATTTGCGTTAGCATCCGTTGGGTGATTATTTTCCAATTTATGAGTTGCAATGGATTCTCTACCTTATTGGGCAGATTTTCTTGCATTTGTTATTTAAACTTTTACCATATAGAAAAATCTGTTTCCGTTAGATGAGCTGTAATCCTACCTGTAAAGACACCTACTACCACAATGCCATTGATTTAAAGTTAAAAACTCAAGAAAAGCCATTACGACAAATTTTAGTTCCAGTTGTTTGCATTTAATGATTGTTGTCAGAATCAGAAAGAGACAGACATGCACACTCACACCTGCACACAAAACATGCAGTGTGTTGATGTGTTATTCATGAAGCATGGTTTTTACCGTGAGGATAGAGCTTTTTGTGTGCCATGTTCAAACTGAAAGAGGCTCCAACTTACTAACTCTAGTCCTGCACATCAGGTGGGATTCCCAAAATGACCACTTGCCGGCCACTTGTCAACAAGTCCACAGTGCTGCCAGACTCTCCACCAGTTTCTATGGCATTTTCCATCCCTGCTCTAAGAATCTCTCAACCCTTTTCTCTTGCTACACATACACCTGTCTCACCCATCTCGCAACCCCGAGACCTTCATCTACCCATTTCCTTCACACAACTTCACAACGAAACTCAACTTCCATTAACCTTGTTGCTGATAAGACCACTATTCCCACTCTCATATCCATTAAAATGGAAGATTTCACTCTGCAGCCTACTACAACCACCACCACCGCTAACAACAACCTATATTGTGAAGAACAGCACACAACTGAACCGAACCCACTGGCATCAAACATGGCTACTGCTCCTAATGACCAACTATTTTCCATTAATGAAGCACCTACCTTTCCTTCACCTTCACTAATGTCTCACCAACATACAGTGATAGTAACACCATATTATCTGCCGTCTAAGAGTGAGACCTTACAATTTCCATATCAACATGCTCCTATAGCGCATCCTGCATATCTCTACCAAGTTGAGGGAAGTGGAATGGGAATGAGCGCACCCAATTGGAGTCTGCTGCAGGTTCCTGATGGGGTTTCTTGGAATGCACACTTTGCAGAATTTGAGGAACAAAGAAAATTGCACCTATCTAATAGCAAGGTAGCAAGATCAAGAAGAAAAATGTCACGCCAAAGGAGTATAAGTTTGCAAATAAATTCTACTGCAGGCAGCTTCCCCCCTAGCTTGCTGTCTCCTTCCACTAAAGAGCTGGGTACACCTAGTGCTTCTCAAAAAGGCAACCCCTGCAACCAAAAAGACCTTTACACATTCCGTACACCAGATAATAAGGTATGGTGTTGGTTCATTTTGGGTTTATCCTATGTTTTTTCTTGTCTCTTCTGTACTTGTTGGACGCTTGCATGACTACTTTTTTTCTTGGGAACAGAAACTAAGAATTTTGCTGCAGAAGGAGTTAACAAGCAGTGATGTTGGGGCCCTTGGGAGAATTGTTCTTCCAAAGGTGAGGCTTTCTTAATCTCTCTTGGTTTTTCCTTTCCAATTTTCTAATTGACTTTGTATTTTTCTTTCACATTCTAGTCGTTTAGTTTTATCCTTTCCAATAGTATTGCTTAGTTCTTCCATTCCCGTGCAAAAGCATAAAAGTGATGTAAGCGCAATAACATTGCCAATTATGAATAAGTTCTTCACTTGCTCTTCTTGGCAAGTGCAAAATGTCGCGATCCTAGGTCTGTCACTTACTGAATCCATCCCAAGAAGAAAGAAAGGCACAAATGCTGATGTTGATATAATACTGATTCATCAATTAGCTCCGTTATTTTTAATTAGGTTCTATTCTCTGAAGTAAAATTCTGATTGTTGCGTCTTCAATGTACTCTAAACATAAATTAATTCCAAAGAGGGAGGCAGAAGGAAATCTACCAAGTCTCCCATCTAAAGAAGGCATCCCTATAGTAATCAGAAATGTATATTCTACTCAAGAATGGGAAATGAGATATAGGTCAGCTTCTACTTCTTCTTCTAGCTTCTGCTTCTGTTTCTACTTTGCTTCTGCAATATGCTTACCATAGTTCAATGTAACAAATCTTTATTCTTTTTTCTTCATCGTGAATACAGGTTCTGGTCAAATTACAAGGGTAGGATTTATATCCTTGATCAAATAGGTAAGCCTACTTCAAATCCTTAAGTTAAAGTTTAGGATGCAGCTAAGGCGGCAAACGCCCTCGCTCTCGTGTGTGTATGTGTGGTCACTGCTCTTGTTTCATATGAATATGATTTTGCTATCTCTAAGATGCTTGCTCCTTTTGAGTTGGACATGGACAGAGAAAGAGAAAAAATCTGTTTTAACTTTTTTCCTGTCAATCTACAGGTGATTTCGTGAGGCAAAATAGAATGGAGAATGGAGACCATTTTATTCTTTATGAGGATGAAAGCAAGAATTATGTAAGTCTGTTGCTTTAAGTTTAACGAGAGGGTTGCAAAAAGAGCATAGAGATTCATATAGATGCTGCAGTGAAAGCAAATTAACTTGCAGTAGGACCTACTAGGTAGCACGGACACGGACACGGTGTCGGACACGGACACGGTGTCGGACACGGACACGGTGTCGGACACCGACATCGACGGGGACACCGGACACCGCAATTTTCAAAAAATCAGATTTTGGACACCGCAGGACACCGCTAATTTTTAATATATATAAATATATTTATATATTTAATTTAATAAATATCAAATACATTTCATAACCTAAAATAACAAACAATAATGAAAACTACTAAAATAAGGAATTTAAATAAATACAAGTCACTTGAACATTTATTTGGTATTGGGCAAACAAAACGAAGTTAAGAAAAGAAGAAGAAAGAGGTCGTTTAGTAGAATGCATGACAGAGGGAAATAAGGAAAAAAAAAGGGAAAGATACGACTTATGGTCCTTACCTCTCAGCGAGAAAGAGAAGACAAAGAGAAGAGGAAGGAGACGACTGACGAGACAAAGAGAAGAAGCAAACCTGTGGGTAAGCGACGGCGGTGGACGACCTCCGGCGACGATGGCGAGAGATCTAGCGACGCCGACGGTGGATAGATCTATCGGCTTCGGTATCCGGCAACAACGGCGCTTTTCAGATCTGTCGGCTCCGACAACATCGGCGACTTTCAGATCTGTATCTGTCGGCTACAGCAACATCGGCGACAGATCCGGCAACACGGCGACGAGAGAGAAGAAGACGGCCGACAGATGAGGTAAGAGAGAAGAAGACGGCCGACAGATGAGGTAAGAGAGAAGACGACTACCCCTGAAATTACTTCCAAAAGTTCCAAAGTAGCCCCAAACCGTCCGACACTGCACATTCCCGTGTTCGACACTCCTCGACGAAGTGTCCGACACGGTGTCCGAAAATTAAAAAAAAAAAATTCCGACACCGATTAGCCGTGTCCGACACGTGTTGGGCGGTGTCCAGAGGGTGTCGGGGTGTCCATCCGTTTAGGACACCATACCTCCACCTAGGAGAGGTGTCCGTGCTTCACAAAGGACCTATAATGTTGTGGCATGGACTGGTGTAAAAGCAGTCACCATGCAGTCTCCATATTTTCAAAAGAAGTGCTTCCATGAAGCTATGACAGCCAAAATTTGTAACAGAAATGTGATAGTGATAGGAGAGCGCCACGGAGATTTGAGTGTCCCAATTTTTTTAGAATACAAATCTCTGACTTTTTTGTGTAGTTTACAGCTGATGTCTATGTTCTAACGCAGTATCACTGCCGCCATAACAGTGGGTGTGCAACTATTGCTGGAAAGAAGGCAGAAGCATTGTCCCACTGCTTCTTGCCAGTACCTAGTGTTTTGCCATGTTTTTCTTCTCTGGTACATATTTTCAACTTTGGCTTTTTGTTTCCCCTGTTTGATTTTCTTGTTTGTTTCTTAATATGGCCCTTTGCAGTTCTTCTCCAGCAGGAAGATGGTAAAACCAATTACAAATCCCTCAAACGAACCAACCCACACATACCCGACGTCATTCAACCACGGACCAACAGACGAGGAAGATACGACACTTAGAATACTAATGCAAGAACTCGAACACAGAGAACAAGACGACGCTAACACACTCATGACCTTGTATCCTGATGGTGCTGCTTCATCTAATAGCTGAGGTGAAACCAGGTCTAGCTTATCTGACAAGTTAGCAAGTAAGAACGAGAAGATGCTAACGACTTCATGACCATGTATCCTGAAGGTTCTGCTTCTTTTAAAATTGATGTGGAACCGTGGAACAGTTCATGTGACAATTACAGCTAACAAAACCCTTTCCCCAAGAAGTGACAGATTATCCGTTATCGTTAAACAAACTTCTTCAGCCGGCAAGGCATCAGGAAGGCCACGAAGCTTCTTCCAACAACATAGCCAGCAAATGTACCGATCAATGCATTTGCAGTCTCACCATTTGGCAGGTCAATTGCTAAACCTGGTGATTATGTTCTCCGGACGATACACTTATTTAAAGTGATTTACCAAAATGCAAAATTCAATTTTTTTGGATGATAGATTGCAGAAGTACCCTTTGCCCAGCAGATTGAACTCTTTTTCTTTTGTTTTTTTTTTTAATAGAGATAGCTATGATAGGGAAGAGATTTGTGAAGGGAATCATGTATATTAGGAGAAGAGGTTACAAGATTCATTTATTGTTACTTCTACTGACATTTAAGGGGTTTTTTTTTCTACATCTTCCTATGTTCATTGATATGAATGACAGCTTAACTATGTTACTTATGTTCAAAGCCTATTTTCACCTTTCAATATGCTAATTCACTTCCTCTTTCTTGCTAAAAGGCTACGTAAGTAGAGGGGTGTATACGTTTTTTTTTTAAGAGCAGCATGAAAAAGTATAAGGAGTATAAATAGCATCTCTTAGAAGTTAATTGAAGTTGTTATTTCCCACTATGGCAATGAATGACAGCTAAATGAGCATTTAATGCCTAACTAAATAACCATTACTCCCTAATGAAAACAGTAGGCCAGTATCCTGAGATGGAATGAAAAGCCAACAAATACTTCTCAACTATTACCAAGAATTGGAGGAGAGCAATGAAATTTTCTTTTATTGTATTAGAGTTTCTTAAATCTTAAATGCACTTAAATCTTAGATGCTTAAAAACTGTGTTTGTGAACTAAAATAATTAGACTTCAAATGTAAGTAATGTTTGATTTATTGTACAATTGCCGAAATTTAAATTTTTGTTGGTATAATAATTTGAACATATGTTATGCCAAAAAGCTCTAACCAAAAGATTTTCTCTCTAGAAGATCTGAGCAATAGAGAATAGTGTAGGAAGCAGTGGCTTTGTGCTGGCCTCTCGCACGTATAGCAGCGGTAGAGGGATCAGAAGGAGCCACGGGGTTGAATCCTCAAAACCCAAGCATCCAATGCTTGAGAACCCTAAGAAGGGTGGAGCTAAAGTTCAATCTTAATATTCTTCTTTTCTGTCTCTTCAAAAATGCCCTAGAGAAAACAATGTCTATTGTTACATTTCTACCCTTACGACCTCTTTCAACCATGTTTTTCGCAGCTCAAGCCACCCAAAATAAGGAAACAAGAGGCCCCAAAGAAAGAACTTGCTCTGACACCCGTTGATGCAATTAAGGATGCAAAGATATGCGCATACAATTTACATGGCTTTGCATCAGTTTGATAATAAGAACATTATAGTACATTTAAGAGGATGCTACTATTTCCATTAGATTATGGAATGAAAATCTTTTCAAGGTCTCATAATCATTTTCCAAAGGTAATAACAAAAGGTAGCAAGTAGTCATATATTTTTTGGTCAAGTCTGCTTTTGGAGGTGTGAGATACATATATGATACTGAATTTAGAGTCCGTTTGAAATTGATTAAAAGCAGATTCAACTTAAATCTTAATCAGTTTTCAATATCTGATTTAATCAGAATTAGTTTGATGTTTAGTAAAAGTAGTTGTAAATTAGATTAAATCTATAAAATGTGTTTGGATAAAAAGTACTTAATTCATTTTCATTATGACAAAATGACCATAGAGGACATATAATAAACAATAGGAGAAGTACTTAAACACTTAATAAAATGTACTTAAATAAAAAGTACTTAAACACTTAATAAAAAGTACTTAAATCAGTTTTTTTTAATCCCTCTTTGTATGTTAGCCCGCTGTAAGAGAAGAGTATAGCAATAGGAGAAGAGATAAACTTCAGAAACTATCTAAAAGTCACTTTATTAATTAAAGGGTATAAGAAGTCTTTTTATGAAAAATGTGAGGATATGATAGTAAATTAGAAGGTCAAACCTGATTTATGAAAAAAGTGAGTATTCTATAATCCTCACTTTTGAGAATTATGGATTAAATAAGTTTTTAACTTTTGGAGATGGATTAAATTTCTTAATCTCTTTTGTCAAACACTTTATTTAATCTAAATTAAATCAGGTTTGACTATCACATAATCAATCCCAAACACCCTCTTAGGTGTAATTCAAATTTACAATTGAATGACAGGATCAAATCAATTAAATCAAACTATAGACTATATAGATGTGATTAGAGTTGTCAAACGGGTCGAGCGGCCCGCGGCCCAGCCCGACTCGGCCGAAAAAAGCCCGGGCTGGCCCGGCCCTGGTATGAACAGTGCAGGCCCAAATTTTTAGGGCCTTAGACCAGGCCAAGGTTTTGGGAAAAATGGCCCGGGCCAGGCTCGGCCCTGAATTGGCCCGGTTTTGGCCCAAATTCTGGGCTGGCCCACTTTTTTCAAATTTATGAAGTATGTGCTATTGAGGATATTAATTCTGCTCTGGAAAGTGGCCTCTGGAACACACTGGCCCAACTCAGATATAACGCATTCGTTAAGCCTGCCAAAATGTTGGCATTCATTACAAAAAAGTTAATGCCAACTAAAATAATTACTCAATGCGTTGTATTGGAATTTTTTAATGCTAACAAAATCAATTACTTGCTGTGTTGCATTCAATTTTTTTTTTCTGATTTTTTTGTGGATTTTTAGAACAACCCTTTATATGTAAACTTTAATTGTACTCATTATTTTTATCCTAGTTTGACCTGCTAGGTCATATTTAATATGTAATTGAAATTTTAGTTTAATGTGAATCTTTGATTCTTAAGACGATGCCAGATATATTCGGTCATTGATTCTTAAGACGATCCCAAGAGCCTTTACCAACCGAACTAATTAATACAATTAAAATTTGATCGTAAAAATCATAAAAAGAAAAAACGAAATTGTCAACCAACTATTTTGTTAATTTGTTGGCAGCTATAAACTTTTATTGGCGCCATGTAACAAAATCTGGAACGTTTATTTAATGATGAAAGTGAGTTCAACTGTTCAAATATATCTTTCCATTGTCTATATGTTGTGCCAATTGAGGCTTGTGATGTTGCTCAAAGTCTCCAACCATTTAATTTATATAAATGTGAATAACAATGAGTTAAGAAAAGAAAAAAAAATTGGGCCCAGCCCTAAATATGGGGCCTAGGGCCAGGGCTTGGACTGGGCCCAAATATACCAGTTTTCAGGCCCGGCCCGGCTCGGTTTCATTTCTTCTGACCCGGTTTCGTTGGAGGCCCGCTGTGCCGGCCCAAGCTCGGCCCATTTGACATCTCTAGATGTGATACATGTTTGCTGATAGTTGGTTAAAAGTTAAAGAGTTTCAACTAATTTAAGGATAAGATCCATGTATCTAGTATTTGACAATTAACTTTGAAAGATGAAATGATAAATGTTTACTACCGAGGTCAATCATGACATTAAAAAAAATAGAGATAGTTTTGTTCAGATAATGATTTTCATTTATCGACTAGGTTAAATTACATGAATACATCCGCAAAGTAGACAAATCATAGCCATGGAAGTAAATTTTGACCCACGGTATAAGAAAGAACGGTGGCGATGAGTGCTGCCCGGTTTCCCAGCGAAAACCCGTTCCCGCCTCTCTGCACAAGTTTCATTCACTCATTCAGACAATTGCAAGTTTAATTTGCCGTTAAACACCAGTCCCATATGTCAGTTTTAAGGTAATTTTTACACAAGATGTCTGTCAGTGTGTTTTTATGCGTGTATTTGTTCAGCACATATCCAAAATATCTATGCTTGCTATGCAAAATGCAGATTCCTGTTTGTTAATTTGGTGAACATGACTCCAAATGTAAAAACAAGGGCACCCATGTGAATAACTTCATCAATTACGAGCTGGTTATCAGTTTACAGTGTTATTCTTGCCTTACAATTAGTGACTCATGATTGAACAAAAGCCAAGGAACGAAAGAACTTGTTGATTGTGCTGTATATTGAACCCTGCTCTAGTGGCCTGACCTAATTTAATTGGGAAAGGGAGTTGAAGGTGGTGTAAAGAAATTATGGGCACCATTATTTTGATTTCATAACAGTTTAACTTAGCACCTGTTCGGATACCATTTTTGTTTTTTTTTCCCCGTAAATTTAGAAAATGAAAAAGATTCCTTTCCAGAAAAGATGAAAAACATGTGTTAGCTTGTTTGGCCAGCACATTCATTACTATGAAAATGATAATATTTGATGAGATACGGAAATACCCAATGTTGTTAGGATATCATGTTTCAATACATTTTCAAAGTTAAACAGTGTGGGTTTAATTCAAAGAGAAGTGGATAATATATGTACGAGGTATCACAAGCATTGTTATGAATTTGGTGTTTGTGAAAACGTAATTGAAATCGGTAAACAAACAAATTTTTGTTGAAAACACACTTCTGATAGACAATGTAAAATGCTATTTTCACAATAATATAGGGCGGGTATAGTGGATGAGGCTCCCACTGTTGGTATGGGGAGGGTCCATGTATGCAATATTACTCAATTCCACGTTCTAAACATGTGACCATGCCACAGTGGAGCAACCTTACTGTTGAGCTAAGGCTCACCCTCTTGCTCCAGCATTTCTCAATAGATGTTTTTTAGGGTTTTTTCTTCACTTACAACGTCTGCTATCTTGTTGGATCTGTACTTGTTTAGACAATACTTACACTTGTAGATAATGGGTTTGCGTAGTCAACCTGGTTGGTAATGTGACCAACTCAGAGTCGCTTACCAAGCAACTAATAATCCTGTTTACTGTCTCTTTTTCCATACTATGTTCTTAAAATGTAATTGCTCCAAATGCAGATTTTTCTCGATGCCAAAAGTAGGTAAATAAAGCTTCATGTGCTAATGAGTACTTCCTTCGGTCTGTACTGTTCTCAGTAAGCTATTAGTTAATTGCAATGCACTTCAATTTTAGACGTTTTTTTCCCCTCATTTACTTGTCATTCCCCGACAATATGTAGTTCAGGTCTAGTTGATTGCACTTTGTAATTGGGATTTTTGGACAGATTTGTATGCTCTCCTATTATATTATAACTGCATCAAGTCAATTCTCTTTTGCTTCTTGTGGGCGGAACGACCGCTCCTAATAGTAAAAAAAACTGTTTTTGGAGTGGTAGATGGATTCATCCATATTATTCGGTTCTTGCTTCATCGACTATAGTTCATTTCTTCCCGTTGGGCTTTTCCCTGCTCCTTAATGGATTTCTCTGCATATATCATCCTACGAGACGACATAATGGGTTTACAGACTGGAGTTGGGTGGGTACTATTCCTGGTAAGGACTTGGGATGAAGTTTTTGACACATTTCCATCTGGTGCCATCCATGAACTACACAATAGCCACCCGGTGTCATCTCTAACTTCATGTTAGCCTCATCAAGTCGTCTACTTTGGTTTAGAATTGCGTCTTAAGACTCTTAACTAGCTTCTCTCTGATTATATGGGAATCACCCATTTGTATACAATAGGTAGCTATGAGTTCCAGACAGGGCATTTTTTAAGTTGCTTTTATAGATACTGACTCAGATGAATCACTTAAGTTGTGTCTTTGGAATTTTCTGTGATCTGTACTGGTCATTATAACAGTACAATCAATAACTACTTTCACAATTTTCAGCCAAGGTAGATGCAAGTGCTTGATTCTTTATTCTGGGCTTATAAGCAGGAAACTATTGTGGGCCATTGTACATAGCAAGCCAATCTTTGTTAGTTATAGCTCCTCAGATTAAACTCCCTCTCTTGCTCTCTCTAGCTCAAGATAGTATTCTACTATTTCATTGCGATGAATACTCAGCATGGAGACACGCATGTAAAGTTTTCCTACAGGCTACATGGACATTGAAACTTAACAATGTGTCATAGTATAATCCCTTTAAGTTCATAAAAAGTTGATGAGAATGTATCAGTAGCTGAGATCAGCTCAGAGATACGTTAGTAGTAAAGCTCATAGTAATATGTTGTTAGCTGCTGATGAATGTCTCTATAGCATGGTATTGTTCTTGGAAGATTAAAATCACTGGACTTAATATTGCTTATTAAAACAATTGGATAACCACAACCCATATCATGGCGTGAACAATATTTTAGGTAGTTTGTATCAAATAATTGCTGATAACCATTCAGGCAAATGTTACTGTCCACTTTTGAAAGGTGAAGCAGATTATTAAGCATTTCTAAACTCTGCATGAGTAAAAAACTGGAAAAGAATTAAAAGATAGATGTCATAATATCTTAGAAATCTTATTAGTTTCTCATTGATCTGGAAATAAGGCCATTTACTTTTGATTGCACACGGCATGTTTGAGAACTCCTACTCTAACTTCAACACTTGTTATTACCTAGAACGCGCGAAAGTATAAGCATCCGACCTAATTAGTTTGTGTTTTTCGAAAAGCTTTTTGTCCATTTGCGTACTTTGTCAAAATATTTCTGCATGTTTGACGTCTGTTTGCCACTTTGCCCCGACTTTGACTCGTTTAATTACAGAGGTTCATTCAATTTGACTTCATCCTTATTATTTTCTTTATAAAGTGTCTGATTCTGGCAAGGCCTCATCACTTAACTCGCATCCTTCCTGAAGTTTCAAGCCTTTCTTATTTTACCATTATAGAGATTTCCTTCCCTTTATGGCCAAAAGATCAAGAAACTTGTTTTTTGACACATGATGTTTCTCTCCTTTATGATCGAAAAATGGTCATGTTCTTACAGGAGACAAGTTGAAAAGCTACCTTGTAATCAATTACGAAAAGCTACCTTGTAATTGATTACGACACATGATGTTTCTCTCCTTTATGATCGAAAATGGTCACGTTTAATAATCAATTACGACACATGATGTTTCGTAATTGATTATTAAACGTGTTTTTGCACTTCTTTTTAGAGATTCTATTTCTATTGTTGTGCTTGTGTTGTTAATTCCCTTTGCTTACTTCATTTCGTCGTAAAATTTCATGGGATCCTATTTCTCTCTCTCTCTCTCTCTCTCTCTCTCTTTCCTTTTTACACTTTTCCTCGTCAACCTGTTAGTTTCATGAACGGTATTGGAGTAATTCCTGGTTTTGGAGTGTGAAGTGTGGACTCCTGAGACATGGTTTTTCGTTAGGTTCTCACTATTGGTTTCGCATCAGTTTCACATTAACTAGTCATTACGGGTAAAGGCTTGCTACATGCATACAAAAAATCAATAGCTAGAATGTTTGTAGCACAAGGTATGATTTGAGAAGATAATCTGTTTATTTTATCTTCTCAGTTTAATGCATGCTCATGTACTATGGGTATATCCTTGGGTTTTAATTTTGAAAGAGCACAAGTCTGAAACTGACAGATTGTTAGAAAGAAAAGAACTATATGGAGACTATGGTCTCCCTTATATCTAGTACATGGCGTGTTCTAAGCTTTTCGTGGCATCATTTTCATTGTAATAAATAATGCTTTTGTTACAGTGTGTGCATCTTAAAGCAGTGTCGAAGAAGAATGACTTCTACTATATCATATCAGCTAATGGAAACTGCAAGCGGAAAAGGACTGAGAGCAGACAACTTAAAGGTGGGATTATATAATTTGAGCATAAACTTTTGTAGTTGGATATGCCACTACCATACTCTTGAAGCATAATTGTCATTGTAATTCTCTTGACAAGTGAAGTCCTAATTTAACTGTTGTGTGTTGCCTAAGCCTCATTTCCTACTCTAGGGATAGATGAAAAGTGAGGAAATATCAATGATTTGCTGCGTTCTCCTGTCTTTATCACATAAACTTTAACCGATGCACATACAACAGTTGACACATACGGAGTCGATGTAACATGGCTTCCTGATTTACGAATACTGGAAATTGCAATATCATTCAATTTCCACATTCATGGCTCTCCACTTGTTTTCCACATAAAATTTTAAATATGCATCACAAAAGATAGCCAACTCTGTGACTATACATGATAAAATCTTTTGCTGCAGGGATTCATTTATTACCATCTTTATATGGTATTGTGAACTTGGGTTTTAGAAACATTTATGATCATCTTTATTAGATGATGATGTCCTCTATAACCTTTTTAAGAGAGACGGTCAAAATAGAAAGCGTGAAAGAATGATCTTACTTATGAAAGAAACATAGCAGATAATAGGGATAGGTAGCAAATGATGCTGCGTTAACTATTTTCTTCTTATTATGAGTGGTGCATTATATGCGCATGTGCTTCTATTAACTCAATTCCAGCCCATTTTTTGTTTTTTCTGGCTGAGTTTTTAGACCATATCCCAAAGAACAAACTTTGGCTCCTACTTGGGTCGTAGGAATCTTCCTCCAACTCCGTGTATAGTGACAATTAATAATCGTTAAATGTTTTTAGTGGCTTTTCTTCTAACACTTTCAGGGACAATTATTAACAACATCTTTTTAGCGTCACTAAGTAAAAGCCACTAGAAACATTTAGAGAGATTGACTGTCGCTATATAGGGGGTAGGAGGAAGATTCCTTCAACCGGGATAGCAGCCAAATTTTTTCCTATCCGAAAACGATGAAGAAATCTGTTTTCCCGCACCTTTCGCTAGGATGATTTCTTTTTGGACATTATTAGCCCTTCAAACGAAATTGACACCAGAATTATAGTAAGCAAAAACACAAAAGTAACCCACTTTAGTCTTTATAACTATATCCATGTCTTTCTGTGTGTGCTTATGATATCTCCCTATATACATAGTCATTTTAACTGGTTGTGCAAGATAATGTGCCTTTTGATGTTGAGAGATGAACATGCTCATAAGATGAGCACAGGAACAAATAATGATATTAGTTGTAAATGACAAAGCGTTGCTCTTTGGTTCCATAGGTTTGTTGCAAAAAATGTTGTGACCTCGCAAACTATTGTATGCCTTCATCTTTGTGATTAACTGGACCAACTTATTTTTTGCAAATTTTTTGTCTTTTTTTATTAATTTTCAAAGTTATATTCTAGTGTTACATTCAAGTCCTAAATCAACCTTCTTTCATTTCATACTTTTGAATTCTATTAAATATGATTCTTAAGTACATGCGTTTTGTTCTTCAAGTTATATGTGAAAATTATTTGAAAGCTTGCCGTGAACAAACTACAGGATACCAAGCTTTCCCAATGAAAAGATTTTCAAAAAACTTCACTGCTCAATAGCAAGAAACAATTGGTGGAGTGTTTTCTCATTCCATTAGGTTTGAGGAAGCCAACTACAGTTCGTGTAGATAAGCTTTTATGTCAAGCTTTTATGTCAAACTTTTATGTCCTGCACACAAACTTTTTCTGACTTTTGTTCTGGAAATAGATATCCCAACCCTTTGTCACAACTGGTTAGTATAGTGTCGGTTATAAATGCCATTAAAAGACATTTTAAGTGGGCTAGTACAAACTAAGAGTAAGATTGGTTGTCAAAGTCTAGTGGTATTTTGTCCTTTCACAGTCAAAATATTTGACTGTTTCTGTCTTTCAAGACATGTTATTCATTTCCCAAGTTTAAATGAACTTAACATACCTTTTGAGTGAAAACGGAAAGGGCAGTCCACTCCTTGTTTAGAGATATGTAACCAACCTTTTCCCAAGAAACTGCAATGACCCACTCCATAGCCCCACCAAAGGGTAATTCCTCCCTCAAAAAGGCTAGCCAAGTAAGTATTAGTGAGATTCTTGGAGTGGTCTTTAAAGGCCAATCTCATATTATCTCCTCTTTATGCCTTCAGTGTCCTAGGCCCAATCTTAGCATTGTCACGAATAGCCTAGAATCTTCTTCTCTAGTCATTGTTGGATGATTTCGAAAACCTGATTGGCTGACCCTATCTGAGTCTACCTTTGTGTCCCAACCTCCGGAAACCCGGACGGATTGGCGGTACCCGTTCTCTCAAGAAACAACTTCAATATCATCTGTAACAACCTGGTTTACGGCCCCGGTCACTGGGTCAAAAGGGCAAGCAGAATAGATGGTTTATGAGATTTTTGCGTGGGTCTTTTGAGGTCAATCCCATATTACCCCATATTCGGGTAGTATTTCATGACATAACACCATTTGCTCCTTAATGAATGATTTTTCACCTTGCAATTTTGTTGTTTTTTAATTTTTATTTATTTGCTTTTTGCAGTACTTCTCCAGCAAGAAGATAGAGAAACCAGCAACAAACTCTACATTCAACGCATTAACGTATACCCTAATTATGCTACGACATCCTTCAGCCAAGGACCTAGAAACAAGGGAGATGCAGCTTCAAGAACACTTGTAGAAGAACTCAAACACACAAAACGAGAAGACGCTAACGACACCTTCCTTTACCAAGGGGGGACCTTACAGGCCACGAAGATTCAACTTTCAGAATACTTAGGGAGGAACACAAAAATACAAGATGAGAAAACGATAAAGGCCTCATGTGCTTGCATCTTGGTGGTCCTCTTCATCCATCATTGAGGTGGAACCATTAGTAGAGTTCATGCAACAGCTAGAGTTCAATACAATATTGCCCTTTGCCCAGGAAGTGACGGATTATCACTAGATGTACTTCTTCAGCACATACCGGAGGAAGCCAAGAATACTTCTCCAAAGAACATTAGCTAGCAAATGTAGGGATTGATCTTTGCAGTCTGCGGCGGTTGCTGCTGTAACTGATCATCACTTAGCATATGATCTTCGGACGAGACGATTGAAAGTGAAGTTCCCAGAGTGCTTTGGTCTTTTTGACGTGCAGGTTTCTTGTCTCGTAATATGTTGGAACATCTTCTTACAGTGTCCTTTATATTATGTGTTAACATACAAGGTTCTGTTTACCTCTTCCTTGTTTGTTCAGATTGTTGTTGCACCATTATAAGCAGATCTCTTCTTCGAATGCCGGTGCCAGAGATAATAAGATTTTGATTAATGTTTTTCTATCTAATGTGTCCATAGGTAGTTGAAGAGAGGGAAAGTTAAGAAATGAGGGGTGTTGGGATTAAATATTTGTGGAAAGTGTGTTTCTTTTGAAAACTTAAGAAAAAGTGGGTGACTTTTCAAAAATTTCTGAACAACGAGTAGACTTGAAAAAAAAGGGTTTTTTTTTTTTTTAAATCAATTGATTTGGTCCACCAAAATTACCCCTCCCCCCATCATGTTGACCCCTAACCCAATACATGCACCCCCCCCTCCCCCACCCCCACCCCACGCAAAAATCCCTTCTTCTCACCAACCCACTGAAATCTCACATCAGATTTTCTCTACATCTAGACATTGAAGATTGATTTGTTAGATGAAGTTGAGGATTAGGTGAGAGGATTTGTGGAGGTTGAAGACAGTGGTGGAGATTAAGGGAGGGCTAAGGGTCGCCCTCCAACTGTTTGATGAAATGCCGCTGAGAAGATTTGGTGGGTGAGTTTAGACCTGGCAAACGGGTAAATCTGGCAGGTTCGGGTAAAATCCGTCCGGGTACTGGTAAAACGGGTACGGGTAAAAAATACCCGAAAAATTAACGGGTAGCAAAATCATGCACCCGCATCCGGCCCGTCAACTTTGGGTAAACCCGCGGGTAATCTGGCACAACTTGTATTTTTTATTCTTAGTTTTTTTAAGCTTGCTTTCATCAGTTTCTCACCAAATAATTCAACTCTTCAATTTCTTCTTCAATTCCTACGGTTTTGACACCAGATCCATACAAATAACCTTGAAAAAAATAAGATCTATATATTATTAAAATAATGAGATTACACAAGGACAATCAAGAACTCAAGAAAAATTAGATGAAGAGAGATCTCAGTGGAGATCGGAGATCGACACGTCGGCGGCTTGCGGTGGTGAAATTCGTGGCCACGGTGGTGCGTTTTCAGAACGGTGCGGCGACTTGCGGTGATGAAATTCGTGGCCCACGGTGGTGGGTTTTCAGAACGGTGTTGGGTCTCCCGTGGTGGCGGTGGTCGCCGGTCGGTCTCTGAGAGGTGAGGGCATGGTTAGGGTGGAGGTGAAAGGCTGAACATGCCAGCGATTGAGATAGAAAGAGAGGATTTTGGTTGGCGTGGGAAGCTAAGGGACAGATCTCGTAGCTGCTGAGAGGCTCCGAGTGAATGAGAGAGAGAGAGAGAGAGAGAGAGAGAGAGTCTTGTGATGGGTGGCTGATGAGAAAATGAGAAATGATGGAAGAGTTGTAAATGAAACCCTAATATTTTCTAGTATATATAGCAGGTTACCGGGGTAACCGCGGGTAACCCGCACCCAACCCAGACGGATTCACTCAAAACGGTCCGATCCGGGTACGGGTTAATTTCTGGCGAGTACCTGCGTTTTAGGTAGCGGTCCGGGTCTACCCGCGGGTACGGGTTGAATTTTGCCAGGTCTAGGTGAGTTGTATGTGGGTTTAAAGTTAGGAGGGTGTTTTGGTCGTATTTGCAAAAAAACAAGTAATTAGATGAAACTATATTTGTCAGTTCGTATCAATATTTAGTTACTCTGCAAAAAAGTAAGAATTTTCAGATTTTCCCAACACCTAGATATTGAGGATTCATTTGTTAGATGAAATTGAGATTTAGGTAAGAGAATTTGTAGAGGTTGAAGAATGAGGTAGAGATTAAGGGAAGGATGAGAGTCCCCGCTAGCTGTTTGATGAAATGCCGCTGAGAAGATTTTGGATCCTTTTAGATCCTTTATCATATCTAGGTGTGGATGAATGTCAAAATCTATGTGTATTGTATCCTACTATGTTCATACTAGACAAATTTTTGAGTGCTCTAATATAAGTTCTTCCCTTGGGCAAAGTTAGTATTTCATCAGTTAAGAGAATTAATAACTAAATGTCTACACAAACTGACGAGCATTTTCTCATAACCGTACTTACATTCTTGAATAAAACGACTTGTATTAATAAACCATATTTATACCTTATTAGCTTAATAACAAGAGCGGTGCGTTGTGTTTGTTGCCTTACGGGATAATCAACTTTCTGAACGTTGCAAGAGAATCAACGTCCTTCCACAAGTAGCGTAACTTAATTTGGTTTGAGTTTCTTAAAAATTGTCTTCATTTGCTAGCAGGCAAAGTGTGGTTGCCAACGGTTTGTAAAATTCTTGCGACACCACAATGCCACCACATCTATAGGTTGCGGCTAAATGTAGTGTGTTCATCACGGTAAGAAACGGTATTAGAGAGACACTTTTGGATCCTTTACCATATCTAGGCGTGGATGAATTTCAATATCTATGGGTATCGAACCCCACTATGTTCATATCATGCAAATCTTTGGGTACTCTGATATAAGCTCTTCTCTTGGGCGAAATTAGTATTGCATCATTTGCAAGAGAATTAACAACTGATTATATATACAAACTAACAAGTATTTTAGCATTACCGTACTTGCATTCTTACATAATATGATTGTATCAACACTTTTTGGGGGAGGGTAATTTGGAAAGACCAAATGAATTGATTTTAAAAAATTCAAGTCTATCCCCTATTTAGAAATTTTGAAAAGTCACCCTACTTTTTCTTACGTTTTCAAAAGAATCTCACATTACACAAATATTTAATCTCAAGACCCCTCATTTCTTAATTTTCCCAAGACGAGATATTACACAATACATATAAACACAAAAATTACCCTTTTCCTCTACATCCAAATCTATAAATCTATATCGACTGATTTCTTTTGAGGGGAAACATTGTCAAGGTAACTTATTCATCAAAGTAGTTTTGATTTTGTTATTACTGCATGATATCTTTTAAAACGTACTGTCTCTTTTGAAACTACACAATACTTTCAAAAAAAATCTCTAAAAAAATCATGTAAGCTTAGCCATAGAGATTTTCTTTTTCAGTCATCATTATATTTATGAAAAAAAAACTAAAACCCTACATATCAAGAAGGTAATAATGCGGGTCATCGGCAAACTTGAATGAATGTCGAATTACATTAATGTTCAGAGAATAAAGTGAAAGACTCGTTCAGAGTATAGCAATATAAACTCGTGTTAAAGAACAAGACGGATAATCCTTTATCTTGGCTAGCATGAACAATATCATGAAGCAACAGATAAAACACTCTCATGAAAACTAACGAAGTAAATCCCTAAATAACTTTAACCGATACTCTTCATCAACTCTCCCTTAACGCAAAACTACTACTATCATAAGAAGTTCAAAGCACTCCACCCAACTAGAGTATTTTGTACCAGGCTAAATATATTGTGAAATAACTCTCTGTGTCTCTTAATCTCTCGTCCTATCACGCTACAACCGTTCAACAATATGAATTGAGGATCTTGAAAATTTGACGCTAATAATTTAGTCTCATGCAATATTTATAGAGGACCTGATCCAAGCTTAAGCTATAAGTTTGACTCAGTGATGACCAACTTACCCACATCCACAAAACCCATAAAACCATCTGAACATGGCCACATTTGGATAAGAGACACCACAAACAACCATGGCCACCTCTGCAACTTACCTCTCCACCTTCTCCTCCCTCTCCCTCACCACCACCGCCACCCCTAATCCCCGCCGCTCCTCCCTCCTCCTCCAACACCACCACTTCTACTCCCTCCGCATCCCAAAACCCACAAAACCCCTAAAACCCTCCTACGCCCTCTCCTCCTCCGGCGACATTGACACCACCTTCTTCGACAACGTCGACCCAGAGCAAATCAATACCTTCGACCCACCCGAGCGCCCCGAGGGGTTCATCCCACCACCCTCCTTCGACGAAGGCCCATTCGAGACCGAGGACGAGATCGCGGCGGCCTACGAAGAACTTTACGGGCCAGCTTACAGCGGGGTAAGTTTATTGGGGACTGATATCAATGTTATGGACTCGAAGGTGAAAAAGACGACGGCGTTTGGGAAGATCAAGAAGGAGAAGGTGAGAGACGGGTTCGACGAGAGGGTTGTGCAGGTGAGGAGGGTGACTAAGGTTGTCAAGGGTGGGAAGCAGCTGCACTTCAGGGCGGTTGTGGTGGTGGGGGACAAGAAAGGGCAGGTGGGTGTTGGGGTGGGCAAGGCCAAGGAGGTTATTGCGGCGGTTCAGAAATCGGCCACAAATGCTCGGCGGAATATTATCACGGTGCCTTTGACCAAGTACTCCACGTTTCCACACAGGTAATGTGGGATTTATGTTGAGCTTTGGTTGAACTTTGTTGGGCATCTGGAGTGGGTTAATTCATGCTCAATCCGTTCATTGGATTTTGCCCATTTGCCTTTTTGTGAGTTCCTAAAGTCGATTTGGTACGTGTAAATGTTGACATTGTTTTTACCCTAGCTTAACTTGTGAGACGATACTTACTTTAACCTACAATTTCCATTTGAGCTGAATTTGATGGTTACAAGATACTAGATGAATCTTAGCAATTTGCAGAAGGTCAAAAAGAAGATTTAATGGAATTGAGGTAGTACTGTTGTGTTGCAATCTGGTAAATTTATTAAGCAAGTGCTTGATGGACACCCATTTTATTTCTCCCTTTTGAGTTAAGTGGTTGATTTGGGCTATAGCAAAATGGGGAAATGCATTGTCTTGGGATTTGGTTAGTTTGCTCTTTTTTGGACCTTGGAACTCTTTATTAACTTAAATAGTTAATTTGCTTCAGAATTCAAGCTAACATTTAGTCCCAACATTTTGTTCTGTTATGTTGCTGGTATCAAATCTGGTCGGTTGGGACCTGTGATACTTGTGTTTCAGAACTTCGCTTTGAATGTTTGGTCGTTGTTAGATCCTATAACTTTTCATTGCCATGCTTAAGTTCATGTTCATACCTTGGTTCCATAGTACACCACTACTCAGGAATTTTGATGTCATTCCGTAAATGCATCGGGTGTGAAGGAACACTAACAAGCCATGGAAATTGGTTTATCACGTCACATACCTGAGGTGTACATTACGCACATTTTTTGTGCAAGCTCTAGTTATCCTAATAAAGTTTTCTATGGAAGCTGCTTGTGGCGTTTAACTACTACTCAAGAATTTTGATATCATTCCATAGACGCATTGGGTGTGAGAGAACGCTAACGAACCTTGTCAAAGCGGTTTATTACATCACAAACGTGAGTTGTACATTAAGCATATTTTTGTGTAAGTTCTAGTTAGCCTAAGAAAGCTTCTATTAAATTTGCTTGAGGCAGTTAAGCAAGAGCTAAAGGGATGTAATCAATCTGCACAAAAACTAGGAGAACTCCACACATCTAGTTTTGTTTAATTTTTGAGGTACCCTGGAGGTAACTGGGGAACTTTATCATATGTGATTTCTTTTGGCTATATAGTTGTTCGTGAGATGCCCTTCAGTGCATGATTTTCTTAATGTCTAATCAGATATACTGTGACAACTTTCAGTGGATCAATGGATGCATGTCTTTTCTCATTTCTTGTCTGTAGGATTTGGTAATTTCTAGTTTGCACCGAACTGTACATAGGCCGCTAAAATTCATTGAGTTAGAAGTACAAGATTTACCACATAAAGCCCAAAGACAGGTGTACAGTTCCAAAATGCATGGACCGTACACAAGTCACCTATCTATGTGTATCGAAACCTGCTCTCAGAAAAAAAAAAAAAGGCCTCCTGAGGGCCAACTCTAGCATCATCTGCCCAACAAAATATCTTGTTCAAAGACAATAATTTAACTATCATTTCTGTCCCTCCAAACAGACCAAAATAAGCACTTGCCAATTAGATCCCATAGACTAAGAACTCCTCCTCTTCTTGTAAATGGACCAGCTCTTCAAGAAATCCACCATCGGGTCAGGCATAAGCCGGGTATCCAAGAGAAAAGGTGAAGACAATATCCCACAGCTCCATTGCCATGGGCAACTCATGTTTTCTTCATAAAGCGAGCCAATATAGAGCAAGGTCGTAAGTAGTAAGGCCTCATCTAAATTATGCCTGTCGTATTTTTGTTTCTGAGGAGGTGATGCGCAGTTTTTGAGAGGGTGATAGTGAGATTGTCATACATCTTGACTATCTGGCAGCCATACATCTTGACTATCTGGCAGCTAGCATAGCACAACAATATATTAGTTAACTGTTAGCTTCACCAGAATTGTACACAAAGAATTAGGTTTAAAATAGATGTCTTAAATGGTATATTCCCACGTTTAGGATTGCAGGCAGATTTGAAATAGGGATATGTGATCTCAAAGACCAACAAGGCTCTTTTTCGATGAGCATGATACAAGAGCAAACTATTAATTCCTTCAAATGAGAATGCAAAGGTGCAAGAAAGTTGCAAAGGGGGTCTTTTGTATATTTTGTGGCACATCTACCACTTTTTATAGTCCTTGTGTTTTTTGGGGACTGGTTACGGCTTAGACATGCTATCTACTCCTTTATCACACAGAGGCACAACCATGATACCACAGGTGTACAATTTTTCTATTGTTTCTTCGTAACGCGTACAGACAATCACAACACAGCCAGTAGTGCATACAAAAGAGAGTGCGAGACCTGAACTACTAATTTGAATTCAATTATTGATGAAAGCCACTGATGAAAGATAAGTTGTCTTATTTTCTTACATACAGTTCGGCAATGAGGCACTGACTTGGTTGGCTACGGAGTTGAGGGCCATGAGGGCTATCTGTCTCTTCTTTAATCTTTCCATAAAGACTCGGAATACAGATGTCTGGTATGCTTGTGCTGTGCAGTTCCGACTTTATGACAACAAAGAGACTTCTTTTATTTGCAACATCTAAGAGATGTAAATGAACTCAATTTATCTGCTAGAAAACAAACTTAGGTGACTGGACTATGTGATTAGCTGATTGTACGGGTGGTTTCTGAAAGCATTATATGACATAGTTTGTGTTGTTTGACTACGTATACTCGTTGAGTTCATGATAACTTCCCATTACTTATTACGTTAATCATCTTAATGGCAGATCTGAGGGTAATTATGGGGCAGCAAAGGTAATGCTCAGGCCTGCTTCTCCCGGTACAGGAGTGATTGCAGGAGGCGCTGTAAGAATTGTTCTAGAAATGGCAGGTGTCGAAAATGCTTTGGGGAAACAGCTTGGCAGCAAAAATGCCCTCAACAATGCGAGGGCCACCGTTGTTGCAGTCCAACAGATGAGGCAGTTCAGTGAAGTTGCCCGGGAGCGCGGCATCCCTATGGAGGAACTATGGAAGTGAAATGAACTTGTAAAGGCCATTTTGGGATCTAGTTCTGTAGGTTTCTGAGTAACCACATTGGAGTACTTGTCTTTCTATGTTTTTGTGCTCTGTATTTACTTCGTCCCGGGCTACTCTCACGCCCCAGAGGATACATGTTGTACATGTTCTATTCACCCATTACTCTTCTTTTGTTTGAGCGTTCAATGTGTTCACATCCGACTTTTCTCCCTTCCCCCACACACACACATGCACAAGGAAAAAAATTCAATGTAACAGCGATAGATAGGATGTGATGTAACGGATAGATGATATAAAAGGATATTGAAACCTTGACCTTGTGTGGAATTTTCTGTCCCGTTAGATTTTATCCGTCGTTATACCAAGTTCTTGTATAACTCCCTTCTTGACAATTAGGGGCCGTTTGACGGAGTTTTTTCTTGCTCTTTTTTTTTTCAGTTTTAAAAATTGGGAAAAAATGGGGTGTTTGGTAACTCTTTTTTTTTTTTTCAATTTAAAAACTCACTTTTTAAATTATAGTGTAAAAAAAAAAGAGGAAAAATCTCTTTTTTTTTCACTTAAATTTTTTTTTTTGAGACCTCCACCACAACGCACCCACCGCCGGCAGCCACCGACAACCACCTCCGACCGTCGGCAGCCACCACCGCTGGCCGGAGGCCACCTCCGGCCACCACCACCGCTAGACAGCAACCACCTCCGGCCGGTGGCAACCACCACCGGGCGGCCACCTCCGGCAGCCACCACCACAGCCACCTTCGACCGTCGGCAGCCACCACCGGGCAGCGGTGGGCGGTGGCCACCACCGCTGGCGGGAGGCCACTCCGGCCACCACCGCCGGCCACCACCGCCGGCAGCCACCTCCGGCAGCCACCGCCCACCGCCGCCAGACAGCAACCACTGACAGCCACCTCCGGCCGCCGGCAACCACCACCGGGCGGCCACCTCCGGCAGCCACCTCCGGCCACCACCGCCGGCAGCGACTCCCGCGACAACCGCCGGCCACCACCACCGTCGACCACCGCTACGCCACACCACTGCCACCGCAAACCACCAAAAAAAAAAAAAAGTCAAAATAAAAAGGGTTATCAAACACCAAAAAAAAAAACTCAAAAAAAAAGAGTTATCAAACACCCACTTGTTTTTGTAAAAAAAATAAAAAAATTAAGCTGCTCTTTAAAAATTGACCACTGAAAAAAAAAAGCTGTATCAAACAGACCCTTAGTTGCAAGTTCAACTTTCATGCATCCCTGACGAGGCAATCAGTCTTAACAAAGGATGAAATCTTTAGGTGCGGAGTCGTCATCATCATGTCATGTTTTTAATTGATGCAATTAAGGATGCAAAGATATGTGCATACTTGTATTACATGGACCGAAGTTTTAGGAAGTCAAAACAAGTGTTTCACTTTACAATCTAGCATCAAAAAACTCGTTAATTTCTTACAAACATTGAGAAAATACCTTAAAACAGCGTGTTCAAGATCTAAATAGTAAAGAGTAGCATAGAAAACAGTTTGTGTTGGCCTCTAGTGTATATAGCAGCAGCGGGATCAGAAGGCACCACGCAATTAAATTCTCAGAGCTCAAGCCTCCAATGCTTGAGAGTCTGGCTGGGGTGAAACCAAAACTCGATAGCTCAATCTTACTATTTTTCATTTTTGTCTTCTTCAAAAAGCTATTTACTATTTTCCTTTCCTGTCTTCTTCAAAAAGTCTACTAAAGAAGGCAAACTTTTCTTTTGTTTTCTTTTGTATCGACTCTAAAGCTTCCTAGAATTTTGCACACAAACGCTCTTACTAAAATCAAGACTTTTCTAACTTTCCATGTATAAGTACTTTTACAAAATGACCCCATAACTTCAAAGTTGGCTTGGATTAGAGGCTAAACTACTATTACTCTTGACATAAAGTACTACAAAAAATACATAAAAATAAGAACTTCTTAAAAGCTAGACATATTTACATAAATTTGCATCACTAATAAAATTCACTTCTTTAAGCATGCAACAAGGTTTGTACATTACTTTACTTTTATTACTTAGATGACAAGCGCTTATTAATTCTCATAGTCAATAAAATAGTGAAAAAGTTTCAAACTAAAAATTTTCTTGTGGGGCACACGACCCATTTGATGGAAATTTTATTGTGCTTCAAAATACTACTAAAACACAAAAAAGAATTTGCTTGATGCGTTTAATAACAAAAGGTTTCTGTGCAAGTGTCTTAAAGACAGTTTTTTGTGTTTAAACAAAAGCACCCAAGAAACCAGCTTACCTAATTAGCTCAATCAGTGGGCTCTAATTTTAGGTCGACAGGTTAAGACTGTCCAGTCCCACATCAATAATACATGGAGTTTGGAGTTGATTCTTATATCTGGTGGGCTTCTCCAACTCTTGAGCATGTTTTGGGTTGGACACCAGGTTCAACATAGTATCAGAACTAGACCCCTGCCGCCTCATTCGATCCAACGGGACCACCTCTTATTCCCACGCTTCGCGTGAGGGCGGGTGTCAAGTCCCACATCGACAATACATGAATTGATTCTTATATCTGGTAGACTTTTCTAACTTTTGAGCATGTTTTTTGGTTGGACATCACGTTCACGTTCAACGAAGACCTCTTAGCCCTTCGATTGTTGTGGAACCAAATGGGCTTGAAGGCCCTGAACTGGGTTACACACTGTCCCGGGAGGAAAGAAAGAAAACCTAACTACAATAACTGCCCCTTTCAGATCACAGAAGCTGTTTTTTGCACAGCTAAATTCAACCCAAAATGGAGAGCAAGCAGTCTAGTGGAGGAGGAGAAGTATCACCGGCAACAGCCGTTTTACTTGGAGCCTTGGCCCCTGGGGTTAACGTCAGTCAAAATTTCCCACACCAAGATCGTCTAAATTTTTCTGGGTTCCTCAATCAGTATAACAAAGTAGTGATCTTTTGGTGTTTTGATTTCAGGGTCCAACGTGGAACACGCTAAAGATAGCATTCTTGATGTTGGGTCTGTGTCTTGCTGCTATGCTGGGCTTGGCTTTCTCTTCCAGTGACTTTGCATTGATTCTTCATGTCACTTTCTTTGTTCTCATCACTAGCACCCTCTTCTTGCTTCTTACAAGGTACCCTTAAACATTGATTAAATCTAAAATTCATTGATCGTCTGTACTTTTGTCTGCACTTTGATCAATTTTGAAGATGATTGTGTGTATGCCGTGTATCAATGTATTTGTTTGGCCAAGTGCGAAAACATAAAATGATTCGGGTGTTTGAGTTCCTTTGACAGCTACTTTGACATTTTAGCTAATTCCTAATAAGATCTTGAACTCATGAGGATAAATCAGGCTCAAAGAGTAGATCATTAAATTAGGTTTTTTTGACTAGTCAGATGATGATTATCCCACGAAAATGCAAAAAGGTCAAAATGACTCAGAATTTTTGAATGGGGTATGAGTTTGGTGTTTTAAAGAGCTGAATTTGGACTCTTTGCCGCTTCAAGTTCCTAGACTGAACGGCTGAAATAGCTTCTATTGCAATTGATGTTTTATAAGGGATTTCTCTGGTGGCTGCAAAGCCTTTTGAGGATGCTTCTTTCAAGCCCAGGATTACAAGGTTTAATAGTTCAGAATTGAGAATGATGAGCCTGCTTCCTGTTTGGTTTTTCCTTTCCTTTTTTTCTTGGTAAAACTTGGAATTCAATGTCAGTCTATTTACTTTGGCAGATACGTATCTTTCTTTACTTTTGTTTTCATTGACCTCTCAGATTAATGTTCATGCTCTCCTGATTCCCATAATCAGTGTCTTACATTTAGAAGTCATGCATCTTGCCAACTACTTAAAATCTGACATGTCATTTGACTTGAAGTATAAGTTAGAAAGTAAGCAGCTTGTGAAACATCACGAAAATTCCGCCGGAGGGTGGGGGGTCATTATAATTATGTAAAGCTTGCACGTAATTCCTTTGGAACAGTGAATGAGATTTCCATCTCATGCTGCTTCTCTTTTACAATCCAAAAAAGAGTATATCGATGAGACATACCATGTAAAAGAAGGCATGCTAGAATAGCTCTCTATGCAAATCTAAACCTTGAAGGTATATCTGAGACACCCATCAACTTCATATGGTTAAATTGAAACCTCTCAACATACTTAAGAAAGAAAGCCACTTAAAAAATCACCTGTTCAGTAAATTTTGAAGCTAGACGAGAGGTCTCAACCTCAGTACCCCTGGTAACTTTAGCTAAAAGCTTGAAAACATAGTTTCTAGATCATTTAGCATCATCTTAGTAGATGCGTTTTCAGCCTTCTGCATGTGATTTGTGTTTCAAAGTGAATTAAGAATGGAGCATAGTGAGGGTCTCGTTTGGAATTATGAAATAGGTTTTCTATGAACTGCCTGGAGGAACTCCAGGTACGCTCACTGCAGATTTTTCTTTTCAGCTCTACTCAGGCCACATTAGGCATATGACCATTGTGCATCTCTTAGTGAGGCCAAAAGGAAAAAAGGTTTCATTCCACTTTTGACGTGCTTTGAGCATTTGTTGGGCTTGAGAACTTTGAACGTTTGGCCCATGGTGGGCCACAAAAGTCATAACATCCTACTTTGCAAGTAGTATTGTTATGCTCTTCATCTCTGAAGCACGGACACCTCTCCTAAGTGGAGGTATGGTGTCCTAAACGGACGGACACCCCGACACCCTCCGAACACCACCCGACACGTGTCCGACACGGCTAATCGGTGTCGGAATTTTATTTATTTTTTATTTTCCGACACCGCGTCGGACACTTCGTCGAGGAGTGTCGGACACGGGAATGTGCAGTGTCGGACGGTTTGGGGCTACTTTGGAACTTTTGGAAGTAATTTCAGGGGTAGTCGTCTTCTCTCTCACCTCATATGTCGGCCGTCTTCTTCTCTCTCGTCGCCGTGTTGCCGGATCTGTCGCCGATGTTGCCGAAGCCGACAGATCTGTCCACCATCGCCGTCGCCAGATCTCTCGCCATCGTCGCCGGAGGTCCTCCACCGCCGTCGCTTACCCACAGGTTTGCTTCTTCTCTTTGTCTCGTCAGTCGTCTCCTTCCTCTTCTCTTTGTCTCGTCAATCGTCTCCTTCCTCTTCTCTGTCTTCTCTTTCTCGCTGAGAGGTAAGGACCTCTCGTGTCTTTCCCTTTTTTTTTCCTTTTCTCCCTCTGTCTTGCATTCTACCGAAAGACCTCTTTTCTTTTTCTTTTTTTAACTTCATTTTTTTGCCCAGTACCAAATAAATGTTCAAGTGACTTGTATTTATTTAAATTCCTTATTTTAGTAGTTTTCATTATTGTTTGTTATTTTAAGTTATGAAATGTATTTGATACTTATTAAATATATATAAATATATTTATATATAATAAAAATATATAAAAAATTAGCGGTGTCCTGCAGTGTCCAAAATCTGATTTTTTGGAAATTGCGGTGTCCGGTGTCCCTGTCGGTGTCCGACACCGTGTCCCTGTCCGTGCTACCTAGCTCTTCATACTTGCTCTGGCTGCTTCAAAATTGAGAACTGTACATATATTGTCTTTAGAACAGTTGGGAAATAGGTGGTAGTTTTTAGAACAATATTGTCTGAACCTTTTCTCCATAACAGATGGGTGGATCAATGACTCTTTTTTTTTTTTTTTGTGATACAATGTTTGCTGTTTGCTATTCTATTTATCTTTATGGTCATGGACTCGGCTTGTCAAAATGTCCACTTCTCACTAAACATTCACCATGGGCAGAGGTGGATAAGCAGTACGTTTCCTAAAGTACTTCACAACTGCTGTAGTGTCAACCTTTTGTTGTGTGCATGGGTTTCAACTATACATATTCACACATGTACCTAGATCAACTTTCCTAGAGTAGTATTAACTGATGGTCACATGATAAATGTAGTGAATAGAAGTTGACCTTGGAATTGTTCAACGTTTGGAAATCCACTGGGAGAAGAATGTAGAAGAAATCGATTTAAAACATTTGAAGGTGAAAAAAAAGATTCTAAATGAGATGCCATGTGTAGATTGGATGATTATTCTGTAATGAAACACGTATGAAGGATGAAGAGCACCAATGTGATGGAGAATAGCCGAATTGCCGGTGACTTGAGGTAGCATTCCCGCTACCTCCATGAATGGAACAACTCAAAGTAGTAGCACATCCATTCTTCTCGAGAATATGCTCCTATATATTTTATTTGTGGGTAAGAGGATAAATCGTCGATTTCTTCTGTTCTAGGTGAAAAGGTCGGATTGAAGAGCCCTAATCTATTTCACCATGTCATAAACGAAAATGTCATCTCGACAACTTGATGTTGTTGGAAGTAACAAATGAATCAACAAAAAAAAAGGAAAAAAAATTTGGTCATGCTTGGTAAATCTCATTCTAGACCTTTTTAATTTGTTGTGGTTGGACTTTCTTGCAGGTTTCTTGCACAGACTGGACTGGTTTCAATTGAACATCAGATGCAGGAGATAGGCTTAGCTCCCAAAGATGCTGGGCAGAAAAGAGAATAGAGAAAGTGAAGATTTTGTTTTAAACATCATGCCAATTCAAGTGAGCAGATCACCATTTTTGAAGTCTACCTTAGAGAGATGTATCAAAGTTCATAATCATTTGAAATGCAAGGTAAAGGCATGATACACATTTTGCAAGAAGAGAAGATCAGGAAGCATGTGGCAGACCGCAGCAATTTTTCCGAGACTTTTCACTCGGGCAGCTTTAGCTCTCTTTCATCCTTTGCTTCTCTTTCCTTTGATTTGCTCTTTTTGGCCTTAATGAAGCAGAAGCAAGAGCAACACGGTAGCTGCAACAAGAACTTCATTGTTTGTGAATTCAAAAGTGCCTTGTGAAAGCCAGTAGATATAGGGAGTTTTCCATTTCCCATTGGTTTGTTTTCTGTTGATTCCTTCCCTGTTCATACAGATAGAAAGATGCCTGACTTGCTTCTTTCCATGGAAAATACCAATGCCCTTTACCTTGCATCTCTTGGTGGGGCATATTGCCTTGTGAATTAGGACGTTCCTTCTGCATTCTTGTCCTAGAGGTGAAGTTTTCTATTTTTAATTTGGCTTCCACGGCCTGTCCGCTTATGCTGCTTATCCAGTCTTTAATTTGTTTATTGAACTATATTCTGCTTCTTCACACCATCATTTGCCGCTAAAAAAATTAGTGGGAACACGGATACATGAACGACGAATAAGGGCATGGCGGATTACCTGTAACACAATATTCTTTCTGTGTTACTCAAGATAGCTGGAATACCCAACCCGGTGACATTACGATGACATTACTAAAGATGGTAAACTTGAAGAACTTCATTGAACGAAAAGTAGAAGTATGAGGAGAATAAAAACTTCCCAAAAAACACAATAAATACATCATGAGTTAGCCCCAGAAACGTCGAGCAGCGCATAGTCTCACCTAAATGCATGAAAGGACTTGAACGGAGAAAACTTACAAGCCTTAAACTTAGCCCTACAAAAAACTTTTAACACGACCTAGAATCTACTGCACCCTACCTAACTAAATCGTCCATCCTACTGCCAAAAAAAAGTTTAGAAGAGAAAAAACTAAAAACAATAAAGCTATTTGAGATTTGGAACAGGGTTATCCACATGCGGGAATATTTTCACTTCACCATCATCACTATGATCTGCCCAAAAACTACCTCAAGAAAATAAGAAAAGCACTGGCACAAGTTTGGCAATCTTTTCGCTCACAAAGTGTCACGGGCAGCAATTCGGCATGTTATAGCATCTCCAACAGATGATATTGCGAGTTCCGGCCCAGGTATTTTGTAGTGCTGAAGAAGATGAACCATGACATACAAATCAGCAACAGCCAGATTTAAATATAAAAATCATGAAAGTGATAAGAAAATAGTGAAAGCTATAGCAAACCTTCTGTATTTGTACTTGGTTAGCTCTTCCTTGCAGCTCGTCTAAATCAATCTCTTTACCTTTAATAAGCTTTCCCATGGCTGTTGTCTGGTAAAAATTCAAATATACTTTCTTGTCATTTGTAAGATTTCTTTTAAATCAACTAACTGGAGTACCAAAGATGACGTAACTATGCATAAGTTGAGGTGTCACCTCATCACTAGAAGCACCAAAGCGAGCTACGAGGACATAAGTTGAGGTGTCAGAGATGCCACATCTTTTCAAAGACTCTGAGATCTGGTTAGAATAGAAGCCTAGAAGTTAAATAAAACGAAAGACAGAAAACACAAGCCATATAATATGAGAGAAACATGGAAGGTCAAATACATGTTTAGAACTCGAGTAATTGTAAACAAGCTCAGAATGGAGAGTGCGTGTTGTCAATGACTCTCGCGATTTAGATACAAGTGTTTTGTGTGCAGCTGCTAAAACAGGGAAAACATCTGGGACCTGTCTCAGTTATAAAGTTAGCCATAGTAGAAGAATAATCAGAATTCAACATTTCTAAGAATTTTGTGAGACAGATAAAGGAGTGCCCACAAGTGATGCATTCAGAAAAGCTACTTCTGTTTCCAGAGTTCCAGCTTGCATTGAATCAAGAAGTTCCCTGCAAAAGAAAGAAATTTCAGGCACTTGTTTCCTTCCGAAGATTTTCCATTTTTTGGATCTAAGCTACAAATAAATATTACACTGAAAGTCATCTTAACATGTAAGTTTAGACGGGCATTTTATGCTGATTACTTTCTACAAATCCCTTATTTGTTTGTCATGCTTGCAGATTAATCCGGTTGATTACAAGAAGAAAAGTTGCTGGATTTGCAACAGAAACTTGCCAACAAATCTCTAGAAAAGGTGATCTGACATTGTATATTCCTCAGTATTAAGACAATGTGACTCCTAACTAAATTCAATATGGAAGTCGAACCTTTATTACTCCAGTATAGATTTCATGCAACATCGCCAAAGGCATATGTAATATAACAATACATCGTGTCAGATACAGATTGCATGTGTATAGCTAATTACATTACTTACAAGCTCTCCACCTCAAGTATTGGGATGAGGGACCAACACCAAAAACGTCAAGGTACATAACTTGTGGCAAATTCAAAGTTTTCACTCTCATGAGAGTGAACTTTAAACATAGGCAAGGAAGCTTTCTGAGACATGGAGCTAAGAATGCGTGTCTACTGCTTTATCTCTCTAACAATATGGGAGTAATGAAGCTCCAGCGGTGCATGTTATTCCTGATGATATTGTGCTAATTGATAAGACTAGAGGAGGACTAAATGCTTAATCAAAGTTAAGGAGAAGCTTAGAATCCAAAGGCTTTATGTTAAAAAGGACTAACACGCGCTTTTTGTTATGCACAATTAGTAAGCTAGGGGGAGGTCTGAGGATCAAGTAATAAAGATAGGCAACAAGCCAATAAGTACTTTAGAAAGATATCTTCGCGTATCTTGGATCATTATTGTACAAGGAGAGACTGATCAGGATATTTTCCAGTAGAATAAGAGCAGGCCGGGTAAAGTGGAGTCTGCTTCTAGTGTGCTGCGTGATCGCAATATTCCTCTCAAGTTGAAGGGAAGCTTTTATAGACGGCATTGAGGCTGGCCATGTTATGTTGGGCAACTGAGCCAATTGAGTTTAACAAAAATGCAAATGCTTAGGTGGACAAGCAGACATACAAGGAGGGATAGAATAAGAAACGAGGATATCAGCAAGGTGGGGACAGTACCAATTGAAGAAATGATGAGTGAACACGGCTTGAGATGGTTTGAAGAAGTGATTTGAAAATAACTGAGGAAAAATAATAAGAATGACTCGATTGCTAGCAACTCATCAGAGAAAACATCTGCTTAGATAGCGGACAATGGAAGAAGAGGATTAATGTAGCATAACCCAAACTAGTTCGGAACAAAGGCTTAGAAGGCGATCATCAGATTATTGTACTAAAACATATTGGATTGGAAATTCTGAACAAAGTGTACAATATCAAAATGCATATTCAGATCACAATTTGAAAAGGATATAATTAACCTTTAATAAAAGCTACGGGATCTGGAAGCTATGAGATCTTAACTGTTCATTAAGTTTTTACAAACACGTGATGCATGAAGGAGTAGGATTTTTGCAAATCACCAGCGTTTTGCTGAAAATAAGCTGAAATCTCCATATAGAAGACATAAGGAACTAGCCCTTAGATCAGATTTCATCCTAGACAAAATGAATCTTGCCTAATAGATTTCAGATTGAAACCCCTCACTGTCTATAACCTTCCTTACTGTTGCCCACAGCAAACAACCTATGCAGACGATATTACTTGTAGGCTAGTAGCCCAACATTTCAGAGTATTCTCAAAAATACACTTCTACAAAAGCACATGCTTATGTTGTGCATCTAAGGAATACATTATCAAATTGACTATCTATAAGAGATAGAGAGCGTACTTGGAGTTAATGACGTCAATGAAGAGGGCAAGAGAGAGAGTGGTTCCACCAATCTCGAACACCTTCATAGCTGCACAAGAAACGGTTGGAAATGAAAGGACATGGATGTAACACAGAAAGGCCAAATAATTCTTTTTTTATGAAGGAAAGAGGGCACTTGGGATGCACTTAAGATATTAGTTCTTGAGAACGTTAATAAACACTTATACATGCATATACACGGAAACTTATCATTTCTTCACATATATAAGGAAAAACTGGTTTTAGGAGATCATCCTCTTCTTCATTGCCCAGTTGCTAGGAGCTATGGGGCTTTGACTTATGATTGGTGGGTAGTTTTTGGGTGATGCCTTTTTCTGTGGTAGATTTGTGCAGGTATGGGTCTCTTTTCAAGAGACATAGATGGAAGTTAAGGCCTTGGGATTTGATCAATCCGACCATATTATGGTATTTATGGAGGGAGAGGCATTCAAATGCTTTTGAGGGTTCTAAGTTGTCAATAGAGAGATTAAAGGCTCTTCTTCTGTCCACTTGGTTTTGGTGGGCCGCGGAATTGGTTAATTCCAGTGAAGACTATTTGGCTTTCTTAAAAAGTCTGTCCATGTGTTTTGACAGATAATGGTGCCTTTTCTCATCTACACAGCTTCTCTGCTTTTGCAGTTTTGGGGGAAAAAAAGTAGTATCTCAGAAATATTAGAGCCTCAAGACCAAATAATGTTCCAGCAAATCCAATGTCCACATAGTCTCTACTCCACCAATGGACAACGTACGTGTGAAATTGACATGCACCATTTTGTCATAGACTAACACTAACAACCTAGTCTTTTGTCTCTAACTCGACAACCAAATGATGCCATCGATGCGACACTGCTTTGACATCTTTTTCCTAGTGAACCACATAATATGCTCAGCCTGGTCCCTCGTTTGGGTTGTCTTAGCATAATAGTATCATCGTATTTGCTAACTCCTGTGGGTAAAATAACAGTAACAGCAATATAGATCCACAGATTCCATAAGAAAACAGGGAAAGAGGTGTGTGTTTGTGCGTGCGTACAAGTGTGTTTGCGCAGGGTGACGTCACGTCCGAAGACTTTGAACCTAAGTAGCACGGACAAGGACACCGCGTCCGACACCGACTGGGACACCGGACACCACCGCAATTTCCAAAAAACCAGATTTTGGACACCGCTGAACTTCCTAAAATATTTTTATTATGTATATATATAGTCATTAAATATCAAGTGCATTCTACATCTAAAATAGTAAACAATAATCAACAACCACAAAACAAGCAACTCAAATAAAAGTCATACTTAAAATTTAAATGCAATATAGTACAAAAGAACATGGTACATAACATAGCAAAGTACTTCATTACTCAAATCTTACTAAGTCATGCAAACGGGTAACAGAAACAGGGAAAGTGCCCTCTTCTTCACCGCCCAAAGAGAAATAGAAACAGGGAACAGAAACAGGGAACCCTTGCAAAGTCATAAGAAATTACTTCACTACTTAACTCTTATAAAGTCACACAACTATTATCTCTTTCCTTCGACCAATGGCTCAATCTACATCAACAGTGTCATCTTCAAATGTACCGAAACGAGAGAGAGAGAGAGAGAGAGATGAGAGAGAAAGAAGGAGACCTGAGTAAAGAAGGAAAAAAAGAAATAGATGAGAGAGAAAGACGAAGGTACCTGTTGCTGGAATCCTGCGACGGCGGGGAGATACGAAGGCGAGATCCTCCGGCGACCAGTTTGGGTGGGTCGTCTGCTTTGTTCTCTTATCTTGACGCCACAAGAAGAAGATTCAGAAGACAACGGTAATGGGTCGATCTAACAGAGCCCCAAAATTGTCGATTATTACACGTGAACCTCCGAAATAAGTTTGAAAATTTATACTTTGGCCTCGTATGTTTTTGGCACTTCTTCGTTCTTCTTGAGGTGTCAAGAAGTGTCGGAAATGGAGCTTACGAAGATACTCACGATGTGTTGAATGACCAAAAATCTTTAGAATCTTCACTAACTCTCTACACATGCTTATTCTTATACGTAAGAGATAATTAGAGACTTAGAGGAGAAGTCTAGATAGGTAGGGAGACTTGTAAATACTATTGTTATATGTAGTTTTACAGACGGAATGTTGACTATGTCATCAAATGTATTTTTATCATACATTGAGGAGGTGGAGTAGTATAAATAACTAAAGCTCCACTTGGCCAAGGCATAGAGTAATTTAACCATCGAAGCATTAAATTTATGAGATCTTTAATCCAGCGACATTCTGTTATTTTCACGGCCAATGGCCCACAAAAACTTGTAGTTCTAAATATTCTTTTTGACCATTAAGTTTCATAACCTTGAGGGTATCTAACAAACTAGATCCCTTAAGTATGGGATCTTTTCTAAATTGCCTTTTAAGCACAAAATCTTTCTCCTTGATCCTTTAAAACCACGAAAACTTTTGTGATTTAATATGTCTTTTTGATCATTAAATTGGATTTCCAAACTTATATAGTCCTTTGACCGAAGATCATTTTGGTAACTTCGAAACTAATGGCCCCATGGTTTTGACATGATAGCTAACATGGCACCTTTTTTTTTTTTCTAGCAAATCACTCCTCTCAATCCCACCGCCGGCCATCACAACTTCTTCGACCTACTTCATTTTTCACTAATAACTCGGCCCTAAGGTGAATGTGTGGGGGTGTGTGTGTTTCAGTCTCTATGTATGTATGATTGCTCATGTATGTATGAATGTGAACGTGTGGATGCAAGTGGTTATAGCTTTTTGATTATTTGTTGAATTAATTTAATTGAAAAATGTGGTTAAATAAGAGTTTATGTGGTTTCCACGTAAAAAAGAGCTGCTTTGCAGTTTGTGATAGAACATATTTTAGGATAAATATCTTCTGTTTTACCGCATATAACAGCTTTAGCTACAAATATATCATTAGAAGTGTTTTGTCGTTGTTGCTAATATTTACAGTTATAATCTTTCGTTGCTAAAATGTTGCCCAATTTTTTTGTTTGGGCTAATTACACATATGTCCCTCAGGTTTGGGGATAATTACAGGTAAGGACAATAGTTTGGACAAATTACACTTATTTCCGTTGACCAAACGGAACCCTAAAAATCTTAACGGTTTTGATGAAAAGACTGTATTACCCCTCAGTTGGAACCTTTTTTTTTTTTTTTTCTAATGACATTACTTCATTAAAAAAAAAAAGAAAAGAAAGACTTTACTTTACTCTCCACCCCCCACCCATCTGAATCCCCCTTCGCCGTCACCCACCCCGGCGCCGCACCCCTTCCCCTTCACCAACCTCACCCCAAGCCAACATCTCCGGCCAGATTCCGGCCGCCGTCGCCGACCTGCCTTATCCAGAGACCCTTGTGTTCCTCCACATCACCAACCTCACCGGAACAACCAACTAACAATCAGAGAATCGAGCACCGCCGGCGAGGGAGCCTGCCAAAGACATCCCGGCATTCATCGAACACCATGGCTGTTTCATCGAACACATCCACACCATCTGAGCAAAGGTTGGTGGTCCTTGTCACAGGCAATCGGCAAGACATCCCGGCGTTCTCTCTCCTTCCCGATCTGAAACAGCAACTACCGTCACTTCCCCCAACGTTACGGGGACTCCCCTCACCCAGTCGTGGCCCTTCTCTCACCCCGCGCCCACTGAAATCGTACTCAGTCGGTGGGATTAATCCGCCACCGCCTGCGGCGCACCTGCAAAACCCCAATCTCCAGAGCCGAAATCCTACGCCGACGGCTGCCCTACATTGCGACATGCTAAGGACCACGGCACCCCTTTCATCGCGAGTCAGCACCACTGGTTGCCTTCTTGCGATGTGGCCACCACTTCGCTAATTTTAGATTGGAGAAGAAGTTTGGAGAGAGAAACCCTAATTTGAAAATTAGGGTTTTGAAACCCTAATTTTAAGGTTTCAAAACCCTAATTTTCAAATTAGGGTTTCAAAAAAAGGGCTAATTAATGACAATACTGTACAAGGGCAGTATTGTCATTTTTAAAATACGTAATGATGAAAATTATACTTTTTGGATGGAACCCTAACGAATGGATACAAGTGTTACTTTATTTAACATGTTTGGTCACGTATGTTACATTTATAAACTTAGTGTCATTGACTGTAATTATCCTCTAACCTCAAGGACATAGGTGTAATTAGCCCTTTTTGTTTTTATTGCAGTGACAATCTTTTGACAGCAAAATGCACTTAGCCCAATTTTTTACCATGTCAGGTGCCATGTCACGTCCATATGACCATTGGCATAAAATGACCGAAATGTCCCTTAGTCAAATGACTAAAAGTTTAGAAATTCCATTTAATAGTAAAAAAAAAACTTTTAAATCACCAAAGCGAGTATAAAGGAAGGACCATTTAGAATATGACCCCATACTGAAATGATTATTTTTGTACTTTACTGTAACTTTGTCTTAAGGTATTTCATCCTATGTTTTCATAAGTTAAATTTCATAAAAAACTGATAGAAGCTAATCTTTTTAAACAAATAAAAAATAATTGAATCTAGATATTAGAAAAAATTCATTCTTGTGTAATGTATTTATCTAATTTTTACAATATTCTCTTAATGCATTTTGCATTATAGTACTAATATAAACTATAGTTGTAATTAGCAGAAGAAGATAGACCATAAGAATCACTTGTAGCAAAATATGGGTTTTTGTACAACAACTTAGAGGGGTTTTTAGGAATGAAGCTAATTTATGCTTAAAGCTTGTGATTAGGAGAGTTGGGAACTGCACGACTGAAATTGGAAGTGATAGAACGTCAGAGTTTTCTTAAAAATTGAATCAACACACCCCAATCGATTAATCCGGTTGCAAATGGTTGTGAGAGAAAATGGTAAGCTGGTACAACCACGGGGTAACATATGTGACGAAGTTAAGTATGATCATTAAGGCCAATGTAAGATCCCGTCCCGCATCAAGTACGTTGGTGTTTGATGTTAAGAGAGACATTGTTCAGTAGTGACTCTGTAGACTTATGTCATTATTAGCGGTACCCAAAAATTACTCTCGAAAATTCGAACTAGACCATTCAGTTGGGCTAGCGAAAGATGCAATTAATACAAAACTAGACTTGAATCAAATCATCCAATTGGGCCAAAATCATTGTCTAACAACGGCTAAACATGTTTGAATTTGGGCTTGTATGACAAGGTTAAGTCTGAACCTTACTAGAGACGCTAACTTGAACGACATCTGTTCATGCCAATGATCTTATTCGTACCTCATTGGCTAGCCTTTTGAGGGAGGTATCCCAGGCGGGGTCATAGACTTGGATCGTCAAATGGATGCTAAGACTAAAGGGTAGAGTATACATATGATGTGTTGGAGTTTAAATTAGTCTTGAAAAATCCTAATTAAGAAACACACGAGTGTATAATTCGGTAACGTTTTTGATAGATACGTTACCGGTGGTGGGGCTGTGATTCATCCCTTAGTAGGATTGTCATTGTAGTTACCAAGGGTACTAAGACCAACCTTCAAAAGCTTAGATCAAGTTTAGATTATGCGCAAGTAAAAGAACAAGAGCAAGCTCGTATATATTTCACAATCAAGGAGATTAGTAGGGGAAACACTACAAGCTGGGTATATCCCATAATATTATGAATGAAGATTCTAAGCTATATATATACTAGGTTAAGTTTGAGCTTTAATGCGGACACTAAGAATAATAAATTAAGAAGATTGTAAAGTCATATCCCACATCAACTGTGTTATAAAGTGAATTTATCTTAAAAGGGACTTTCCAAGGAACTTTAGAGCTTTCACGTGGCTAAAATTTTAAGGATACTGTTGATTTGTGGTTCCGGGTCATTACATAGGATCCAAACCGTGATTAGAGCTATATCAAGGCTATGCTTCATTTTGAGCGATTTGACTCAGTTGACACTTCATGTATAGGGGTTAAATTACACATAAAATACGGACATGGATGTTGGGAATCATGCATTTGAAGGGGGCGTGTTTGTTATCGTGGTCGATCTCTCTTTTTGTTGATCATTCGTGACCAACGGAGTTTCAAGTTGGGCTAATTAAGCCGTTAGTAGGAAACACATTTTTGTCGGTAATTGATAACACTTTTTAAAAGGATTTATGGTTTATAAAACCTGTTAGTCTGGAGTCATGTGCACAAGCACTCCAAACTTCTTTTTAATTATTTTTTTTCGTTTCCTACTACTCTGGATTCCTGAATTGGTTCTTCAGTCACCAATTGATGGTAGGAACTCGAGTTGTTTGGATACCTGTTTATTTTTTAATGGCAAATTAAATAATTATAGGAAAAGCCAATGTAGCAACCAAATTAAATAATTATAGTTAAATCCCTTATAATCCCCATCGATGGCAGCGAATATACGCTGGCCTCGAATATACGCTGGCCTATTGTCTTGGGTATAGTGAAAAAGTAACAGTGGGTCTGGGGATAAGAAAGAGTGTTGTGGTGGTGGTGGTTGCAGAAATAGTGATGAATCTGGTGGAAAAATGATGGTGGCAAAGTGTTGGTGGTGACAGTTGTCTTGGGTTTGGTGGGGGTGGTCGTGGTCATTGGAAAGTGAGGATGGTTCGAGAGGAGGATGGTGGCTGCGGCTAGAGTGGGCTAGTAATGATCGAGGGAATTGATGGTGGAGTTCGTGAAAAAGTGGTGGTGGGTTCGGCAGGGAGGGGGAAGGGGTGAGGGTTTGGGAAGAGGGGTCGACGATAGTGAGTTAGATTAGAGGAAAGGGGTGATGGGTTTGCCAACAAGGATTTTTGTGTAAACTACCTATTTTACCTCCAGAAATTGAAACCAAGATCTAAACAGTTTGAAGTTTTACCGTCAATTGGTGACTAAAGTATTGATTCTTAAGTCTAGGGTGGTGGGAACAAAAAAAAAGAAAAGAAAGTTTAGAGTGTTTTACGCACACGATCCTAAATTATGAGATCTAATCCCTTTTAAAATGAAAGATAATCCTCACATTTCTACGTTCAAAGAGTTTTTTAAAAAAAATACAAAATTCTCAGAGGGAGAGACGAGGGCTCTACCTAGTTTACTTCAGTTACTTTCAAGTTCGAACCATGATTGAATCCCTTTATCACATGTGCTACATCTATCCAAAAAAAAAATTCTTGATGGGGGTAAGAGGATCGAATCTATTTAAAAAAAAACTACTAATTTCCTAATGTACGTGTCTCGGTACAATTAGGGACCAATGACAATTAATGAGATATTAAGATTGCTTTTAAACACCAAGTCAAAAGTATGTGCTTTGCCAGTACTTTCGAAAGAGACACATTAGATATGGTGGGATCGTGGACCCAGTTTGTTACAAATTCATGAAGTTAAAGGACACGTGTAACTATGTATCTTTTGATTGTTTTTTTCTAGTGTTTTTTCATGTCAAGAAAAGATAGAAACATTTTTTTTTGGTCATTTATATAGTCCTTTCTTTTATTGTTAGAGGTTTATTAGTAGGATTATTATTATTACTAGTAAATTTGCATCTACTTTGAATAAATGGAATTATGGCAACCCAAATATAGTAGTATATCTTGTCATAATTTAATTTACAAACTACTATTATGAGTTGAGTGAATTGGTAAAACCCAACTCATCACACAACTTGAATGTCAATTTTCAAAATAAATTGAATGCCCCAAAACATTTGTATAGGGTAAGTCATAATTGTACTCAGATAATCAACATAATATTAAAGTCCTTTTTATCCATACCAAGCCATGTAGGAATTCAAAATCTGGTTACATTGTCATTTATGGAAACCATCATTAAATTTCTTAAGAAAAGCATACCATTTACTTAATCATAAACACCGAGGTTCATAACTTATCTACATCCATCGTAAAAAAGCAATTACGGTCCAAACAGTGTTTTTCGACAATTCTGTAACTCTATCAATGTACCAAATCACAAACGATTTTTAGTAAATTCTGACTAATCAGTTTGTTCTAATTAACTCTATCAATTTGCCAAATCACAGATAATTTTTAAAAAATTGTGACAAGTCAGCGTGAAATGGACTCGAGCAAGCGATCCAATCATTCAAGAGGAACAAGATCCGGTACAATTTTGACACCAGGCTAAGTGAAATTAGAACACCCCCCCCCCCCCCCCCTCCTCCTCACTGTACCAAGTCCCACCCCTTTCCAAAAGGAGGTCCATTGTTTTCTGATTACTGCACAACCCCCCCCCTCTCTCTCTCTCTATCTGGAAATTAAAGAATAAAAACCAAATCTTTGTTGTATTTGTCCCTTTTCTTGGGTTCCTCTTTTGCATGGCACTGTCACTTGCTACCTTCTCAACATACTAAGGTACCCCGTTCCCCACCACCCCGCCCCCGGCACCCCCTCCCATGCACAGACCCAATTAATCCAAACTGGGTAGTGCTTAATTCTTGAACGATTTTCTTTTTCAACTCTTAAACCCCAAGTTTTCTTCTTCTTGTTGTTTTTTTTTTCCCATTTCACAGCTTGTTGGTGAAGTAAAACGTGGTGTTTTGGACGATCATGGCTTCAGGTGAAGAATGGGATTCTCGAATGATGTGAGTTTATATACTACAACTTGTGAATGGCATTTTCTACTGTGCTATTTTATTTTTCTAGAATTTTTCCGTTTAAGTTCTTGATTTTGTTTTTTTGTGCTCATATCGTGTTTTATTGAATTGGGGGCCTTTTTCTAATTATTTGTAGGCTTGACCTATACATCCATGACTACATGTTGAAAAAGAATATGCACGAGGCTGCTGAGGTCTTTGCAAAAGAGGCTCATGTACCTCGAAATCCTGTTGGTACGTGTGCTTTTCCCACATTTTCTTGGATTAGTTGACTTCATACTGGGTATTTTGATTGGACGAATTAATGTGTTCGTGGAGAAATGATTTATATGTATTATTGTTCTTGAGTTTTTAATCCTTAATTTAGTTCTGATATTCTTAACCCTCATTGCTTAATTTGATGGTATTTAGGAAAAAGAAGAAAAAGGGGTTACCCCACAACTAGGTTGGTGTTGGAATGAGGGTGGCTGAGCGTGAATCAAATGACTGTAGATATGCTAATAGGAATGGAAAGTTATCTTACTTGTTTCCATGAGAGTAATGCTATTTATTCTTCGACAATAAGTTTGGGGGTGTGCTGCATGATGAAATTATGTTATAATTGGGTCCATTTAGTGTCTAGTGATTCCTGACTTTTGGTGAGAAAACATGAATTGAGCCATGAGTATTTGCACTATGGATGTTGAAAAGGTTAGATTCTCTTGTCTTAATTACTTGGGCTTTCATTTTTGTTTTACTTTTTTTGGTTTAGTGGTCAATGCTCCTGGAGGCTTTTTGAATGAATGGTGGTCAATATTCTGGGATGTATATAATTCTCGGCCAAACCGTACAGAGGACAGGGCAGAATCTTCTGTTAGGGTATCGTCAAACAAGGAATTTGTAGACTGATTTACCATATTCTTGGTCGTAAGATAATGACCTGAAATTTGCTTTCTTTAATTCTCAGGCTAGTATGGAGAATGAGATGCCGAATTTCCCTCGTGACCAAGCTATGAATCAACAGGGGGCTGGGCAGTTTCCGGTTAATCCTGGTTTTAATAATAGTCAGGCGGAATCAGAAGCACGTATGTTGGCTGCACATATGAATGACAATCGAACCATGGCTCCTCCACGAGCAGTGAATTCCAATTTACAGATTCTTGATGGACCATTCTTAGGCTATCCTAGGTACTGTGCTCGCCGGCTTTTTCGGTATATAAATTTTATCTGCTTCACCAGAGTCAATTGACGAGTTTCATCAATATATGTTTTTAAGTGTCAGGATAAAGTTCAACTAAGACGCTTGATTTTCTTGGTTAAAAGTTAGGGGTTATAGTTCACGTTAGCAAATTCTTAATAACACTTGACCTCGTCTCTGATTGAGATTCTATTATATGCACAAAGAAAGTAAGAAAATCTAAGAACTCAAAAAGGGGGCAAGTTACAGGTAGCCTCACCGTGCTTGAGTTTACATCCAGGGTTGGACAGAATGCTGTTGAGCTTGTCAGTGGACTACTGCTTCTTTTAACTGCTGAGAGAAAACTAGAAGTTGAGATATACGAGTTTTGTAGTTTCATCCAGATTGGAAAGGAAGTTATGGGACTCGCTAGATTTTACGTTTATGAATTCCTAGCAATCGTATGTAGATGTGATTGAACTGGCTCTTGCCTTTTTCCTTTTTAAGTTATGGTACAAGGTGGGTGTGTACCTTCTTTGAAGGAATTGCCAAGGAAACAATTTTGAAGCGACTCTTTGTAGTTAGAAAATTGCATGTGCTACAATCAACCTTTCCCCTTTTGCATATCAAAACTTGAGGCTTCTGATACACTGTGTTAAATTGATCCATTGCAGCTACCTGCAACCATACCTTTCTCAGGATTTTCAACAGTGGCTTGCCAGAGTATGATTTTGTCCCTACGGACACTCTGTTGACATTCATTTTCCTAAAATTGGTTCAATATTAAAGGTTTGATATTCTTGCAGAATGATGGTCATGGTGTTCTTTCGGGGGGATCTATCCCTATAGATTCAATTCTCCACGGAGTACCGTCGGCCATATATCCGAGGACAGGACTTCCAGATGCGGGTTTGTTCATATACTTCTATCATTTTTTTGAGTTTGGGCCATGGTGAGACTTAGGGCTTCACCTCATTATTGGCCACAATGTTGGTTAAAGATAACTCTATGATGAGATGTTATTGTTACTATGTTTGCTCGTGTTTTATTAATAGCACAAAATTGTTATATGTTTCTGCTTGAAGTATTCCTGATTGGCTGATTAATAATGTGAAACTTCAAAGAACCTATGTGCCACTATGTTGTAGCACTCTATACTGGTGAAAAGGCAGTAGAGTTTCCAAATGCGAAAAACTTGCTGTATGCTGTTTAATGCTTTGAACTCTGGTTATCTTTGAATTTAAGATTTGAAGCATATACCGGATCAAGTATGATCCGCCAAAATTGGACCATATTGTTATACGGGCTAACGAGAACCCTCTTTGAACAGGGCAGAGATTTTCTTGAAACTTAATTGGTAATGTAGACGCCATTTTGATGTATGCAGTTGCCTGCAGCTTTTAGTCCACGACCTCTCAAGAGAACCTACATAGTAGAAATAGAGAGAGACAACTATAAAATGGGGGGGGGGGGGGGGAAGAGGGAGAGAGGGAGGGAGGGGGAGAGAGAGAGAGAGAGTAGTAGTAGTAGTTGCTGCACCGTGGTGCATTTTTGGGACCTTTGAAAAAGAAGGTTGCTTTATTTAGGTACATGAAGCTGCTGGATGGGTTGTGCTGCCTGGCTATTGGTTTAAGGCGAAGTTGAGTTAGGATAAATTGTCTTTGAGAGAAGCCCCAGAAGAAATAAAAACAGAATTCTTGTACCAGTCCACACAGTCTAATATATGGATACGCTTAAGGAACTTTGGCTACTTTGTCCGTTTTCAGGGTGGAATTGCACAATGCAGCAAGATCCTTCTTAAACAGTAAGCTTGTCAAATATGCTGTAGAACTCCTTTGCTGCTTTTCTGAGAGATTTTTCACCCACTTCAGCTCCCTAATGTCAGATAGCATGGTGTGGAGAACGAATATTATAGATTGAGAAACCCCTATTATTGTGTTAGTTTCCTATCAAAGAACCTATTGCATACTAAGGGAGAGAAGACATAAGAAGGGATGATCTGACATCATTATGACTATTACATACTAGGAGGCAACAATTTCCAGTTACATTTAAATCAAACCAGGAATTGCACCTTCCTCTACTTTTAAATCGAGCCTAGGGATATTAATTGCAGGCATTGTGCATGATACATCTTATTGGGGTTTTTTATATCGAGGATATGGAAGAAATCATGGCAAAGGTTTAAAGAAGTATGTAATATGCTTTAAATTTCACTGCGATGTTTTCAATGTGGCACTAACATGGACAATTTTGGAAATAGAAATGTGCCAATACTAAGTTGGGGGTCGTAGTGGTGGGTAAATGGCAACGGATTGGTTGCAGCAATTCAGCTAACTGGCATTGTTGTGCGACTTCAAGCCTTTGGAAACAATAAGGAGATGAATGGTGGCAGGGCCTTGATGGCGGTGGTCAGTGCCAGCGTTTACATGGAAAGCAAGTAACACTTGTGTGTATGTGCACACCCCTTTTTACAATGAAATTAGCAGTGATGGTTGCTGGCTGGTACATGGATTTACTGGAACTTTGTCAAAGAGTTGCTCTAAGTATCAGTAGGTGCTTTTCACATTTTTTGTTTCTTAGGGTTATACTTGGAGCTACATGACTCAAGACCTAATCTGGAGTATAAGAACGGACCCTAAACGTTGTCTATGAAACTGGAGCTTGAGGTGGTTATGCACAATCCCTGCGGTCTAGAAATGGGTCCTGAGGTTTGATACGAATTTTCGTAGTCACTGTCTCCACGGGCCTTCAACCCTACTCACTCCTGTAGAGAGGAGAGAAATACCATTAGGGGCCAGTTCTTCTTGGAACGTACTTTTATAGATATTAGTTCAGCTGATATTAGTTTTATAGCTCTAAACACGTAGATCCAGTATAATAATCCCCCTTCTGAGGCCTGCCCCGTTGAAAGAAAGTATCTATTTGCTTTAGGCTTCACATATAAGTGCATAAACGATCATGAAAGCTCAGTTAAATATGATATCAATTGGTATGATATATAGAAAGAATTTATCATCCTCTTCCGCCCAAAGAAACAAAATGGCAATTTAATACTTTATTCAGAAACTATTCTGACTGTAAAGGCGGGAAGAAAGATGAAAATATAAAATACATGAAATATATAATAGGACATATATCAACACCTTGATTTATAATATAGTTTTACATACTTGTACCAAATTAAAGTGAATAGTTTAGGATGCTTAAACTTCTTATGGAAATAATTGATTGGGTGATCGATGTTAAACTTGTTCCATAGGAAGTGTATGAATTATTAAGCAACCTAATTGCTGGTAAATCCTTTTCTGGAAGCATGTTTTAGTCAACTTGTTGTATGGGTTTAAGCATGTCAAAGCATGTATCCTGTGTGCTTGGCCAGTTCATACAAACCTACTTAGGACATTATGTTGTAATTCTCCACAGACTCCGAGGTATTGAACGGTAATAAGGCCTCATACTGGGGTCACAGAGTCTCCAGACTATCCACTAGATGCATTTTCCCATGTACATGGGTACATCATGTGTCAGGAAAACATCATCGCTGAAGGGCAGGGTCTTACGATGGCGGGATCCTTCCTTTTTTTTAGTCCAAGGTCCAAACGAGGAGCATAATGCTCCTAAAGGGCAGAATCCTTCTTACCAGTAGTCCTCACACAAGCTTGTGCTTTTGCTAATGGAGTTCAACAAAGGAATAATGTCTCCACGACATTTATCATATATTGATCTCATTAAATGTGTAACTTCGGTTCATCCCTTATATACGATCACCCTTGTATACAATGCAAGCATGGTAACGACAACCAGGGAGCTTCCAATCTTGGTGTTTAACGAGATCCTTGAAGAATAGTTGGATATGGTTGCCAAGGTCAGTTTCCTTTTACTAGTCACGCGTGAGTCTTGTTAATAAGAGAGAGAAAGACAGGATATTCTAAATGGGGAGAATGCTCCTATTATTAATAGTTTCTAACCTACACAATCCCAATGAAGATTCTAGAATCACGGGAGAGTCCTTGCTCATTTTAGCACCAAGCTAAGTTGCATAGACACCAACATGTACGGCGACACAAGACACGGCATTTTCCAAAATGTAAAGTTCCTAACAAGGTGTTCATTGATATATGAATGGACATGCTGATATGTGCAAATTATCATCATATCCTGCACATATCATCAGTTTAACCAGAATAGCAGAAGATTCACATATGAAAGCCTTGCAGGAGTTAATCCAATCACCTCATTAAATCTTCCGCTGTACATACTTAATTCCAAGTTTAAAATTTTTAAACATTAGCGTTTTGTCAAAGAGAAGTAATGTGGTTAAACACATTACAAAAGAAATCAATAACCTGACAAACATACTAAAGTTCCTAATGGTAATCAATAAAAGAAAACAACTCCCACTATGTGTCGGAGGTTCGAGCTGAGCCGTGTTGGCGTGTCCAACATGCCGGGGCCATAATTATTGGGCCGGGTTGGATGCTCGGGGAAGTATCGCAGTGTTGAGAAGTGTCAGACAAACACCTATTGAAGTGTCAGAAACCACGAACCCAATAGTACATGATAATATTACAGGTTTTTGGCTCACTGTGTTCATTGAGTAGGTATTCCTTGCCTGAATCCATCTCCTTTTACTGCCTGTCAACTAGCTAAAGCTACTGTATACTTTATTTTGTTGCCGGTCCGTTATCCATATAGCTTGGCTTGTGCCTACTTACTCTTCGTATCCCTCCTACACATCATGCTTCCATTTTAGCAAGCCCTTAAATTCTCTACCCTCCTTCAACATCTATACCTACAAAATTGGCACGACCTACGATGTTAGCAATTTTTCATGATTCCAACTGAGTGCTGGCTAGGAATGATAAATTTGAAGGGAGTATGAACATATGTAGCCCCCTTTTTTCTTTAAAGTAATAAAGGACACCTTTACATATTGCAGAGAAACCTTTTTTGCCAAAATATATGACAACATAACTGCAAATGTGCCATATTGTCATTGCTATACCACTAATTTTAGAACTATTGAAATTTCGTATGCCGATGTCACATGGTTAAAGTATAAACCAAAAAAACTTTCCCCCGATCAAGAAGCTAATATAGCTTCCCGTCTCATGCTGTCCCAGGCCAAACAGAAGGGTGGTAAACCCAAAGGCTTTTGCATTTAGATATGGAAGAATGTGAGTTGGAAGCTACAGTTGCTAGATCAAGTTTCATATCATGGGTCAGCATCTTGCTTTACTGACCAAGAGTTCTATTGTTATACATCTCACCGTATTGAGAAATGTATCTTTATTGGCAATTAATGCGGGTTTCTACTAATTATTAGCTCAAAAATGTGCAACATCAACTGCTTATAATTGATTCCACTTAGAGGTGCCAAACGGGTGTAATCTAATTGTAATGACCTAGTATGTATACGTATTGTAACGTAAACCATTAGATTGACATTAGAGGGTGAGGTTTGTCGCAATGGGAAGGCTGCTGTGACCTAAAGGTCACGGATTTGAAACACAGATATAGTCTCTTTGCAATCAAATCCCTCCCAGAGTACGCAATAGTAAGAACCTCTTGCACTTGCTGCCATTTACCACTCTTGACTTTTTACATGATATAGTCCCTTCTCTTAATAGATTAGACACATGTCTAAGACCTCCGGTTTGATTATTTATGTCCTTATTAGAAGATTAAACTAGGACTGCCTATTAGGTTGTTTTTAATTATGTCTCCCTTCCCTCCATAGTATATAGGTATACCACCTCCGACTTGGCTGGCATGAGATCCCATTGTGAATAGAAAAGCTACCGAAATGACTCAAATCAGAGGCTTGCCTTGAGGGCAGGCACGCAATGCCCCTAGGGAGCATCAGATGCTTGACTCAAAGTGGCGTTAAGCTAACTAGGCTGCATGAAAGGCCTATGCATACATATGCTTGAGTGCTTGACTTAAAGGGGCATGACCAATAACCTGAGGGGGATATCAAGACTAGACTCCCTTGAGAACCTACTTGTATAAGAAAGCACCAAGGCAAGTCTTATTTGCTCGTTTGAGGGATGTGGCCCCTAAACTTACTAGAACCCTTAATCTTTTGTGTAGATACAAGTATCTGACTTGCAAAGATGTGAAAACCCATTGTAGGACTTGGAGGCTCCATGAATTGCACTATATCTTCCCATGGGATGCTGGGGGGTATTGTCTATTTCCCCCGGTGATTGGGAGTGAGATTATGTTGAGGCATGGCCCCCGTTGACAACAAGTATACCAGCCTGGCTAAGAGAACATGGCTTCAAGGTCCTGTATAACATGTCAGAAGATGCTTCCAGGGAACAAGGATCCTCATCAGTACTAAAAAGTAGCATTTGTCTTCTAAGGTCTAAAATTTCGAGTATAAATGATCATTGGTCGTGACAAGAGATGACAAATCTGTCGTAGCTCAGCAATGCTTCTTGGAACTGCAGAGGATCCAGATCAGCTTCCAGGATGGCATTGCCTTATGAATACAAGATCTCATTCAGAATCTTCTTTACTTGGCAACCACCATGCCAACTCTAGAAGCGTCCCGTACACCTTATAAACTTTAGGTATAAAATACTTAAATGCTGGATTTTGCGAGTACACTTCGGACTGCAAAGACCTTCGTACATCTTTCTTTAGAGTTTCAGTACATTTAGCTGTCTTATTACTTTTTATCCCATCCACAGATTTTTCCCAATTAGGATCTCTGTGTCGTTTGAATTGTTCTTACACTTTTTGGCCGAAGAACCAAAAAACTGCCAACTCTTACACTATGTCTACTTGCCTTATTTTCATTGTCTTTGACAGTTATGTCGGGTCGGCCTGATCTGACATCACATCCGACATTAAAATTCACCTCTGGTTGTCCCTGGGGTAACTCTTAAAGACATGCAAGTAAAGCCCACACTAAACTCATACGCCCTCCTAATAAAGTAATATTGAGAACTTATCTGTTCAACGACATAGGCTGCCGTTGTCAATTAAAAGCTGCATTACACCCGCCCCATAGCAAAATTTATATACGTCATCAAATATGTGTTTCCATCCTTTCTTACATTCTTTGTTTTAACCTTTCCAACATAAGCATCTACAGTTCGTTTATTTGCGACGACATTTTGGTTTGGTTGAGAAAATTACAACACCTAGTCACCACTATTTTTGTTACCATATGAAGGAATCAAAAGAATTTTTAAAATTACATAAACTTCTAAACAATAGGAAACGAAGTCCCTAGTAGTGATGTTTCCTCCGGATTATTACCAATCAGTGCTGATAGAATACATACTGTTCACTTGGGATAGCCTATTAATTTCCAGTTAACAAATTAAGAAAAAAAAAACAAAATTCTAAAACATTCAAAGTATTGCCTTTTGAACATTTTTGTGGAGTACGAACATCCGAAGAGTGCAGCCCAGTTCACATGGCTCCCGCCACTTTGGAGTCTGGTGAGTGTCAGATGTATGCATCCTTACCCATATTCTTGCACAAAGGTTGTTTTTGCGCTTCGAACTTGTGATCTCAAAGTCACAATGGGTTAACCATATTGTTGCCCGAAGGCTCAGCTTATTATGTCGGAAGGAGGAAAAAGAGAAGCAGGGGATCTATTTGGAGGCAACGATCTCTTATTCCGTGTGGAAGAAGGAGCCTTGATCTCCAGCTGTAGATAAAAGGGAAAAGGCCAGCCCAGTACACAAGGCTCCCAACATTGTGGGGTTTGGGAGGGTTGATGTACTTAGCCTCGCCCACATGGCATGGACAGGCATGACATCGCCATTTGATGCACATAGGGTTTAAGCTTATTTTTAAAACTTTGATGTCGAATGAGGATAGAAAGCCATTTTTAGGACTCTAAAACTAATACGTACCAAAGACCATGATGAGTTCTTAAGATACATCCTAGATTCATCTGAAATCATAATCATCAATTTCGATATGATGTTTATATACTAACAGGAATGTCAAATCAAATTCTAAAATTTCTCTTGCAAATTGTAAGATTGCAACAACTAATCATGTGGGACAAGATTAAATAGTTGGCACAGACACAGACATTGCGATATAGGACAATAAAGGACATCAAGACATGGCAACATTCAACTATAGATACACGATACGAGACATTTCCGGCACAGTCAATCCATAGCTGCACGAGCAAATTACCAAATTTGTCAGCCTATCTCAGGTCGTCCATGTCAGCAATGCAGACATGGCAGATATGATCTTTTGCGCGTTTATGTGGTTTGTCCCAAAAAGGGATACTTAGTCGAAATTATTAACCAGTCTCCCTTTTCCAGTGGCTTCCTGTCCAGAGTCACACGGAGTCTGAAAATTGGTTATGTTTACTAGTTCAACCTTAAACGGGGAAAATCATATTAACACGCCACAGGAAAGACAACTTAGCATTTTGGAGTCTGACTGTGCCAGCCTCCAAAGGCTTTAGGTTAAGCAGGACTAAGAAAGAGTATCCAGAATGAAATTTGGGTAAAAGTGGGAGGAGGTCTGAGGGTGAGGTAAGCATGGATGGGCAAGAACTATTTAAGAAGGATATATCTAGCTTAATATTGCTATTAAGCTAGAAGGAAATTTTATAGGATTACAATGAGGTCAACGATGCTATATGGTTCCATCGTTGGTGAACTAAGAAAAAAAGTTATGTAAGACGAGTGTAGCTGAAATGCATATGAGTAGGTGGGTGAGCTGCCAAACAAGGAGTGGTAGAATAAGAAATGAGGACATTCACAAAAGGTAGGGGTGGCACCAATTGAGAAAAAGATGAGGGACCACAGCTTGAGATGGTTTAATTTTTTCCAACTCACGCCTTTAGATGCCCTAGCAAGAAAGAGTAATTTCTGCAAAGTAAATAGAAGAGGTAGGTCTAAAGCCGATAATTATAAGCAGAGGACTAGTGAGAGACTTGATTTCTAGGAACTCATCAAAGGATATGTGCTTGGACTGTGGAGACCCTCTCCAAAGTGAACCAATTGGTTTGGAAATACATATCTGAAGCCATGAGGTCTAATGTAGAGGAATTCCATAGATCAGAGATTACCTAGAAATTTGCAAGATAGCAGTGTTGAACTCACAAGCATAGAGGCATATCAAAGCTTGTAGCTCAAATCAGCTTGAAGGGTAGGTGGACAACCTGGATCAATTTCCACTATGATCGAGCTGAAAGTTTTTCTATTGAGGAAACAAGTCTAGAGTGCATGGAAGAAATCTCCAAGCAGATATCCATAAATATGTGTACATGTCAACAGCACAGACAATGTAAAGATAAGTTATCTGTGCAGTTCTACAGACACCTCAGTGTTTATGAATTCTTGTCATCTATGAGCAACTAATCCTTTTACGTTATTGTAAGAAAGTACTCTTACCAATTTCTTAGAATCTTTAAATATGCCTTACCAATGCCCATGTCCTTGTATTTCGCAGAAATAAAAGGAATATTGTAGCTACTGAAGAATGTTAGAAAGGAATTTCTACTCTTGCCCTAACAAATCTTTCCTACCTGGGAGGCTGGGACAACATCAAAATTTGCTTTCGTCACGCACTTATGAAATTTCCATGTTTAGGAGTAAACCTAGAGGCAGATATATTGGGACTACAGCTCCCGCTGTATAATAAAGCTCTTGCCCATTTTAGTCAAATTTTGAGCAAAAGTTACTTTCACTCTCTGCAATCAAGTTTCAAGATCATAGCAAACATATCTGAGTTTTCGGAAAGCTGGGACCGAACTTGGGCTGGTGAATTATGTCGTAGTCTGCAACTGATACTATGCGTGCGCAGAAGTGAGAACCATCTGGCAGTGATCTACTAGAAATAGCTATGTATCACAAAGGTTAAAGTCATGAGATGCTATCTACTTATTACTGCATCAGATCAGTAGGTTTTGGCTTTACTTTGATGATTTCATCTCTCTGCCCACTATCTTTAAACAAAGCAGGATTGAATTTGAATGATTTTTCTGTGGTGTAAAATTTGGACATCAGCTGAACCTGAAGCGCTCTTTATTGTATAGAAAATTCTTACACTCTGGTAGGTCTTATGTTGGATCTTCTGTAGCATGCATTCTTGTGTATCAAGTCAAATTACTTAATCATGTTTTCTGAATCCAAGATTCATATAGTCCAAGAAAATGCAAGAAATGTCATTTTAGTGATTTATGCCATACTTGTCGGCTAGCCCTATTGCCAAAGCAGGCATGGCTTCTGCCAAAGCGATGGGTGCTTTGGGATGGTTGTACCACCTGTTTTTGTACCTGCATATTGGCAAAAGCCATATGCGCTTTGACATGAGCGCTAGCCTACTTGTCTACTCATTTGCCCTGCATAGAAACTTCTGTTTTTGTTTCCTTTCCCTATTTATCCCTATGTGAAGGGAGTGCTTCGGTAATATACTCAGCTTGCTAAAAGAACGATGCTTTTCTTTTCTCATATCCTTTGTGTTGCATGGCGATCATCTGCAAATTTTTCAGAAATACTCTGTTGTACGGTAATGTTTATATATCCTGTCAGTCATGCCGTTCGCTGTTATTATCTTTTCCGCATGGGTCTACGATCTACACCTTTTATGTCTTATGTTCGCATTTATCTTTTGGTTTTCTAAAATTGTAGAGTGGAAGGGCTGCTGAGGCGGATAAGCCTTCTGATGAAAACCTCGAGGCTTTTCTGTCTTCTGATGAGAATACTGCTGATGTCATGAGCAACTCTTTCAGCATCTTGCAACAACGTTCACGTTCTTCAACTGGCAACAAAAATGAACATGGAGGTGTATTGTTTTTGGTCAATACTTCCAATTATCATTGAATGATCACATTATATAGCTCTTTTTTATCAAAAGGAACAAACACAGGCCTGGAATTGACTAGCTATGACTTTAAAAGCCTAGAGATATTGCTTAGTACACATAAGGAGGTTAGCGACATTGTTAGGGTGCTGTGCTGACATTATTTTGTTACCAGAGTCAGCACCTTTATCCTAATTACTTTAAGTAGAGGTAAATTACAAAGGTAATGGGGAACATTGGAAATTTTGGTTCTTTAGCTGTCCTCAAAAAAAAAAAATGCTCTTTCTT
>JAVXUP010001108.1:0-280102 GCA_033070095.1 Escallonia herrerae
CTATATATATATATATATATATATATATATAGCTTTATAAAGCTAAAGAAGTATAAAAAAAACTAAATCTACTTCTTATAAAGCTCTACATAATCCAAAAGGGCTTCAATTTGGGCTACTAACTTCTATATATATATATATATATATATATATATATATATAGACACACACACACACACACACAGCTAAAGAAGTCTCTTATAATCACGATACACAGGATTTTTAATCTCTTATAATCGCGACACGAAAATTTGTAGAGCTCCTATCTTTGCGCCACATAAGATTTTTTAGGAACGTTCTTCTTCTGCCACGTAAGCTTTAACTTTGCAACTTTTTTAAATAGGATAAATATACTTTAAAAATCCTATTTGTTTTGGTGTCCTTTACTTTTTTTTCCTTACTTAACTATTTACTATGGTTTAATATTAGAAAATTCGTAATTTGCCAAATATTTGTCAACTTTGTAAAATTAAAAAACTGATTAAAACTTTCTAAAACTCTACCGAATCAATATACGTATATATTAGGCCTTAATTTTGATTATGAATACCTAAAAAATACTAAAAAATAATATTATAAAATTTCAAAAATGTAAACCACGAAATTATCCCCTACTTACTAACTCTTTATTATGATTCTATTGTTAAAAACTTTGTAAGTATTATTGGCCCGATTTTTGTAAATCTTATAAACCTAAGAAACCAATTATAAATTTTCTAAAACTCTTCATAACCCATTGATCTACGTACTTCACTTTTGAGTATTAACATCTTAAAAGCACTTATAATAAACAAAATATGATACTCCCAACTTAATTGGTCTCTGTATTAAGAGTCCAACATGGGGCAGTCCTTCAACTTAATTGGTCTATTCATTAAGAGTCCAAGTTTTTTTAATTGGATATATACACTTTAAGAATCTTATTTGTTTTGGTGTCATTTACCTTTTCTACCCTACTTAACTATTTGCTATGATTAAATATTAGAAAATTTGTAGTTACAATTTGCAAATATTTGTAAACTTTCTAAAATTAAGAAACCACCTAATCAATATACTTATATTATTAGGCCTTAATTTTAATTATGAGTACCACAAAAAGACTTTAAAATAACAATATAAAATCTCAAAAATATAAAGTACGAAATCAACCCCTACTTACTAACTCTTTATTACGATTCTATTGTTAAAAACTATGTTGGTATTATTGGCCCTATTTTTGTAAATCTTATAAAACTAGGAAACCAATTCTACATCTTCTAAACTCTTCATAACCCATAGATTTACATATTAGACTTCAATTTTGACTATTAACATCTTAAAAGCACTTATAATAAAACAAAATAAAATCTCGCGGATATAAACAACTAATATCATGTACGAAAATGAATGATTAATACTTTAAAAAAAAAACATTTCTTAGCTTTTCCCCCCTTTTTTACCCCTCTTAGTTATGCAAAACATTGTCCTATTTATTTTGGTATTTCTTTTTTACAATTATTAATTAATATTTAGTATAATTTGTTACTAAAACTTTGAAGGTAATTTGGTCCAATTTTTTTGTAAACCTTATTGAACTGGAAAATCAATTCTAAAACTCTATCTAATATAGATATACACATAACTAAGCCTTAAATTTGACCGTAAACATCTCAAAACTTTCAGATAACAAAATAAAGGCTCATAAAAGTAAAATGCAAAGAATCGTCTATAAAACCTTAAAAGCACTTTTAAATTAAACAGCATAAGACAAGCAATGTAAAGTAAAAAGTCATGTATGAAAGTTAAAGATTAATAATACGACTTAATTAGTAAAAATACTTTAAAGTACCAACATGGCAGTTCACTAAAGAAACTAATTTTAAGCGAATAACTTCAAACTCTAAATTAGAAATCATATACACCACTAAATACAATTAAAAAAAAGAATCAAGCCGAGTATAACTTAATTCTTAAAATTAAAGCACTTTACTTACGCACATGTGATTTAACTATAATTTTTTACTTATGTCTTGCCCACGGCCATATTTCACAAGTCTTAATTCAAAGCCACTAAAAAATTCATAAGAAATAAAATATTAGTTTTGTAAGTTTTTTGTACATGTGTAAGTATGATAAGTTAGGCATGAACAAAAAAAATTTCTCCGTTTGACATTTCTTTTAATCAAATCACAGAGATATTTTTAGTGAAAACTAGATATTTTTTCCTTGGCAGTAGTTCTAGATATATTGATAATATGTATTAGCATAGTGATGCACAAAAATGAAATACATTTTCAATATTTTATACAGTGGTCGTCAAAATGATTTTAGTTAGCTTAAGCAATGGCTTTATTTTTATTTATGATATTTACATACATGAGTCATTTCAAATATCATGTAGATATGCATTATTTCAGTGAGAGTCATTCTATTCGTTATTTTTAACTTAAAATATAATCGACTATGATATAAATATGATTAACTAGAAAATCAAATTGTTTCTCAACCCGATCATATTACATCTTACGGGTCCATTAGCTAGTCACTCTAAAAACTAAAGTCCGTCCATTTTTTGGGCGTTAAGTGCACATGGACAGCACATGCTCGTTTTTAATCATCAACTTACCACTATACCACAACCACAGCCTAAACACTATCCTACCAAAGCAACCCTGTAACACCCCAAAACTTGAGGCTAGTTTTACGCTAAAAATCTTAGTTAATTATTTACTGGATCCTTAACGATGAACCGGTGAGCATTAAATTTTGTTATCTTTAGCGATAATGTTTAGAAACTATAATGAAGCATTGATTTAACGATAGTAGTTATATGAATACCTATTTAGACCTTTAGTGACGATTAGTGTGATCCAAAATTTAACGGCTATCTTTAATGACAAAATTTTGCTAAATCATAAGTTATAAATTTAAAATGACAAATACAGAATGACATTGATTGAGGTTTTAGTGACAATTAGCGAAACAACTTTTTTGAATTTTTGGCGACAAAATTCCTTGTAGTTAGCGTTGATATTTTTACGTGGCCGCTTCTAGCGACACATAATGGAGCGGGTTAGTGTAACAGCCGTTAATAATCCTTTACATATAGTTATCGTAAGTATTTTATTTTTAGACCATTTTCGCAATCATAAGTTTGGGTTAAAAGTTTTTAGCGACAAATGGATGTGTAGGGTTTTCTTTACATGTTTTCAGCTAGGGTTTCTTTTTAGCATATATATAAACATACAGCACGTCTGGATAGCCGTTCATGGGCTCCCAATTCAGCCGTCAGACTCACCTAGAGAGAGAGAGAGAGAGAGGCGGGAGAGAGAGAGAGAGAGAGAGAGAGAGCTGCAGAGGGACAGATCGAGGGACTCTTTCCGGCGAAGCTTTCCGGTAAGAGATCGTCAACTTACTTCCATTTTTCAGTATATATATGCATTTACATATCGTGGGTTAAGGGAATGGTGTGTATACGGGTTGTGGGTTTCGGTAGTGTTGTAGCCATGAGTGTATTTCTGTGTGTTGTGTGGGTATAAGATGAATGGAAGTGGCTGAATTATATTCATGGGTTTGAAATGAGAGGAAGGAGAAAAGAGAGATGGAGAGAACCCACTGCCGTACGGCAGTGGGCACCATGGCCGTGAGTTTGTAGCTGCAGTAATATGACAAAGTGCAGGGAAAGGAGAAGCTGTGTGGCTGTTGGGTGATGTGCGTGTAGTGCTGTGTATATAATGTGTGTGTGTGAGGTAGTGAGGCTAAAATCTCAGCTGTGAGGAGGTGTGCGTATGCGTGCTTTGTGTGTACGTGAACTGCCAAGGAGGCAGTGTGTGTGTGTGTGTGTGTGTGAGAGAGTGAAGTGCGTATGTGTGTGCTGGTTGTGTGAGTAATATGTGTGTATATGTGGGAGTTTGTGGCTGCTAGGAAGTGGGTGTGAGTGCTGTGCTGTGTATTATATAAGTGTGTGCGTGGGTGTACAAATGGGAGAAGAGGAAGGCTGCAAAACAGCCCATGGACATCAAGTGGGTTTGTGAAATGGAAATGGGCATGGAGATGAATATGTAATAAAGGTGAGTGTATGTGGAAGGTGTGCGTGAGTGAGGCAGTAGCTAGCTGTGCAAGAGTGGGTGTTGTGCATACTTGTGTCTGTGAGAAGATCTTGTGGGTATTAGAGGAGTGAGTTGGTGTGTATGTAAGCTATGTCCATGAGTGTGTGCTTATGCGAGTGTAAAATGGGTATAGTGTAGGTATTTTGTGCAGCCATGAGAGTTGCTCTGTGAGGGGGATAGTGTGCTGTGTGCTTATGTGTGTTCCTTTATGTGTGTGTGTGTGTGTGTGGGAGAGGACGGCTACTGTGGTGAAATGGGTTTAGAGGTGTTAGGTGTGGATTTGGAGTGGTTTTTTGTAGGTGAATGAAGGAGCAAAAAGGGAGGTTGCATGGCTGTGTGTTTATAGGTGTAATGAGGTGAAAAATTGTGGGTTTCCGTGGCTGTTGTACCTGTGTGCGTGTGTGGAGGACAGCAAGAAAAATGGCTGTGCTGTGACTAGGGATATTTGTGAATATGATGCTTTGGAAATGTAGAGTGCACACGTGAGTTGGGTAGTACACTATGATCGTTAGTGCGTGAAAATTTACAGTATAATACGTTAGACCATATTAGAATTCTTGGCCAAATTTTATAATTTTCTGAGATCGTATGAATTTATAGTATTTTCTATAATTTCAGATTTGGAAAATTCTTTTGGAGTCTTTAAACCCTGAAAATGTTCTGGGAAAAATTAGAGTAGTGTTTAAATAGTATAATAAAGACTCAGTATAAATTTGATGATTTTTGGAATCGATTTGTTATCATTTTCAGTATCGCATTGAATTTAGCAAAACGAAAAATAAAGAAATAGTTTTTATGTCTTTTAAATTCTGATTTCAATTTCTATAATTTTTATATATATTTTAAAGTTCTTATAAAAATTATGGGGCTTGTTTTGCCACTGGAAGTAATTATGGCTATTTATGGGTTTTTATTGCATTTAAAGAAATTATTTTAATTCGAAAATATTCAAAATATCAGAAAATTCATATTTTGACTTTTTATAATGTTTTAAGCCATAAAAGTGTTTTATTATAATTTAATGTACATTTGGAGTATCATTACACATTTAAAGAGTGTATAGGGATTTCGGTTAGGTTAGCCGCGTGCGAGGCGCGTTTTGGGTTGAGCGATTTCGGAGTTAGAAGTGAGCATCGTTTGGGTAGTGGATATTAGCTTATAGTATATTAGACATAGATTATGTTCTAACAAATAAATTGTCAATCTAGGTTCATTCAGAGATTATTGATCGAGGTTTGGTAGCGTTGCTTAGCTCGGACCGAGGTAAGGATTTCTCTCCGAACCCCATTTCGTTATTCTGTTTCAAATGGTTATAATAACAGTTTTACAAAATATATTGATTGTTGATTTCTAGGATTGAAATAAAAACGTTTGCCTTGAAATTGTCCATGAAAGCCTAACTTGAACCTTAAGCGATCGTTTGGAATTCGTAATTTGTTTATTCTCATCTGTTTTATCGATTCAATTATCATAAAATGTTTTGAATTCTATTTATTGTTTCTCGATGTTGACATGAGTTAGTAACTTGGGAGCCATAAGGATGGTCTGTATTGTTGGCGTTATAAGGTTGGTCTGTTGGATGGGTTAACTAGTACCTAGATGGACTAGTCAGTGTTACATATGCATATGTAAAGCGATCGAGCACTGCCGGGGTGGCTTTGCTTCTGTACTGCTCATGTTCAATGTTTCCTGTTTATGTTTTATTTCACTTGAAATGTTTTGAATATTATCCATTCATGTTTTATTATGCCCAAAGTGTTTCAAATGACTATTATTTAAGGGAGTGAGTTAAATACTCATCCCTATGTTTATATCGTATTGTAGTGATTTCATCGAAAGCAAACCTCTCAAAAAGATGTTATTGGACTTAAATGTAAAATCGTTCGTTTTGTTCATCTATGTCTAAGTGTTGTATTTTATTGAAAATACTCTTCAAAAGTTTTATATGAAAACTCGTCCGAATCGTTTTTGTTATGTTTTAAATCTTTGATCGACCTTACTGAGCTCTCAAAAGCTCACTCTCCTTTGACCTCCTTTCTGCAGGTAGCATTAGCCGTAGATTACCTGAGCATGGATTAGAGCCGAGCTAGCTAATGAATTTAAATTTAAGTTTAGTATTGATAGTTAGAACCCCTGCGTGGGTAAATTAATATTATTGTTTAAATTTTCTTAGACTTAGACTTGGTATTTCAATTATGATAGTTGATTGAGAGTATAGTTTGATTGACGAATAGTTGCTCTGACTAATTGATGGTATTATTTGATTGCGTTTGAGATAGTATTATCTTAGTGTACTGATCGATTAAGCATTAACGTTCCGGAAAATTTCAGGATGTTACAAACCCCCTCCCCCTACCTCCTCCCGGCCGCCATGGGCGGAACCACGTGGGAACTGGGGGGGCTAGTGCACCCCTTGAACTTTTGAGGAAGAAATTTTTTTTACTTTGCAATTACATCCAAGTCTGCCTCTCAGTTCTTTCTCCCCGACTCACCCAATCGGCAGTCGGCCAGTCCCCAGACGGCAAACAACAGTGACACCCGTGAGTGCGTGACCCGTCTGTGATGCCGGTGACGAGGGGCCACTGGTGAGCACAAGTAGATTCAGATCTGGAGATGACCTAACCGAGACACCGACGACGGTAACGGCGATGGCCGGACGGACAGACGATCGATTCGTTCAAATCTGGAAGACTGGAACATGTCTCGAGCTGTGCAAGTGCGGCTGTGCAGGCGAAGGGGAGGACTCTAATCCACTCTGCCAAAGAGGCGCCGACGAAGACGATGAGGACCGGTAACAGCGAGGACTTCCGGCGACGGCGTTAACAACGGTGAATAGTTTGCTTGATTCTATTTAAGAAATTATAATTAATTTGCTTTGCAAAATTTTAATTGGCTAATTGTTTTTCTAATTCATAGTTTGGTGCATAAATAATTTCTAATTATGTTGGAATGTGACATTGAGCGTGAGAGGATGATCTTGACTTTGTATTATTGTGTTGGAATGTAAATTAGTTTTAAAATGGAGTGGGTGGTTGATCTTGAGCTCGAAATTTACCGTTATTTAAGTATGTGATGCTGTGGTGAGATTGAGAGGTTGATCTTGAGCTTCTATTATTGTGTTGGAACTTGATTTCGTTTTAAAATTGGAAGGTTGATGTTGAGCTTGTGTAATTTCACTTATAAAAAATATATTATCATTTTAATTATTTTACTTAATTAAAAATATATTAAATTCGATATATTTTTGGCACCCCTTGAAAAGAAATCATGGTTCCGTCCCTACTGGCCGCGCAACCCATCCCCCCCCCCCCCACCCCACCCCAGCCACCCCTACCTACTCCGAGCATCAGAAGTCATCACCTTCGCCGACGAGATCAACTGCCGCCATTGCTGAAGAATATGTACGCGCCCCACAAACACCATTCACACACGACGAACACATACCATTCCACACACAACAAACACATCAGTTCACGCACGTTGGACAGAAGCACATACCATATGGTCTAAATGGTATTTTATGAATTACATATGTTAACATACTTTATGGCCTTTGCCCCCACAGACACCATCTGACATGTACGAGATCAACTCACCCACACATGTTGTCTTCACTCATCTCAACGGTATCTTTTGAATTACATATAGTAACATACTTTTTGGTCAACATCATGCTGATATTTTGATACTTAAGCACATATATCAAATTTGAATGCTCTCCCGTTAATATTCCGAAAGTATGAAGATCATAACCAAATGTATAATCGTTTTTACATGAAGTTGTATGAGACAAGTGCCATATTTAGTCCCACACTTTTGCTTATTATTTGTATCTTACGCTTTTAGAATTGTATGCACGTTTCTTTTTTTAGTTTTTGTTCTAAAATTGTCAGACCTGCTCATAGAAAACATCCAGACAATACTCAATCGTAGGAGAAAATATCACATAAACAAATTTTAATTGCTCACTACTAAGTTGTTAGCATTGCCCAACTAATTAGCAACTATCCTCAAGAGCGTATTTGATGAAAACTCGAGGGAGGCACGACTAAAAAACTACAGGGAAAGAAAACAATTTGTCAAGTCAAGTAACCTGGGGCTCCATTTAGTGTTGGAAAGGTCCTCTTCAAGGTGATGTACTTTTATTGCTTTTGTTTATGTTGACTTGCTTCTACAATAAATCGCAGAATGTTCACATGAGTCCCTTAACCTTTTTCTCACTTTCATGTGTTTGTGGGTCAAGACAGGCCTCAAAAGTTTAGGTAACTTTAATTAATTGCCCTAGAAAGGTAGAACTAATACCTAAATCAAAAGATAGTAGTCTAAATTAAATTCAAAAGTAGGGTTTGAACAACATCGTTGATGCAATAACCTCTCCACTAAAATCTAAAAGCATAGATAAAAAATAAATGAAAAGATCAACAGTATCACCCAAAAACAATGGATTTGTTTTCACCAATGAATGTTATATACACACAACGCTCATGTTGTACGTAGGGAACACTCAATGCTCTAGAAGCCAGAGGGTGAAAAGCGTCAAAAGTTAAAAACGAGGGTCAACTTTTGTTTCAAAATGAGCCACACCGTCATCTGTTGGAAAACCACCTGCATGCTGCCCACCAATGTGAAAGAAACGCACAACGTGTAGCTTCCAGAGGTATGCATGATTTTCCAAGTTTCCAAGGAATATTTGGATTCCGTTAATTACCTTCTTTTGGGTTCTTGAACCACCGGTGAAATCCTTGGTGGCATATAGGATTATCAGTTTGATCTTTGAAGCCTAGTTCTAGATTGGACAAGAGATAGTTGGAAAAACATACGTAACAAAATCACAGAAGTAATGCCGGGTGAATCTCCGACATAATTTTGATATTACGCTCAGAAAACATAAGTATTCAGTACATGTGTGTATAGACTTCTCTAAATGATAAACTCCCAAATAAATTTTATTCTGTGATCAAGTTGAGGGCACATGAATACGCGTCATCGTATACAAAGATAGTATCACAATAGCTCACTCTCCTTGAACCTTAACTCTATCCAGGCAAGGTTTTCCGTCCAATGGAGTATTTTGTTGTAGCTCCAGATACTCTTTGTACTTCATTGACATGTATGCAGATGGATTGCTTTTGTTATCGACCAACTTGGAAGCTGGACTGACACTTGTATCCAATGATGGTCCATTGGGAGTGACCAGTGTTATTCTTGTAACGTTTTTATTTAGCACTGCTCGATGCATTACACTTTTGTACTTCCCGTTGCTGAATATCTGTCAAATCAGTAAAGACGAATAAGAACATTATTAACCGGTGACAATTGCTCCAACAGTAAAAAGAAGTTTGTTTTGACATATAAGTACGGACTGTGATTTACCTCAAGGTGATCCCCTGTATTAACCATAATCGAGTTGGGAAGAGCATTTACATTGAGCCACTTTCCATTGTGCTGCACTTGCAGCCCCCCAACTCCGTTTTGCATGAGGAGGGTCACTAGGCCATGGTCTGTATGAGGGGGTACGCCTATCGCGAGATCAGGTTGCGGACATGGTGGGTAGAGATTCACAGCAAATACTTGAACACCCGAGTCCAGATCTAGTGCTTCATCCATGTAAGATTCTTCCAACCCTAAGCTCTCCGATATTCCTTTTAGCAACTCCCTTGCCACCTTGCGGGTTCTTTCAGAGTATTCGAAAGCAAGCTCACTGCAATTGTCAGTTATGAACTAGCTAGAGTCATCAAGTTTCCAAATAAATGCAGTTGCACCAGTGAGAAAGCAAGCTCTTACCTAAAACCAATGGGTTTGTTGGGAAAGTGAAACTCGGGGTGTGAAAAAACCTTGAGGTAATCCCTCCAGAGTAGGACTTTTCCCTTGTTAGCATTGTGAAAGCTGGTGCCGCACCTGATGGGATCCAGCGCATGCTTCCCTTCAAACTCTTTCTTTTCTTCCTCGGTCAGATTGAAAAACTCGTGAGATGCATTGAACACCTTCTCCACCAGAGTCTCTGGCATCCCATGATTTACCACCTACACAAAATTCAACATAGAGATGCATATTGTCAGACTACCAATGATTGGAAAAGCGTATATACAACATCAAGCTATAAGAAGATCACTGCAGATTACGGAACTGTCACCAATGGGACGAATTCATGTGATGTAGCCTAACATTATAAAGGATAACGATCAATGTTGTACGGAGTTATGATATATACCAAGAAGAAGCCCCACTCCTCACAGGCTTTGCCAAGATCACGGACGACTTTGGCCCGTTGATCAGGATTGCCGGAGGTGAGCAAGGAAAAATCAATGACCGGGAGTGAACCGTCTGGATCGGAAGCAGTGGTCACTTGGCGGTTGGTGGAGTAGGCGTAGCTGGAAGGGAGGGAGTTCAAGGCTGAGGATTGAGCTAGAACCTTGATGCTTGTCATGGTTTCACTCTCACAGCTTGTTTGGCAGCAGGCTAATTTCTAAATTTGGTGGTCTGAGCACTGAGGGAAGGTCTGTTGGTGTTGTGGATTTCATTTTGGACAGCCAAGGGGCATTATATAGGGAGTATGATGGTGCTACAGGACTGCCGCGTAGTGAGCATCCAGGTCGAGGAATGGGCGGATGATGGGTAACCTACCTGGCCACTATTATTATGGACCCAATAAGTAAAAAGCATGGGAATTGCTTGTGATGTTAAATTGAAGTTCTGAATTCATCAACAATGTGATAACTGGGGCATTGACCATACAATCCCTTCACTTGACTGTCGAACTTTTCAAAATTGAAGGCTAATATGTTGATTAGGGAGGCTGCTACTGTGCTAACTCCCACGCTCTTTTTCTCTACATTTATGGGAATGCCAGGAGTCATGATTCATGTTTGCAATGTGCATCTTGACTAGTGTTCCACTAAAAAACAAAAAGATTTCTTGGATGTCATTCTCTCGTGGGTTTCAGGGAAGTAGGACATGATGTCTGGTACTGGACTGTTTTTTCATATAATATCGTGATATAAATTGTACGTGCATGAGAAAAACAGGATTTGTATGCATATACATAGAAAAACGTGATAAGAGAAATGTTACGAATCAGATGCACGCTAGATGGAATTGACTACGTGAAACGAGAAAATGAATTAGAGTGAACTTCAAATCCTATCTATGTATAGATTAGATTATGCAATGATATCATTCAAGTATCTTCGTACAGCGCCTTAACCTAATAATTGCGGATATTAAGGGGTTATTACTTCATTCTTCTTTTTCTCTCTCCTACCTATGAAAAAGATCGATCTTTTATTCCTAAGACAAACAAGCTAGGAATGATGCACCAAATCACACCACCATATAAAGAAAATATTATTGTCATAGATGCTCTCTTCTTGCTTTTGAATGTCTATTTGCTTGCTTTATTCCTTCATTCATGGAAATCTTTAAATAGTCTTCTTTAACGAGACTTGTTACCAATGATGAGCCTTCCACCTATTCGATGTAGGAAAAATTACAAAAAAAAATTGTTTTTTTGGGGTTAGAAGTTATTGGAAGGTGGTTTCTTTCTGTAAACTTAAGAAAAAGTGGGTTATCTTTTGAATATTTCTAAACAATGGAGGGGCTTAAAAAATGAGTTTTTTTTTTTTTCAAAACTTCATCTTTTGTTTACCCAAAATATCCCTTCCCCATCTTCCCTTCCAAATCAGACACATACACATAAAGGCACAAATCAGATTTTCTCCATCTCCTACCCCCCAACACATACACGTGAACATCAAAGATTGATTTGTTGGATGAAATTAAGGATTAGATGAAGGGATTTGCGAAGATTGAAATGAAATGTCGCTGAGAAGATTTGATGGGTGAGTTGTGTGTGGGTTTAAAGTTAGGAAGGTGTGGTAAACAAGTCTTACTCTGCAAAAAAGCAAGTAATCAGATACAACTCTTTTCGTCTGTTTATATCAATATTCAACTATTCTATAAATGCTTACCACTAATTCAACAAGTAAAAATTTTTAACTTTTTGGTTAACCATTTGACTATAAAGAGCTTCGTTTGGAAACCCAATTCGGCTATACCCAGAAATTATTATGTTCCATGTGACTGTGTCTGGTTCGGGCATTTTGTTGAATAGTTCGTGGGCAGAGTTTAAAGATTCGGATTTGATTAGTTTATCAATGGCTCTGTTGCATGAATAAACCTTGTTGCTAGTATTATTGTTTCGCAATAAGAGCCCAAGTTCAATAAGAGAGAAAAGGGTAGAATAATTACGAGTTCGTGCTAGGGAGTAAGAATTGTTATGGTTTGGACAAAGCATAATCATTTTCTACTATGCGTAGCTCAAAATTCAAAGTTTGCATAGACACTATGGTCTCTCTATCATGGGGGGAGGTGCAAGTACTTTGGAGGAAAATATGTTATTAAAGGGGAAGGGAAGGTCTCAAAAACTAAATATCTGCATAAATTGACAAGTATTTTTTGCACAAACGTAGTTGCATTTTTGCATAACACGATTTGTTTCAATTCTTGCATTACACAAATTGGGGGAGGGTAATTTGGGAAGACCAAATTAAATGATTAAAAAAACCCCTTTTTTTTAAGTCAACCTCTTGTTCAAAAGTTCATATAACTCATCCCACTTTTTCCTTAACTTTTCAAATATAGCCCACCTTTCACAAATTTTTTATTCCTAAAACCCCTTATTTCCTAATTTTCCCTTCGATCTATCAGAATAAGTTTTATGGCTAAAGAAGATTAGCCTACGAAAGGACTTCCTTAGCTACTCAACAAAACTAAACCCACGAACTGAGCTAGCCACTCCTTCCTCCAAACATCAATTCTCCCATGAATTCTAATAATCCATGTGCCAATCATCAATATTAGGTGGATCATTATGCAGAAACTGAGGACCGAATCTCATATTGATAGTGGCTTTTTACCACCCCCTCCCCCGGCCGTTTGGTTCTTTTGATTCTTTCTTGAGCCGAATGATAAAAAATTATTGCGTTTGGTTCCTTTAGGGGATGGATCTATAGGAATTTACATATCCCAATAACAAAAAAAACCTGACTTGAATGATCATGTATTAAGAGCTAAATTGGTTAATGGCATGGGTCATAATCATTACGGAGAGCCCGCTTGGCCGAATGATCTTTTGTCTATTTTTTGAGAAGCAATTATAGGTACAATTGCGTGTAATGAAGGCTTAGTGCTTATAGAACCATCAATGATTGGTGAGCCGGCAGATGCATTTGCAACCCATTTGAAAATATTACCCGAATAGTATTCCTTTCTCATAACTCAAAAACTTCATACAGTACCCAATAAATAATTGGGTGTTGTTCAATGGTTTCAGTATCTGCGGAATTATTAATGGTACCTTTTTAAATCAGCCTGCCAACTGATTTACTTAAACCTTAGCTTGTTTGTGAGTTTTGACATGGGAGAAGAAAAGAAAGAAAGATAAGTTGTTTGTGAGTTTATAGAGAAAAGAAAGTATCATTCTTTTTTCTTGATTGTGAGTTCAACAGAAAAAAAAAAAAACAAAAAAACACTAGATTACGTAGATACCCCTAGACTATATTCTCATTATTCTAACAAAGACTATGACGTTTGATCCCAAAAAAGAACATAAATTTGACAGGAAAATAAATTAGTCATCAATGACATTATACAAAGAACATAAAGTAGTAAGTCGTACATCAATGGTTATTGTCACCATAGAAAATACAAAAATTAGTCATAAGTTGACTGTAAATATCCCGATTCAAATCTAATTAATGTCAGACCAAAAGCAAAACAATCAGTCATGAGTCAACTCTAACATCTAAAATAATAATCTGTTTGTAAGTAAAATGGTAAGTTCTTGTAAGGAACTCTAAAATCTAATAGTCATTAAAATTTTAGTCTTCATCGAAATGGAAAAGAAGTTGTCAAGACAAATCAAAGTAGGTCTAGTCGATATAACCTTGTTCAAAAGTTTGGTTGTAAGTTTGAAGTACTTGACGTGCACTAGGGCTGACATCCTTTATGCAGTTGGTCTTGTAAGTCAATATATGGAGAATCCGGCTACTTATCACTTCAAAGTTGCAAAAATGATACTTTAGTATGTTAAAGGAACTATTGACCTTGAAATATTTTATCCTGCATCAAGTTATATGAAATTAGTGGGGTATAGTAATAGTGATTGGGCTAGAGACGTGGATAATCGAAAAATTACAACTGGATTCATTTTTATTTTGGTGAAGTAGCATTCACAAGGACATCGAAGAAGTAATCGATAGTGACTCTATCGACATGTGAAGCTAAATATGTGGCTGCAACATCAAGTGCTTGACATGGGATATGCCTAAGGAGTTTACTCAATAAGCTCAATCTTAATCGAGACAAGTCGACACAAATTTATGTCAATAACAAGTCAACCATAGCCCTTGTAAAGGATTTGTTCTTTCATGATCGAAGCAAGGACATTGACACACGGCATTTTCATATGTGAGAGCATTGCTAAGAAAGAAATCCACGTCAAGTTTGTGAAGGAGTTGCGGATATATTCACAAAGACCCTGAAAAGAGATGGCTTCGAGAAGCCAAGGAGTCGACTTGAAATGAAAGAATAAAGCTTAAACACGGGGGGGGGGGGGGGGGTGTTGAGAGTTAATCTTGATTTAATAAAGAGAAGGTAAAAAGTAAAACATTAGGGGAGTTACTTATAACTTGTGAGTGATAAATGAAAAGTGAAAGGTTAGAGGATCATAGTTATCTTTAAAATATGAATGAGTCTTTAATCTAATAGTATAAATAGGTGCATCTCCTAGTCATAGTGTAATCTGATGAATCAATCTAAGAATGACTGAATGAGTTTCATGAAAGTTGATTTAGTAGAGAAAAATATTGTTGAGTATTTCTCCTCTCCACTTCATCCTCTTCCATAATACTTTAAGTACTTCTGCTGCATCTATTAAATTGTGCCCATCACGCAGCAGTCCTGAGACGCTGACTGGCCTTAGGCCTCCTTTGGGCGCAACTGGTACAAGACATCATAACATTAGGCATGCCATGTGTGCTCACGCATACATGATTTTTTTAGTTTAATACAGGCATTTGAGTTGGCGTATAATTTTTAGCTCCATTTTCAAACGATAGTTCTTCAACATGGAAAAGGCAATGCAGATTGAGATGTTTCTTACTATGTTACTCTCTTAACGTTCTCTGTGCATTTTGTGCTCGACTGAAAAAATATGGGACCAATCTTAAGCAGATGTAGCCATTGATTTTTACCATCGGCATAAGGTAAGCCCAATCATGTATGAATGATTCTTTTGTGGTACAATTAATGTATCAATAATTATGCTTGAGTTCGAATACAGCAGAATGAAACTTCATCATTTTAGCTGTACATAGTGTACTAAGTGACCTAACAATTTAAGGGAGGACATACGAATGGTCAGAGGACTTGGCATGGATTCTTTCAGGTTTTCCATCTCATGGTCGAGAGTATTGCTGACTAAGATCACTCTTTCCAAAATAACATTACAATTTTGGGCGTTTTGACTGTCCTAAAGGAATTTTTTTTGCTACGATTCACATTGTAAGCCATTTTTGTCTTCTGAAAAGAAAATATTTCGCTGCATTTCGAGCTATACGAAGGGGTCAAGAATTGTTGCTTAATAAGTTTGTAAAAATATACTAGCAATATCTAGCGACGTTGATATTTTCCATGAAGGAGTTATAGTCTACACATTACATGAAAATGGTAAAGAAATGTTTTCTTACATAAACTTTTGGAAAGTTTTTGTCCCAGATTGACCATTGTAAAGAATTTTAAGGAGTATACAAGATGATATTCCTTAGCATTTTAGCAAGATGTGCTTGAGTCTAAGACTCGCACGCGCATGGGGGAAGGACAAGTGAGGGCAATACGAGTTTCTGAAATTTACGACCGCACTGTGGCAGCATTCCGACTTCTCCCCAAAACTTATATGGGACTATAACATGACTATTTATACGGCAAAATATACCTATTGGGCAACCAGTCATATTCTTCATTATTCTCCAACAGTCATTTTTTTTTATCACAGCATTTTAATTCTGAAATAAATTTCAGATTTATTTCTTTATAACAGCTTTCCAACAGCTCTTTTTCTTCACCTATAAAAAGCGACCTCTCCTTCACTTTTCAACACAACTACCAAAAATTTTCTTTTCTTACGCTAATTTTTTTCTTCTTTAAAGTTTGTATTCTTTTTTGTAAATATTGAGAAAAGTGTGGAAAAACGTTTTTGTGGGATTCGGTCGAATGGAAATAGTTTTCGGTCGAATAAATAGTTTTCGGTAGAATTAAACCGCTTTACTTGGAATGAATTTTGTGATGATTTGAGGAAGAATGAGGACTGAAGTTTTCGGCCGAAAGTAGCAATTAATACAAAAGCAGTCAATTGGAAAGCAAGAGTCATGCTTTTAATCCTCCAAGCTACCAATAAATGAACTATACCATTTGATCTCTCTATTAGCCAAAAAAATGTACTAAACTATATGATACACGGATCTTACCATGAATCCATTGATTCTATATGACTTATTACTACCCTTTTTATTACTTTATTCAAACATGAAGTCAGGGAAGAATGAAATTTTGTTTTTTTTTTTTATTTCACAAAGGGGTCGAATGAATAGTTTTAGATCGAAAGAGTAGTTTTCGGTCTAATGAAACCGCTTTTCTTCGAATGAATTTTGTGTTGATTTGACAAAGAATGATGACTGAAGTTTTCGGTCCAATGAAAATAATTTTCGGTCGAATGGGAAATCCAGATTTTGGAAAGGCATTTTACGGCTGAAGTTTTTGGTCGAATGAGACTTCTTTTGCTTCAAATTTTTTGCTTTCTTATAAACAGTCTTTTTATTTTCTTTCCAGCCTTTCATTTCCTTTTCGACGAAGAAAGAGAGAGATTAGAAGGCTTGGGAAGCTCCTTTGGTAATAAGGTGTTGTCTTGAGATTTTTCTTGTCCAAAAACTTGATTGAGGTAAGTGATTTCATCGTTTTTTTTACTGTGGAAGGTGCCTTCGAAATCCGAAAGCTTATGCTTTGTCCAATTTCGTTCATCTTTATCGATTCACTTTTGGGAAATAAACTTTTCCTTTCATTCATAACATTGTGCACCCTCTTTCATTTGTGCCCTGATGAGTACACCTTCGCATTTGTATATTTATGACCATCAATTTAAGATTGATAATGACTATGGTTTAATATTATAAAATTCGTAATTTGCCAAATATTTGTCAACTTTGTAAAATTAAAAAACTGACTATAAACCTTCTAAAACTCTACCTAATCAATATACTTTTATATTAGGCCTTAATTTTGATTATGAACACCTCAAAAATACTTTAAAATAATATTATAAAATTTCAAAAATGTAAAATTCGAAATTATCCCCAACTTACTAACTCTTTATTATGATTCTATTGTTAATATCTTTGTAGGTATTATTGGCCCGATTTTCGTAAATCTTATAAACCTAAGAAACCAATTATACATCTTCCAAAACTCTTCATAACCCATTGATCTACATATTAGACTTCAATTTTGAGTATTAACACCTTAAAAAGCACTTATAATAAACAAAATATGATACTCCCAACTTAATCGGTCTCACACTACAAGAAAATGCCTTTTTAGCGACGGATGTAAATCCGTTGCTAAAAATGGCTTTAGCGACGGATTTCTCCGTCAACAAAAGTCAGTCGCTAAAGATATTTACCAACGGAGTGTTCCGTTGGTAAATATCGTTAGTGACGGACTTTTACCGACGGACTTTTAGCGACGGAAAAGTCCGTCGCTAAATGTTATTTTCGAAAATTTTCAATTTTTTTTCTCAAAAAAATTTAAATGGGATTTTAGCGACGGATTTTTACCGACAGATTGTGTCCGTCGGTAAAAATCTACGTATTAAAACCAAAAAACCCTAGTTCTTTCTTTCAGTTTCTCATTCTCTCCGCCGCTACTCTCTCTCTCTCTCTCACACCCACACTGACTTACGCCGCCTACCTTCGCCGCTCGCCTCCCACGCCTTCCCGGCTTCCCGTCCCACCCTGCCTCCCCCACGCTGCTGTCACCACTCTCGCATCTCTCTCTAGCCTTTGCGACAATGCGACCATCAGCACCGGCAGGCGACAAGTCGGCAGCCACTCAGCAATTCAGATACACCGGCGACCACACTCGCATCTCTCTCCAGTCCAGATCTATCGGCCGGCGGCGGCGAGTCGGCAACCATTCCTTAGCAGTTAGCATATCTCAAGTATTTCCTTCGACAATAAGTTCTCTCTTTCATTCATCCTCCTTCATGTTTTGGCTTTTACGTTTTACTGCTTTTGATTAATTTCATAGAAATTGATTTTTACTATAAGTTCCCTGATTTGGCTTGAATACTGTGTAATTTGGTCAAACAGAAAGACTTAGTCGACACCTATTAACTAAGACTTTGGTAATTTGATGTGGTGGTTGTGAATTTGATTGGTAAATCTGGTGCAGTTATTGGGTTATGTTGGTGAAATCGAGTGGTGGTGGTTAGTTGGTGTTGGTGGGAGGGATCGGTTGGTGGTGATGGGTCACTTGATAGTTGTGGGCTTGTGGTGGTGGGATAGATTTGGGATGAAGGGCTTGTGGGTGGTGGGATCAATTATGGGTAGGGTATCTGTGGTCGTAGTGTGTTGTTGGTCGGTCGATGTGGTCGTGGGATGTGGTTTGCGTTGGTGGTGGAGGAATTGGCAGGGAGTGGTTGGAGGATAGTTGGTGGTGATATATTTTTGTGATTGGTCGGTGGTGTTGTGTACTTTGGTTTATGGGGAAATGTTTGGAATTGGTTTCTGAAAATTTGTCACACATGTAAGGGCAATTAAATCCTTAGCCAAAAATTTGACATCGTCCACCAAAATGTAACAAAGATAGAGATGTTAGTGGAATTTTTCAAAAGAAAAGCATAGCGAGTGCATCAAGACATAAAATCAAGAGTATCCAGTTTAGTTTACCCGTTCTAACTCGAACAGAATTTCAGGATAAAGCATGACAAGACCAAAGTTGTAAGATGAAAGATTTGTTTTTGCTGTTATCTTTTTCAATGCATTGGTGCTCCATAAGATATTTATCACCTGCACCCATTTCTTAAAGAAGCCAATTCCTCGAAAAAAAAACATGAACATTTGCTAGGAGCCCATGTTCGTATACCTTCTCACCATTTTTTTTTATTTAGAAGATGAAACGAATACTTCCTAAAAGGAAGAATGAAAACATATATTAAGATACTACCCTTTGATTTGATAATAACGCTTTAAGAATTTATATATGATGACAATATAAACAATGGCCACCAATTCATTTTACTTCACATTCTTTGTGTCAAATCAGCAACTCCAGTTTTAAGAATTTATATAAGATATCACCTGCACCCACTCCCATTGCTGTTGGCAAGGTATGATGCTCCTTAGCATCACCAACAGATGAGCTTATGTTGTAAAATACTCCTTAGTCTTCTTCTATTTATTTTGTTCATCGTAAACGAATTTGTACAACGCTTCTTTTCAGGTTGTGATCGACAAAGAGAAACAACTAACAACTGTGGACAGAGAAATATTGTGCAGGTTTCGGAGTAAGGATCTTGATTTGTATTTTTTTTAGTTTCAATGAAACTTATAATTTTGTTTTGGGATTTGTACAAGGTGATGTATTTTATTTAGTGAACATGTAATTTGTTGTATTAAGTGTTAGTTGGTGGTGTATATGATTTAAATTATATTTGTATTACTTGAAATTTTGTAAAGGATTAATCCTAGTTTAAAAAATTGAATTTTGTTGGATTGGTTGATCAGGGATAATTTTTTGAAACAGGTTTCACTTTATATTAAATAACAAAAATAAAAAATAGCCTTTTTTGACTTTTAGCGACGGAATTCTGTCGCTAAAAGCCCTTATACAGATTAATAAATGTTTTTAGAGACAAAATTTTAGCTACAAAACTAATAACTTTTGCGACGGCAATTCCGTCGTTAAAAGTTTATTTAATTTTTTTTTCAAAAAATTCAGAAATTAGAAAAGCACCTTTAGCGACGGAATATCCGTCGCTAATTAAAAATAAATCCGTCGGAAAAAATGACATATTTAGCGACAGATTTAAAAATTCCGTCGCTAAACTATTAGTGACGGGCTTTTATGCTACGGACTTTTAGCGACGGTGAATCCGTCGCTAATTCTTTTAGCGACGGATTTTGGGCTTTTAGCGACGGATTTTTCCGTCGCTAAAAGCCTGTTTTCTTGTAGTGTCATCATTAAGAGTCTAACATGGGGTAGTCCCTCAACTTAATTGGTCTCTTCATTAAGAGTCCAACTTTTTTTACTTGGATATATATACTTTAAGAATCTTATTTGTTTTTGTGTCATTTACCTTTTCTACCCTACTTAACTATTTGCTATGACTAAATATTAGAAAATTTGTACTAACAATTTGCAAATATTTGTAAGCTTTCTAAAATTAAGAAACCATCTAATCAATATACTTATATTATTAGGCCTTAATTTTAATTATGAGCACCACAAAAAGACTTTAAAATAACAATATAAAATCTCAAAAATATAAAGTACGAAATCAACCCCTACTTACTAACTCTTTATTACGATTCTATTGTTAAAAACTATGTAGGTATTATTGGCCCTATTTTTGTAAATCTTATAAAACTAGGAAACCAATTCTACATCTTCTAAACTCTTCATAACCCATAGATTTACATATTAGACTTCAATTTTGACTATTAACATCTTAAAGGCACTTATAATAAAACAAAATAAAATCTCGTGGATATAAACAACGGAAATCATGTACGAAAATGAATGATAAATACTTTAAAAATAAAAATAAAAACTTTTCTTAGCTTTTTTTCTTCTCTTTTTTACCCCTCTTAGTTATGCAAAACATCGTCCTATACAATTACTTATTAATATTTAGTATAATTTGTTACTAAAACTTTGAAAGTAATTTTGTCCAATTTTTGTAAACCTTATTGAACTGGAAAATCAATTCTAAATATCTATCTAATATAGATATACACATATAATTAAGCCTTAAATTTGACCGTAAACATCTCAAAACTTTTAGATAGCAAAATAAAGGCTCAAAGAAGTAAAATGCAAAGAATCGTCTACAAAACCTTAAAAGCACTTTTAAATTAAACAAAATAAGTCAAGCAATGTAAAGTAAAAAGTCATGTATGAAAGTTAAAGATTAATAATACGACTTAATTCGTAAAAATACTTTAAAGTACCAACATGGCAGTTCACTAAAGAAACTAATTTTAAGCGAATAACTTCAAACTCTAAATTAGAAATCATATACACCACTAAATACAATTAAAAAAAAGAATCAAACCGAGTATAACTTAATTCTTAAAAGCACTTTACTTACGCACATGTGATTTAAGTATAATTTTTTACTTATGTCTTGCCCACGGCCATATTTCACAAGTCTTAATTCAAAGCCACTAAAAAATTCATAAGAAATAAAATATTAGTTTTGTAAGTTTTTGGTACATGTGTAAGTATGATAAATTAGGCATGAACAAAAAAAATTTCTCCGTTTGACATTTCTTTTTTCTTTTAATCAAATCACAGAGATATTTTTAGTGAAAACTAGATATTTTTTCCTTGGCATTAGTTCTAGATATATTGATAATATGTATTAGCATAGTAATGCACCAAAATGAAATACAGTTTCAATATTTTACACATTGGTCGTCAATATGATTTTAATTACCTTAAGCAATGGCTTTATATTTTTATTTATGATATTTACATACATGAGTCATTTCAAATATCATGTCTTTTCATGTAAATATGCATTATTTCAGTGAGAGTCGTTCTATTCGTTATTTTTTAACTTAAAATAGAATTGACTATGATATAAATATGATTAACTAGAAAATCAAATTGTATTTCAACCCGATCATATTACATCTTACGGTTCCATTAGCTAGTCACACTAAAAACTAAAGTCCATCCTTTTTTTGGGCGTTAAGTGCACATGGACAGCACATGCTCGTTTTTAATCATCAATTAACCACTATACCACAACCACAGCCTAATCACAATCCTACCAAAGCAACCCCCTCCCCCCACCTCCTCCCCACCGCGCAACCCATCCACCCCCAGCCACCACTACCATAGCAACTACTGCCGACCATCAAAAGTCCTCGGCTTCGCCGACGAGATCAACTGCCGCCGTTGCTGAAGAATATGTACGCGCCCCACTGACACCATTCACACACGACGAACACATCAGTCCACGCACGTTGGACAGAAGCACATACCATATGGTCTAAATGGTATTTTATGAATTACATATGTTAACATACTTTATGGCCTTTGCCCCCACAGACACCATCCTGACATGTGCGAGATCAACTCACCCACACATGTTGTCTTCACTCATCTCAACGGTATCTTTTGAATTACAGATAGTAACAAACTTTTTGGTCAACATTATGTCGATATTTTGATACTTAAGTACATATATCAAATTTGAATAGCTCTCTCGTTAATATTCCTAAAGTATGAAGATCATAACCAAATGTATAATCGTTTTTACATGAAGTTGTATGAGACAAGTGCCATATTTAGTCCCACACTTTTGCTTATTATTTGTATCTTACGCTTTTAGAATTGTAAGCACGTTTCTTTTTTTGTTTTTATTTTAAAATTGTCAGACCTGCTCATAGAAAACATCCGGACAATACTCAATCGTAGGAGAAAATATCACATAAACAAATTTTAATTGCTCACTACTATGTTGTTAGCATTGCCCAACTAATTAGCAACGATCCTCAAGAGCGTATTTGATGAAAACTCGAGGGAAGCACGACTTAAAAACTACAGGAAAAGAAAACAGTGTGTGTCAAGTCAAGCAACCTGGGGCTCCATTTAGTGTTGGAAAGGTCCTCTTCAAGGTGATGTACTTTTATTGCTTTTATGTTGACTTGCTTCTACAATAAATCGCAGAATGTTCACATGAGTCCCTTAACCTTTTTCTCACTTTCATGTGTTTGTGGGTCAAGACAGGCCTCAAAAGTTTAGGTAACTTTAATTAATTGCCCTAGAAAGGTAGAACTAATACCTAAATCAAAAGATAGTAATCTAAATTAAATTCAACAGTAGGGTTTGAATAACATGGTTGATGCAATAACCTCTCCACTAAAATCTAAAAGCATAGATAAAAAATAAATGAAAAGATCAACAGTATCACCCAAAAACAATGGATTTGTTTTCACCAATGAATGTTATATACACACAACGCTCATGTTGTACGTAGGGAACACTCAATGCTCTAGAAGCCAGAGGGTGAAAAGCGTCAAAAGTTAAAAACGAGGGTCAACTTTTGTTTCAAAATGAGCCACACCGTCATCTGTTGGAAAACCACCTGCATGCTGCCCACCAATGTGAAAGAAACGCACAACGTGTAGCTTCCAGAGGTATGCATGATTTTCCAAGTTTCCAAGGAATATTTGGATTCCGTTAATTACCTTCTTTTGGGTTCTTGAACCACCGGTGAAATCCTTGGTGGCATATAGGATTATCAGTTTGATCTTTGAAGCCTAGTTCTGGATTGGACAAGAGATAGTTGGAAAAACATACGTAACAAAATCACAGAAGTAATGCCGGGTGAATCTCCGACATAATTTTGATATTACGCTCAGAAAACATAAGTATTCAGTACATGTGTGTATAGACTTCTAAATGATAAACTCCCAAATAAATTTTATTCTGTGATCAAGTTGAGGGCACATGAATACGCGTCATCGTATACAAAGATAGTATCACAATAGCTCACTCTCCTTGAACCTTAACTCTATCCAGGCAAGGTTTTCCGTCCAATGGAGTATTTTGTTGTAGCTCCAGATACTCTTTGTACTTCATTGACATGTATGCAGATGGATTGCTTTTGTTATCGACCAACTTGGAAGCTGGGCTGACACTTGTATCAAATGATGGTCCATTGGGAGTGACCAGTGTTATTCTTGTAACGTTTTTATTTAGCACTGCTCGATGCATTACACTTTTGTACTTCCCGTTGCTGAATATCTGTCAAATCAATAAAGACGAATAAGAACATTATTAACCGGTGACAATTGCTCCAACAGTAAAAAGAAGTTTGTTTTGACGTATAAGTACGGACTGTGATTTACCTCAAGGTGATCCCCTGTATTAACCATAATCGAGTTGGGAAGAGCATTTACATTGAGCCACTTTCCATTGTGCTGCACTTGCAGCCCCCCAACTCCGTTTTGCATGAGGAGGGTCACTAGGCCATGGTCTGTATGAGGGGGCACGCCTATCGCGAGATCAGGTTGCGGACATGGTGGGTAGAGATTCACAGCAAATACTTGAACACCCGAGTCCAGATCTAGTGCTTCATCCATGTAAGATTCTTCCAACCCTAAGCTCTCCGATATTCCTTTTAGCAACTCCCTTGCCACCTTGCGGGTTCTTTCAGAGTATTCGAAAGCAAGCTCACTGCAATTGTCAGTTATGAACTAGCTAGAGTCATCAAGTTTCCAAATAAATGCAGTTGCACCAGTGAGAAAGCAAGCTCTTACCTAAAACCAATGGGTTTGTTGGGAAAGTGAAACTCGGGGTGTGAAAAAACCTTGAGGTAATCCCTCCAGAGTAGGACTTTTCCCTTGTTAGCATTGTGAAAGCTGGTGCCGCACCTGATGGGATCCAGCGCATGCTTCCCTTCAAACTCTTTCTTTTCTTCCTCGGTCAGATTGAAAAACTCGTGAGATGCATTGAACACCTTCTCCACCAGAGTCTCTGGCATCCCATGATTTACCACCTACACAAAATTCAACATAGAGATGCATATTGTCAGACTACCAATGATTGGAAAAGCGTATATACAACATCAAGCTATAAGAAGATCACTGCATATTACGGAACTGTCACCAATGGGACGAATTCATGTGATGTAGCCTAACATTATAAAGGATAACGATCAATGTTGTACGGAGTTATGATATATACCAAGAAGAAGCCCCACTCCTCACAGGCTTTGCCAAGATCACGGACGACTTTGGCCCGTTGATCAGGATTGCCGGAGGTGAGCAAGGAAAAATCAATGACCGGGAGTGAACCGTCTGGATCGGAAGCAGTGGTCACTTGGCGGTTGGTGGAGTAGGCGTAGCTGGAAGGGAGGGAGTTCAAGGCTGAGGATTGAGCTAGAACCTTGATGCTTGTCATGGTTTCACTCTCACAGCTTGTTTGGCAGCAGGCTAATTTCTAAATTTGGTGGTCTGAGCACTGAGGGAAGGTCTGTTGGTGTTGTGGATTTCATTTTGGATAGCCAAGGGGCATTATATAGGGAGTATGATGGTGCTACAGGACTGCCGCGTAGTGAGCATCCAGGTCGAGGAATGGGCGGATGATGGGTAACCTACCTGGCCACTATTATTATGGACCCAATAAGTAAAAAGCATGGGAATTGCTTGTGATGTTAAATTGAAGTTCTGAATTCATCAACAATGTGATAACTGGGGCATTGACCATACAATCCCTTCACTTGACTGTCGAACTTTTCAAAATTGAAGGCTAATATGTTGATTAGGGAGGCTGCTACTGTGCTAACTCCCACGCTCTTTTTCTCTACATTTATGGGAATGCCAGGAGTCATGATTCATGTTTGCAATGTGCATCTTGACTAGTGTTCCACTAAAAAACAAAAAGATTTCTTGGATGTCATTCTCTCGTGGGTTTCAGGGAAGTAGGACATGATGTCTGGTACTGGACTGTTTTTTCATATAATATCGTGATATAAATTGTACGTGCATGAGAAAAACAGGATTTGTATGCATATACATAGAAAAACGTGATAAGAGAAATGTTACGAATCAGATGCACGCTAGATGGAATTGACTAAGTGAAACGAGAAAATGAATTAGAGTGAACTTCAAATCCTATCTATGTATAGATTAGATTATGCAATGATATCATTCAAGTATCTTCATACAACGCCTTAACCTAATAATTGCGGATATTAAGGGGTTATTACTTCATTCTTCTTTTTCTCTCTCCTACCTATGAAAAAGATCGATCTTTTATTCCTAAGACAAACAAGCTAGGAATGATGCACCAAATCACACCACCATATAAAGAAAATATTATTGTCATAGATGCTCTCTTCTTGCTTTTGAATGTCTATTTGCTTGCTTTATTCCTTCATTCATGGAAATCTTTAAATAGTCTTCTTTAACGAGACTTGTTACCAGTGATGAGCCTTCCACCTATTCGATGTAGGAAAAATTACAAAAAAAAATTGTTTTTTTGGGGTTAGAAGTTATTGGAAGGTGGTTTCTTTTTGTAAACTTAAGAAAAAGTGGGTTATCTTTTGAATATTTCTAAACAATGGAAGGGCTTAAAAAATGAGTTTTTTTTTTTCAAAACTTCATCTTTTGTTTACCCAAAATATCCCTTCCCCATCTTCCCTTCCAAATCAGACACATACACATAAAGGCACAAATCAGATTTTCTCCATCTCCTACCCCCCAACACATACACGTGAACATCAAAGACTGATTTGTTGGATGAAATTAAGGATTAGATGAAGGGATTTGCGAAGATTGAAATGAAATGTCGCTGAGAAGATTTGATGGGTGAGTTGTGTGTGGGTTTAAAGTTAGGAAGGTGTGGTAAACAAGTCTTACTCTGCAAAAAAGCAAGTAATCAGATACAACTCTTTTCGTCTGTTTATATCAATATTCAACTATTCTATAAATGCTTACCACTAATTCAACAAGTGAAAATTTCTAACTTTTTGGTTAACCATTTGACTGTAAAGAGCTTCGTTTGGAAACCCAATTTGGCTATACCCAGAAATTATTATGTTCCATGTGACTGTGTCTGGTTCGGGCATTTTGTCGAATAGTTCGTGGGCAGAGTTTAAAGATTCGGATTTGATTAGTTTATCAACGGCTCTGTTGCATGAATAAACCTTGTTTCCCAGTATTATTGTTTTGTAATAAGAGCCCAAGTTCAGTAAGAAAGAAAAGGGTGGAATAATTATGAGTTCGTGCTTGGAAGTAAGAATTGTTATGGTTTGGGCAAAGCATAATCATTTTCTGCTCTGCGTAGCTCATAATTCGAAGTTTGCATAGACACTATGGTCTCTCTATCATTGGGGGGGGGGGGGGGTGCAAGTACTTTTGGAGGAAAATCTGTTATTAAAGGGGAAGTAAAGGTCTCGACAACTAAATATCTGCATAAATTGACAAGTATTTTTTGCACAACCATACTTGCATTTTTGCATAACATGACTTGTTTCAATTCTTGCATTACACAAATTGGGGGAGGGTAATTTGGGAAGACCAAATTAAATGATTTCAAAAAATCCCTGTTTTTTAAGTCAACCTCTTGTTCAGAAGTTCATAAAACTCATCCCACTTTTCTTAACTTTTCAAATATAGCCCACCTTTCACAAATTTTTTATTCCTAAAACCCCTTATTTCCTAATTTTTCCTTTGATCTATCAGAATAAGTTTGATGGCTAAAGAAGATTAGCCTACGAAAGGACTTCCTTAGCTACTCAACAAAACTAAACCCATGACTCCACTCCTTCATCCGAACATCAATTCTCCCATGAATTCTAAAAATCCACGTGCCAATCATCCATATTAGGTGGATCATGATGCAGAAACTGAGGATCGAATCTCATATTGATAGTGGCTTTTTACCACCCCCTTCCCCCCCCCCCTCCCCGATGTTTGGTTCTTTTGATTCTTGCTTGAGCCGAATGATAAAAAATTATTACGTTTGGTTCCTTCAGGGGATGGGTCTATAGGAATTTACACATCCCAATAACAAAAAAAACCTGACTTGAATGATCATGTATTAAGAGCTAAATTGGTTAATGGCATGGGTCATAATCATTACGGAGAGCCCGCTTGGCCGAATGATCTTTTGTCTATTTTTTGAGTAGCAATTCTAGGTACTATTGCGTGTAATGTAGGCTTAGCGGTTATAGAACCATCAATGATTGGTGAGTCGGCAGATGCATTTGCAACCCATATGAAAATATTACCCGAATAGTATTCCTTTCTCGTAACTCAAATACTTCATACAGTACCCAATAAATAATTGGGTGTTCTTTAATGGTTTCAGTATCAACGGAATTATTAATGGTACCTTTTTTTGAGAATGTTAATAAGTTCGTCGTTTCGTATCGACAATTGTCTTTTGATTGGTACCGCAATGGCCCTTCGGTTGGGTATTGGTGCAGTATCACTTACTGATAATCTGATTCTTCGTCTGGTAAGAGGAAAAAAAGAGAAAATGTGATCAAATTAAGTCAGAAGTACCATACAATAGCGCCCTTGCTTTACTCTATTCCTATGAAGGAATATAGGTTTTGGGCTGCCTTAGCTCAAGAAGGTAAATGCCTTATTCTATTCAGATTACGGAATAGAGGCCTTGGAGCTCGTAGCTCTTTACTCTTAGCTCAAAGCTTGGATAAGGTCATTGAGTCATTTACTCACTCCCGACTATGCTCGATCATCATATTATAGATTATAAGTTCATAGCCCTAACCTATTTTAATTTTGGGTGTAACAGATCTTCTAATTTTTTGATTCCTGTTATTAAGTAGGATATTGAACTAAGATATAGACCCTAGAAGCTGAAATGGGGTATCCCGAGCAATTGCAATAATTGGGTTCATTGTTATTCATAATATAGTAGATACTATTAGACATACAATCATACTCAATTCGATGAAATTGTTTGATCTTAAATGAGATATTCTATAATTTCGCGTATGAGGAGTTATTTCTTGAATTGGTTTCGTCCGGTCAGTAATACATTTATAAACATGTAGATATAATCACACCTTGTATTAACACAGCATATTACTAGTGAATCTCTAGAACTTTACTTTTTAATTGTATTAACAAAGCATATCATCAAACAGACAAGGTGGTCCATTAGAAATGTCCACACCATGATTACCAACTTAGTACTACTAATAAATTAATGTGGCGTTGGGCTAGCAGGTGTTTCTTGTTGGAAATGTAGCACGTGTTAACTTCTTTTATTTTCAGTAAGGACAAAACTATACTTCTAGAAGCAGAGTTTGAAGCGTTTCAACGTTGATTTAGTCACCTATCTACCTCCTTGAAAAACTTGCATGTTTGGCCGCCAAATTTAAGAAAACGCAATTACCTACGTCATTACTCTTCGTAGCTTCCATTTTATTGAATTATTTGTTTTAATCTGTTGAATGTCCTAAGATACATTTGATATGACCGGCAGCTCTGACAAATAAAACACAAATAATAGTGACAGATAAAGGTAGTATATATTTTAGGAATAGATGGTACAAAATTTAAGTAAACATTATTTCGACAAAAGTTAAATTTATTTTGATAATAGTTAAAATTACTTCAATAATACAACTAGTCTAATTTTTTTTCTTTCTAATCGTGCGTACGTCAAACATTAGTTTTTACCCACAAAACCATTTACACACCTTTTGTTAATCACACGTTAGATATATAAATTTGAGACGCTGAAACCATAAACGGTCATCAACAGCCATAGCTAGAAGCTATTTCTCATAACTCTTTTTCACATCAAGGAAGGTTCAATGAGTAGGTAACGCGTCAAAAGCATGTGTGCCCTGAAGTTTCTGAAGTGAAAGCCGCATCATCAAGTTTATGTGGAACTTACTCAAAGTGCATATATGTCATGAATTCGGATGACTATAATGAGGAGGGTTGATCTTAACATCTATCTAGAAAGAAATTGACAGATACGTTGCCATTGGTAAGCACATTAGTGAACATTCAAGGCGAAAGTGGTATCCATGGTTGGCCGGGGAATGAACCGCTAGTTTGGGGACTAGTGGATCGTGTTTTTGTCTTGGACATTATAAGCGCTCGTAGGCAAAATTGTAAAAAATGTGCGGCTTTTTTTTTTTTTGGTTACTTGATGAGCGATTATTCTAAGTGTTTAGAAGAATCAGAATTGTGAAAAAAAAAATGTAGAATAGAAAGTGTACTTAAATTTAAATTGAAATGAAGGCTTTTGTCATGAATTTTTTGTTTACACTCCACCTCTTAAGAAGGAGGACTTCTCTTTTGAAAGAAATGAAAAAGGAGTTGACTGATAATGATTAATTATTGTACCTACATTAAGTCTTACATCTGATACTTGTATTACCAATTAAATCTAAAGCAGAACTACCACTTAAAAGTAACTTGTCCTAAATGACAAACTATTTTCTAGAAAATAAGAACACATTTACTTTGAGTTAGTTTATTCACATAAAAAAATAACTTTCAAATATGAATCCGATATATTCCTTTTACAAATAGTTATTATTTGAACCTTATAGCCATACAATGGTAATTTGTTAAGAAGAAGTCATTAAATTTTTAGTTACTATCAATAATGGCAATCAATAATTTTTAAGTTAACCTATCGACTGACAATTTATTTTCTAGTGTCCACAGATATGCGAGGAATACGGATACGAAGGCTGTTTGGGTAGAAGGTACGGTAACTACGAAAAGATATCCAAATACATGAATGTTAGATTTTTGTCTTCAAAATGTAACCACACAACAATTTTGTTGTTCTCAAAATTTGAAAGTTGAATTCTTTTATGCAAAAGTAAAAAATTTGAACATAAAAATGACAAAAATGGTACCCAGAGGAGTGTTGAATGTGTGAGTGTTTGCATGAGCTCCCTTCTATAGTATTTTTGGTCTTATGTTTTGCATCATGCGTGCTATGAATTTTCAGCGGTTTTAAATCGGGCTGCCAACTGATTTGCTTATACCTTAGCTTGTTTGTGAGTTTTGACATGAGAGAAGAAAAGAAAGAAAAAGAAGTTGTTCGTGAGTTTATAAAGAAAAGAAAGTATCATTCTTTTTTCTTGATTGTGACTTCAACAGAAGAAAAAAAACACTAGATTACGTAGATACCCCTAGACTATATTCTCATTATTCTAACAAAGACTATGACGTTTGATCCTAAAAAAGAACATAAATTTGACAGGAAAATAAATTAGTCATCAATGACATTATACAAAGAACATAAAGTAATAAGTCATACATCACTGGTTATTGTCACCATAGAAAATACAAAAAATAGTCATAAGTTGACTATAAATATCCCGATTCAAATCTAATTAATGCCAGACCAAAAGCAAAACAATCAGTCATGAGTCAACTCTAAAATCTAAAACAATAATCTATTGGTAAGTAAAATGGTAAGTTCTTGTAAGAAACTCTAAAATCTAAAAGTTATTGAAATTTTAGTCTTCATCAAAATGGAAAAGAAGTTGTCAAGACAAATCAAAGCAGGTCTAGTCGATATAACCTTTTTCAAAAGTTTGGTTGGAAGTTTGAAGTACTTAACGTGCACTAGGGCTGACATCCTTTATGCAGTCGGTCTTGTCGGTCAATATATGGAGAACCCGGCAACTTATCAGTTCAAAGTGGCAAAAATGATACTTTAGTATGTTAAAGGAACTATTGACCTTGACATATTTTATCCTGCATCAGATGATATGAAATTAGTGGGATATAGTAATAGTGATTGGGCTAGAGACGTGGATGATCGAAAAAGTACAACTTGATTCATTTTTTTATTTTTTATTTTGGTGAAGCAGCATTCACAAGGACATCAAAGAAGTAATCGATAGTGATTCTATCGACATGTGAAGCTAAATACGTGGCTGCAACATCAAGTGCTTGACATGGGATATGCCTAAGGAGTTTACTCAAGAAGCTCAATCTTAATCGAGACAAGTCGACACAAATTTAGGTCAATAACAAATCAGCCATAGCCCTTGTAAAGAATCCGTTCTTTCATGGTCGAAGCAAGGACATTGACACATGGCATTTTCATATGTGAGAGCATTGCTAAGAAAGAAATCCAAGTCAAGTTTGTGAAGGAGTTGTTGATATATTCACAAAGACCCTAAAAAGAGAAGGCTTCGAGAAGCCAAGGAGTCGACTTGAAATGAAAGAATCAAGCTTAAAGGAGGGGGGGGGGGGGGCGTTGAGAGTTAATCTTGATTTAATAAAGAGAAGGTAAAAAGTAAAACGTTAGGGGAGTTACTTATAACTTGTGAGTGATTAAATGAAAAGTGAAATGTTAGAGGATCAGAGTTATCCTTAGAATATGAATGAGTCTTTAATCTAATAGTATGAATAGGTGCATCTCCTAGTCATAGTGTAATGTGATGAATCAATCTAAGAAAGAGTGAATGAGTTTCATGAAAGTTGATTGCGTAGAGAAAAAATATTGTTGAGTGCTTCTCCTCTCCACTTCATCCTCTTCCATAATACTTTAAGTACTTCTGCTGCATCTCTTAATAAATTGTGCCCATCACGCAGTAGTCTTGAGACGCTGACTGGCCTTAGGCCTCCATTGGGGCGCAACTGGTACAAGACATCATAACATTAGGCATACCATGTGCGCTCACGCATACATGATTTTCCAGTCTAATACAGGCATTTTAGTTGGCGTATAATTTTTAGCTGCATTTTCAAACGATAGTTCTTCAGCATGGAAAAGGCAACGCAGATTGAGATGTTTTTTACTATGTCACTCTCTTAACATTCTCTGTGCATTTTGTGCGCGACAGAAAAAATATGGGACCAATTTTCAGTAGATGTAGCCATTGATTTTTACCATCGGCATAAGAAAGAGTGAATGAGTTTCATGAAAGTTGATTGAGTAAAGAAAAAATATTGTTGAGTGTTTCTCCTCTCCACTTCATCCTCTTCCATAATACTTTAAGTACTTCTGCTGCATCTCTTAAATTGTACCCATCACGCAGCAGTCCTGAGACGCTGACTGGCCTTAGGCCTCCTTTGGGGCGCAACTGGTACAAGACATCATAACATTAGGCATGCCATGTGTGCTCACGCATACATGATTTTTCAGTCTAATACAGGCATTTGAGTTGGCGTATAATTTTTAGCTGCATTTTCAACGATAGTTCTTCAGCATGGAAAAGGCAACGCAGATTGAGATGTTTCTTACTATGTTACTCTCTTAACGTTCTTTGTGCATTTTGTGCGCGACAAAAAATATGGGACCAATCTTCAGCAGATGTAGCCATTGATTTTTACCATCGGCATAAGAAAGAGTGAATGAGTTTCATGAAAGTTGATTGAGTAGAGAAAAAATATTGTTGAGAGTTTCTCCTATCCACTTCATCTTCTTCCATAATACTTCAAGTACTTCTGCTGCATCTCTTAAATTGTGCCCATCACGCAGCAGTCCTGAGACGCTGACTGGCCTTAGGCCTCCTTTGGGGCACAACTGGTACAAGACATCATAACATTAGGCATGCCATGTGTGCTCACGCATACATGATTTTTCAGTCTAATATATGCATTTGAGTTGGCGTATAATTTTTAGCTGCATTTTCAAACAATAGTTCTTCAGCATGGAAAAGGCAATGCAGATTGAGATGTTTCTTACTATGTTACTCTTTTAACGTTCTCTGTGCATTTTGTGCGCGACAGAAAAAATATGGGACCAATCTTCAGCAGAAGTAGCCATTTATTTTTACCATCGGCATAAGAAAGAGTGAATGAGTTTCATGAAAGTTGATTGAGTAGAGAAAAAATATTGTTGAGCGTTTCTCTTTTCCACTTCATCCTCTTCCATAATACTTGAAGTACTTCTGCTGCATCTCTTAAATTGTGCCTATCACGCAGCAGTCCTGAGACGCTGACTGGCCTTAGGCCTCCTTTGGGGTGCAACTGGCACAAGACATCATAACATTAGGCATGCCATGTGTGCTCACGCATACATGATTTTTCAGTCTAATACAGGCATTTGAGTTGGCGTATAATTTTTAGCTGCATTTTCAAACGATACTTCTTCAGCATGGAAAAGGCAACGCAGATTGAGATGTTTCTTACTATGTTACTCTCTTAACGTTCTCTGTGCATTTTGTGCGCGACAGAAAAAATATGGGACCAATCTTCAGCAGATGTAGCCATTGATTTTTACCATCGGCATAAGGTAACCCCAATCATGTATGAATGATTCTTTTAGTGCAATAATTGCATCAGTAATTATGCTTGAGTTCGAATACAGCAGAATGAAACTTCATCATTTTAACTGTACATAGTGTACTAAGTGAGCAAACAATTTACAGGAGGACATACGAATGGTGAAAGGACTTGGCATGGATTCTTTCAGATTTTCCATCTCATGGTCGAGAGTATTGCTGAGTAAGATCACTCTTTCCAAATTAACATCACAATTTTGGGCTTTTTGACAGTCCTGAAGGAAATTTTTTGGCTACGATTCACATTGTAGGCCATTTTTGTCTTCTGAAAAGAAAATATTTCGCTGCATTTCAAGCTATAGGAAGAGGTCAAGAATTGTTGCTTAATAAGTTTGTAAAAATATACTAGCAATACCTAGCGAAGTTGATATTTTCTATGGAGTTATAGTCTATTCCTACTAACGAGCTTGTAGCAAAAATAAAAGCTTATTTTCCTGAAGTACTTGTGACTGAATTACTGATAATGGTCCTTTAGAAACCGAGGAATGTTCAAAAGGTTTTTTGCCTATAAAATGTTCTAACATAATCTACTGTCTACACTTCTGATGGCAATCAATCGAGAGGCAAAAATGTCAGTTCTTACGCGATCATACATAAATGGTTATTTTTCTGTGAGGTGGTGCTTACATGGCCTTCTGTGTATGAAATATTTCACTGTAGTTCACTATCTTTACCTGTGTAAATAACTAAGTCCAAATCGTCCATTTAGATAGTTGGATGGTCAAGATGAAAGATAAAATCGTAAAATGACCTTGTGTCTGTACGAACAAAGAAATATTAATCTTTGCAAACACAAACACCCCTAAGATGCACCCCCCCCCCCCCCCCCCCCGGCGCGTGTGTGCTTCTTTCTCTCGTGACACAAATGTTGGAGTATTTTAACAAAACATTCACTTTTCCTTTCAAGAATTGTTTTGAGAAAAAAACATTAGATTTTTGAGTAATCCATAAATGCTTTAGTCTCACGTTACTTGTCTCATGACACAAATGTTGGAGTATTTTAACAAAAAACTCACTTTTCTTTTCAAGAATTGTTTTGAGAAAAAAACATTAGAGTTTTGAGTAAACTATAAGTACTTTAGGGCCACATTACTTGAAAATGGTAAGGAAATGTTTTCTTACATAAACTTTCGGAAAGTTTTTATCCCACATTGGCCATTGTAAATAATTTTAAGGAGTATACAAGATGATACTCCTTAGCCTTTTAGTAAGATGTGCTTGAGTCTAAGACTCGCACGCGCATGGAGGGAAGGGAAAAGTAGGGGCAATAAGAGTTTCTGAAATTTACGACTGCACTGTGGCAGCATTCCGACTTCTCCCCAGAACTCATATCGGACTATAGCATGACTATTTATACTGCAAAATATAGCTATTGGGCAACCAGTCATTCTTCATTATTCTCCAACAGTCATATATATTTTTTATCACATCATTTTATTTCTGAAATGAATTTCAGATTTATTTCTTTATAACAGATTTAAAACTGCTCTTTTTCTTCACCTATAAAAGAGACCCCTTCCTCACTTCTCAACACAACTCCCAAAAATTTTCTTTTCTTACGTTAATTTTTTTTCTTTAAAGTTTGTATTCTTTTTGTAAATATTGAGAAAAGTGTGGAAAAACGTTTTTGTGGGATTTGGTCGAATGGAAATAGTTTTCGGTCGAATTGAATGAATAGTTTTCGGTAGAATTAAACCGCTTTACTTGGAATGAATTTTGTGATGATTTGAGGAAGAAAGAGGACTGAAGTTTTCGGCCAAAAGTAGCAATTAATACAAAAACAGTCAATTGGAAAGCAAGTGTAATACCCCGAATCCTAAAATACTCTTCGTAAATTAAATTTTTATTTTTAGCAACAAATTTAAAATTTCTTAACGTTGATATTATTATTTAGTGACGATATATTTTATTACCTAACGTCAATGTGTATTTTAGCGACAAATTAAGTTTAAGCATTGGTATGCTTTATAGTCACAATCGAATTTTTAGCGGTCTACTTATTAGCGACATTTTGGCAAACGAGACATCATAATAACTCGTCGCTAAATTTCTTAATGCTTAAATGATCATAAGATATATTGTTGGACCATTTTCGCAATACTCATTTTGGGTAAGAGGATTTAGCGACAAAGAAAGGATAAGGTTTTCTTTCTTTGTCTAACTAGGGTTTCAATTCATATATATATCTAAGCTTCTCTGGCAGCCGCCCCAAGGGCTCTTATTCAAGCCGTCGAACACACTACCTAGAGAGGGAGAGAACGAGCAGAGAGAGAGATGAGCAGCTAAGGACTAAGGGAATCACATGGTAAGGATTCTTATTCCCTTGAAATTTTCATCCGTTATTTAGATTTATGTGAGTGCTTCTGCATGTATTTTATGCATGGGGTAGCTCGTATGTGTGTAGATGAAAGGGGGAAAGGAAGAAACTGCCGTCAGGCAGCGTGTGTGCGTGTGTTTAGGGTTCGTCTGTGCTGTATGGGTCATGGCCGAGTTGGGGCTGTGAAAGAGGGGATGTGGCTACTGGGTATCTATCGATTAGGGTGTGAATGGGTGTGTAAGATAGGGGCGCTGCCCAAGCATCTTGATGGTGCATTAGGTATTTTCTTGTGCCGTGAATATGCGGTTGAGGCTACGTTGAGGCAGGCCTTTACGTGCGCGCGAACTCCGTGGGTAGAAAGCCACGGCTGTCCAGTGAGGGTGCGCAAGTGTGGGTTGTTTATAACACGGTTTTCGCATGGCTGCCATGGCCATGCCTTTTCATGTGGGTTTAGAAGTGTTGTGGGTGTAGCATGTGAGTGACTTGTGTAAATAATATGTGTGTGAGTGTCGTGCTTAATGAATAGTGTGTGTGTGTGTGTGTGTGAATATATATACATATATATATATATATGTATATATACATATATATATATATATATATATGTATATATATATATGTATATATATATATATATCTATATATGTATATATATATATGTATATCTATATATGTATATATATATATGTATATACATATATATATATGTATATGTATATATATATATATATATATATATATATATATATATATATATATATATATATATATATATATATATATATATATGACTTGAGTGCAGGTGTGCAAAGGTGTGTTTATAATATGTAAGAATGAAATGAAAGAAGAAGGGAGACCCACTGCCGTGAGGCAGTGGGCATGGCTGGATCAATGTAAGGTAGGTGGGTTTGTGTCAGGTGGGTATTGAAGGAGAAGTGAGGATGTAGTGTGAAATGGGTTTGTGTGTAACTGCTGTGTGGAATGAATATATGTGGGTGTGAGAAGCAGTGTGTTTTGAGGTTCAAATGTGAACCTGATTGTGTGAAGATCTTAAGTGCAAGTGGGTGAGTGAAATGAAAAGAAGGGGAAAGAGACAGAGAGCACTACAGTGTGAGATGAAGAATGCTGCATGAGGTGTGCATGAGTGCAAACTGTGTGGGTGTGGGGAGATTTTCATTTTAGTGTGCCTGTGTGTGATGTGTATGAACGGGTATGTGTGTGTAGTGCTGTGTATATAGTGTGTGTGCGTGAGTGTGCTGTGAAGTGTTTTGGGTGGTTTTGAACAAATGGAAGGAGCACAGTAGCTCTGTTTGAGAGAGTGTGCGTGTGTTTTCAGCTGTACGCATATGTGTGGGTACGGATTAACATTAGTATGGCGTGAACATAGAATAGTGTACGGTAGTCTTTAGTAGATGAAAATTTATAGTATAATACCTTAGTTTATAATAGAATTTCTGATAAATTTTTACATTTTTCTGACAATGTATGTATTTTTAATATATTTCGGAAGTGCAGAGTTATAAAATCCTTTTGGAGCCTTTAAACCCAGAAAATGTTCTGGGAAATATTATGGTAATGTCCTTATGGTATAAATAAGACTCAGCAAAATTTTGATAATTTTTGGAGTTGATTTATTATCGTTTTTCGTATAGCATGGAATTTAGCAAAACGAAAAATAAAGAAACAGTTTTAGAGCCTTTTAAATCCTGATTTTTATTTCTATAATTTTTATACATATATTAAGGTTTGTATAAAAATTATGAGCCTTTATTTCCAGCTAAAAGCAATTATGGCAATTTATTGGTTTTTAATGTATTTAAGGAAATTATTTTAATTCAAAAATAATCAAAAATATTCAAAAATTATATTTTTATTCCATATACTGTACTAAGATATAAATAGTGTTTAATGAACGATAAGAATATTTTTGGGATATTTCTAAGTCTCGAAAAGTGTGACGAATTTCAGGATAGGTTGGCCGTGTGAGAAACCACTCTGAATTTCATCATTTCCAGGTATAGAAATGGGCACACTGTGGATAGTTATATTAAGATTATAATATAGTAGTATGAATAGTATTCTAATAAATAACTTTGCCAACTTAGGTCAACACCGAAGATTTGATCGATAGCATTTTAACTTCAGCACTTAGATCGAGGTAAGGGATTTCTATCCGAAGCCCAGTCTCATCTATTGTCCTCTTGAATATTTTTTTATATTGTTATCGAATTTTGTTTGGACTCCGTTATAGTTGAAATGTGAATTGTTTGCCCCTAAAACCCTGCTTTGAGCTTTTCACGTTGTTGAAATCTCATTCGATACTCAGTATTTATTTCTCTTTGAGTGTCTATTTATTCATTGTAATATCGCTTATTGCATTCTGCATATTGGCATGGAATAGCTTAGCATTTTTATTATTTGTTATTTAAGCCCCTGAGAGGGAACTAGTGTGCACCTTAATAAATGAGTACTTTAAATTTGTCTTGTGTTTAGAAAGGTTGCCAAGTTAATTAAATTGTTGTAGTGCTCTGACTTGGAGGTTATTGGGTTTTTCTTAGTGGGATTATACTGATTGGATAATTGAGGATTAGATTGAATGAGTGTTAACGTTCCCGAAATTCTGGGATGTTACATTTTCTGGGTTTAAAGGCTCCAAAAGGATTTTAACACTCTGAACTTCCAAAAAATATTAAAAATACATACATTGTCAGAAAAATGTAAACATTTATTAGAAATTCTATTATAAACTAAAATTTTCATATACTAAAGACTACCGTACATTATTCTATGTACACGCCATACTAACGTTAATCCGTACCCACACATATGCGTACAGCTGAAAACACACGCACACTCTCTCAAACAGAGCAACTGCGCTCCTTTAATTTGTTCAAAACCACCCAAAACACCTCACAGCACACTCACACACACACACTATATACACAGCACTACACACACACATACCCTTTCATACACATCACACACAGGCACACTAAAATGAAAATCTCCCCACACCCACACGGTTTGCACTCATGCACACCTCATGCAGCATTCTTCATCTCACACTGCAGTGCTCTGTCTCTTTCCCCTTCTTTTCATTTCACTCACCCACTTGCACTCAAGATCTTCACACAATCAGGTTCATATTTGAACCTCAAAACACACTGCTTCTCACACCCCACATATATTCATTCCACACAGCACTTACACACAAACCCATTTCACACTACATCCTCACTTCTCCTTCAATACCTACCTAACACAAACCCACCTACCTTACATTGATCCAGCCATGCCCACTGCCTCACGACAGTGGGTCTCCCTTCTTCTTTCATTTCATTCTTACATATTATAAACACACCTTTGCACACCTGCACTCAACTCATATATATATATATATATATATATATATATATACACACACACACACACACACACACACACACACACTATACATTAAGCACGACACTCACACACATTATTTACACAAGTCACTCACATGCTACACCCACAACACTTCTAAACCCACGTGAAAAGGCATGGCCATGGCAGCCATGCGAAAACCGTGTTATAAACAACCCACACTTGCGCACCCTTATAGGACAGCTGTGGCTGTCTACCCACAGAGTTCGCGCGCACGTAAAGGCCTACCTCAATGCAACCTCAACCGCATATTCACGGCACAAGAAAATACCTAATGCACCATCAAGATGCTTGGGCAGTGCCCCTATCTTACACACCCATTCACACCCTAATCGATAGATACCCAGCAGCCACATCCCCTCTTTCACAGCCCCAACTCGACTGTGACCCATACAGCACAGACGAACCCTAAACACACGCACACACGCTGCCTGATGGCAGTTTCTTCCTTTCCCCCTTTCATCTACACACATACGAGCTACCCCATGCGTAAAACACACACAGAAGTACTCACATAAATCCAAATAACAGATGAAAATTTGAAGGGAATAAGAATCCTTACCGTGTGATTCCTTAGTCCTTAGCTGCTCCTCTCTCTCTCTCTGCTCGTTCTCTCCCTCTCTAGGTAGTGTGTTCGACGGCTTGAATAAGAGCCCTTGGGGCGGCTGCCAGAGAAGATTAGGTATATATATGAATTGAAACCCTAGTTAGACAAAGAAAGAAAACATTATCCTTTCTTTGTTGCTAAATCCTCTTACCCAAACTGACTATTGCGAAAATGGTCCAACAATATATCTTATGATCATTTAAGCATTAAGAAATTTAGCAACGAGTTATTATGATGTCTCGTTTGCCAAAATGTCGCTAATAAGTAGACCGCTAAAAATTTGATTGTCACTATAAAGCATACCAATGCTTAGACTTAATTTGTCACTAAAATACACATTGACGTTAGGTAATAAAATATATCGTCACTAAATAATAATATCAACGTTAAGAAATTTTAAAATTTGTCGCTAAAAATACCAATTTAATTTACGAAGAGTATTTTAGGATTCGGGGAATTACAGCAAGAGTCATGCTTTTAATCCTCCAAGATACCCAACAAATGAACTATACCATTTGATCTCTCTATTTGCCAAAAATTGTACTAAACTATATCATACAGGGATTTTACCATGAATCCATTGATTCTATATGACTTATTACTACCATTTTTATTACTTTATTCATACATGAAGTCAGGGAAGAATGGCATTTTGTTTTCTTTTATTTCATGAAGGGGTCGAATGAAAAGTTTTAGATCGAAAGATTAGTTTTCGGCCTAATGAAACCGCTTTTCTTCGAATGAATTTTGTGTTGATTTGAGAAAGAATGATGACTGAAGTTTTTGGTCCAATAAAAATAAATTTCAGTCAAATGGGAAATCCAAATTTTGGAAAGGCATTTTACGGCTGAAGTTTTTGCTCGAATGAAACTTCTTTTGCTTCAATTTTTTTTCTTCCTTATAAACTTTCTTTTTATTTTCTTTCCAGCCCTTTCATTCTCTGTTTCATTCCCTTTTTGACGAAGAAAGAGAGAGATTAGAAGGCTTGGGAAGCTCCTTTGGTATTAAGGTGCTATCTTGAGATTTTTCTTGTCCAAAAACTTGATTGAGGTAAGGGATTTTATCACTTTTTACTGTGGAAGGTACCTTCGAAATCTGAAAGCTTATGCTTTGTTCAATTTCGTTCATCTTTATCGATTCACTTTTGGGAAATAAACTTTTGCTTACATTCATAACATTGTGCACCCTCTTTCATTTGTGCCTTGATGAGTACACCTTTGCATTTGTATATTTGTGACCGTCAATTTAAGATTGACAATGACTATGTGGAACAACTCTCAGATTGAGAAGGTCCTTTGGACATATGTTTGAGATGCTAGCAACAGACTCTTAGCATGCTACTGGTAGCACATTTTTTATGCTTGTATGCTTGGTTCAAATTTAGGTCTTATGTATGTTTGTAGCATTCCCGACATATATTACCATGTGTTATGGGATTACATGCTTAACTTTGTTGATTTCATATTTGATAATAAGAGATGGGTTACTCCTTTTCATTTAGCATCATCATTTGTCTCTGTTTATTTTGCTTAATAACTTATCACTTTGCTACCTTATTGAGCTATTCGAGCTCACCTTTTTTTTTCTACCTTGCCTTTGCCACAGGTGAAAGAAGTGACAACGAATGATATGGCATCGATAGAGTTTTGAGATAGATTTTGCATAGTATCATAAAACTTGTAATTGTAACTTGAATATCTTACCCGGATAGAGGTCTTTTGATTGTAATGTATTGGAATATTTTGGGTTTAGCCGCTGTGCATAGAAAATTATTTTTGTGAGGACATATTTTTGGGTTTGAATTGTGATAGACTTTTGTTATGCAAAGAAGCTTTACGTTAGAAGTTTTAGCTGCTCTGTTTATATCGTTACTTTACTTTTAGAACTATAGCGGTATATCATGAGGTTTGTTTTGCAGTCCGGCCTCTCGCTTTGGCGGCGTGTTAGGGTTAGTACCAGAGCTTAGGTCTGTGATTCTGTAGACTCGTGTGACCCTAAGTGTAGAACGTTACGAGTTAGATGTTCAACTAGATTGGTCACTTTGTTTTATTTTTATATTTTGTTATCCTTTGTATATTGTTGGCTGAAATGGTTTTATTTGGTGATAGGCGTACTATGCCTCCTAGACGCTTTAACCATAACGCCAGCGATCCTCGCGATCCACCAATGAATGATGGAGTTGTTAAGGCCATTGTGCAAGGATTTCAAAATTTGGCAAACCTAATTATAGGAGGTAACGGGGTACCGCTACACTAAAATCAGAACAATGGATAGAACGATGATTTAAAAATTAGAGATGTGGAGAAATTTAAGAAGTCAGTAACTGCTTTTAGAGAGGAACCCGGTCCGGAGAAGGCTCAAGCTTGGGTGAACCAAAGTGAGAAGGTGTTTGACCTTTAGGACATCAGTGATGAAGAAAAGGTAGCATATGCAGTTATCATGTTAGAGGATGAAGCTGACCATTGGTGAAAGATGGTCAAACACACACAAAGAATCAACGCTAATTATCCCAATGACTTGGGAATGGTTTAAAGGTATTCTCTTCAAGAAGTACTTTCCTCAAAATATAAGAGATTAGAAGGAGGAAGAATTCTTAAAGCTAGTACAAAATGATTTGACAGTAGGACAATATGTGGCGAAGTTCACCTCCCTGTTAGGGCATGCACCGCATCTGGTTGACACTGAGAATCAGAAAGCTAGAAGATTTGAGAAAAAATTGAAGCGCGGCATCAAGAATAGATTGTTGGCTTTGAAGCTTCTGACTTATGCCAAGGTGGTTGAACGGGCCAAAATTCTAGAGACAAACTACGGGGAATTTCTGAAAGAGTAGGAGGAACAGAGGCACAAAAGAAGTCATGCAGAAGCTTCAGACAAGAACAAGAGTGGTGGTCAGAACAAGAGGAAAGGAACTTTATATGAAGGCACGCAATCGACTCAAAGGGGTACAAAAAGTTTGCGATACTTGCGGCAAGAATCATGGAGATAAGCCCTGCCATCGTTTGACAAACTCTTGCTTTAATTGTGGAAAGGTGGGGCATTATGTTATGAAGTGCCCGTATCCAAAGAAAGAGAGACCGAAGGAGAAGACTTACAATGTTCAGGCTCAAGGTGGAGCCATGCTGTCAACGGGGAATCAGAGGCCAAAGGTGAAAGGCCGTGCTTATGCTTTGACTGCCAAGAATGCCACAACTACTAACGACGTGGTGACAGGTACGGTTCAGATTGGTTCTCATTAATTTCATGCATTATTTGAGTTTGGATCCACGCATTCGTTTATAATCCCTTATCTTGCGTGTAAGTTGGGTTCTGACTCATGACTTTTAGAGTTCGATTTGATGATTGATACCCTCGTGGGGAAATCTATAATAGTATCTACAGTGTACAAGCCTTGCTTGGTACGCATTGAGGGTAGAATGTTACCCGCTAACCTTATAGCTATGGATATTTAGGATTTTGACGTCATTCTTGGTATGGACTGGTTGTCTTCTTATCATGCTTCGTTGGATTGCTATGCCAAAGAAATGCATTTTCGGATTCCCGGTCAATCCAAGTTCAAGTTTAAGGGTTCTACTTCTGTTACTTCACCTTGCCTTATATCTGCCTTGCGGGCTAGACGTTTGCTTCGGAAGGGGTGTCAAGGATATTTAGCTCACATTTGGGTGCTCGTATAGCTGTTCAAAACTTATCCACTATTCACATCGTTAGCAAATTTTCGGATGTGTTTTCAGAAGAACTTCCTGGTCTTCCTCCAGATCGTGAAATCAAGTTTGTTATAGATCTTATACTAGGAGCTGCTCTAATTTCCAAGATTCCCTATTGTACGGCCCCGATCGAGCTCAAAGAACTTAAAGTGCAACTATCACGACCTGAACCCACAGGCAGGCCCGCGAGCTAGGCACGTGACTGGCCGCAGACCTAATGAACTCCAACCAAGGGCTCTGCCAGGCCTTACTATAATCTGTATACAAAAATTCTATAACCAAGTAATTTAAATCTTTATCCTTAATAATATTTCTAAAGTCACGCTTACAATTTCTCAATAAATCTCCAATGACATTCTTTATTTAACAACTAACATAGATTATCCGGTGAAGATCTAAGCTTCAAAAATCTCAAATTACAAATCCAGTACTAGCATACCACCTAAGGATTTTTTAAATAATCTAAGAGGACTACAACTCCTCTAGCAGTCGTCTACCATAATCCTCGTGGCCTTCATCAGTTCGGTTCCATCTAGATCATTGCCTGAAAAATATTTAAAAGAATGAGCTTGGGGCCCAGTAAGTACACATACCATATCCCTAAAATAGGTTATGGGATTCATAAAAACATGCCAAGGTTTTCTTCAAATTTAAAACTAATAAATATTTTCACAAGAGATATTATATATATATCTACTTTATGAAAGCAATTCATCCAAGATTTACAGTAACGAAGTACGACATCAAGAAGGCTCATTAACAAACTATCACAGTTCATCATAACATGGGTATGTTGCGGTCAGCGTACGTTCCCCCCTGACTAGGGCCCACAATCCCTACTCCACCAGGGAAAAATATTATTCGGTCAGGGTATGCGCCCCCCGACTAGGGCCCACAATCCCTCCTTCATCTGGGATACATATTGGTGTGGATGCAAGGGCGCACCACGAGCAACAGTATTGTGCGTCAACGTATCGTCCCGTTGACCAGGACCCAACAATCCAACTTTCCCCCGTGGATATGGGGCGCAACAACCAAGCCAGAATACCGTCTCACTCAACATATATGAGCCAACTTTAAAACACTCCTCATAGAAAACATTCCATGGCATTTTTGTTGTATTTTATCATCAAACAATTTACACAAAAGCAGTAGCGTGCAAAAGGCTTTAAACTTTTAATTGAACAATTCATTTGTACATATACGTAGATGGAAAATAGGGTATACAGAGGAATATGGCAGGAGTACTTACCTTGCTCAGTAATTGGTTCTTGAGCTCGATCAACAGTCGCTCCTATCTCTTGACTACCGAAACCTAAATAACAAACCACAAGGATGTCATTAATTACCACTCCAGCACGCCTAGGTATTACGTTTCTCTTGAGTGAGTGAAGTTTACCAAACCGCCCCTCGACTTTTGTAGAATTACCTATTCGCCCCCGATGCCCAACGTACCATTATCCACCTAGATATAACTTAAAAGAGTCTTTTTAAACCACTGATGGGTTTTTCAGACAAGAACGGTTGTCCCAGGAATTTTTCGCTCGGAATCCTAAGTTGCTCCTAAATTTGAGCGCTAATGACCTTGTTTTCAAAAATACATCAAACGGCGCCGGAATGCCACAAAATTTTAGACACCGAAGTATGTCAGTACTTTTACGTCACTGTAAAATTCTAGGCTAAAACTAATTTTTTTTACTATGTTAAATAATTCAAAACCCTGTTTTGGAAATAAAATCGTTCGAGACATTTTCCATGTCGGGAAAAATCTGAGAAAATTTCACGCCGAAGGTTTCCCAAAATTAAGGGGAGTTTTTATTTTATATTTTGCCCAAATCTGATAAAAAAAACGGCCTTTAAAAATAGTTTAGTAAACTGTTGTAATAGTAGTGTGTTACGGGATAGCCGATCGAGCGTTACGCTGCTAACGGTGCTAAAAATAGCAAATGACTTTAAAATTTTCAAAGAAACTACCTTATCTTAGCTATATAGGATTATTGTAGGAGTTACGGAATTTAATAATCTAATTTACTATTCTAAAATTCACCGAAATCTCTTTTGCGAATAAAATTAGTTAGCACGCTTCCCGAGCTCGGAAAAATCTAAACTTTTTACTGTGTGTAGATTTTGCAAAAATAATATAAATTACTCTATTGAGTTTTGTCCAAATAAGTTCCTAGATATATAAAAAATTTAAGAAAGGAACTGTTTTAAATATATATCCTTTTCGACACTTTTAAGCTCAAATCTTGAACTTCCAACTTTTCCTTCTCTCCCTCTCTGCGCAGACCATTCTCCCCACACCAATACACACCCACGCAGCCACCTTCAGCCCCCACTCACATATACAATGGTAACTCACTAACACACACACACACAACTCACCTAGTCATACACTAAACATATTTTCATATACTTGACCTATATAGCAGCCTGTAACACTCTCTTCCTCCACTTTACTTCCACAAAACCCATGCATACGGATCACACATATATATACACTAATAGACCCATTGATCTATATACTTACCTTGCCTTCATCTTTCTTGCCCATCTAGACAACACACGGTTTACCTTTCTCTTTCTTTTCTCTTCATCATCCTTACCCATTTATATAACTCATAAACCTTACCACTACCCCCAAAACTCACACAAACCCAATATCCAATTTCCTCAACCTCTATCACAGCTACTATCCCACGGCAGTAGCATGTCTCCTCCTGCCAAAACCCAATCTCACAACCCACTTCTCCCATTACATGGGTCTACACCATGGCAGCTTCACTTACCTGTTTAACACACACACACACACACATATATATATGGCTGCCCAAGGCATCCTCACGTCCGCTTCTCTTTCGAACTCGTACCTATTAAAATGCACCCCTAAATATCCATATTACAACACCACTGCTGTTGTACCAGCAGCGCTACACGCTCACGCACACATCGCACGCAACACACATAACTCATATGTATATACTAATTCTGCTTCAGCACACAATGCACATCTCTTGCCTTCACTCTCCAACATGCCTTTCCATAGCTACTGCCTCACGGCAGTAGCCTCATTCTCTTCCTCAATTTATTCATGGGCACACCCACCCACTCACATATGCTGCCCACACACTACACACTAAACTCTAAAACCCACAACATATACTCACAAACACCACCCATATTCACATGGTTGTGACTTGCCGTTACCCTTCGTCCTATGAGCATATCTGCGCAAATACACTCTAACGCACGCACCCATTAAACACGCACACACACAGCGGCTGTAGCTGCTATTAGCCTCCCCCTCGACTATGCAGTCTCATATTTTCAAGCATTTAGGATAGTTATCCATCACGGCAGCCAACATGGCTTTGTTGGTTGCTTGTCCAGTCACGCGGCACACACCCGCAAGATTTCCCTTCACGCACACTCTTATTTCAAGCGGCAGATTGCACAACTCACGCACCAAGACACGCTTACATGATCTAGACGCATTAAAATTATCATAATAAGGTGAAGAAGCTTACCCAAATCTGTTGAAATACTTCGGCAATTCTCTGGCATCTTCTCTGTCTGTCACCCGCTCTCTGCTGTATATTTAACAGATGAAGAGAAGTCTTGGCGGCTGACCTAATTTTAGGTTATATGTGTATATATATAGCACTAGGTTGATATGTTACCAAAATTCCCCTAGCTTTCACTAGCTATTTTAAGTTTTACCACCTACTTTCCATTATTGTAAACGGGTCCAAATATATGGTTTACTATAGTTTAGGTGTTAGAAAAATTTTGATGGTCTTGTTAGATAACCCGGCTACCTAATTCGTCGCTAAGAGTATATCGATGCTAAAATTTTTGGCCCGCTAAAAGTTGTTAAGAAAATACATTGATGTTCAGTAAAATTATTCTCAGTATAAGTCGCTAATTAAAATGTTGATGTTAAGTTTAAGTATCGTTGCTAACTATAAAAATGTCGCTAAAGATTCAAAGGAACGTCACTGATAGAAATTGTCGCTAAAGTAATAATAACCGGCTAACCCTAAGTTCGGGATATTACAGCAACTCCAAGAATTACTTGAGAAAGGCTTCATTCTTCCAAGCGTCTCTCCTTGGGGGCTTCCGTTTTATTTGTAAAGAAGAATGATGAAAAGATGAGATTGTGTATTGACTATATGGACTTGAACTGTATCACAGTTCGTAATATGTACCCTTAATGCCACATATTGACAATTTGTTTGACCAACTTCAGGGAGCTGAGTACTTCTCCAAAATTGACATGAGAGCGGGTTACCATCAATTGAAGACTAGGAGAGACGATATATCCAAGACTGCTTTTTGCACGAGGTACGGACACTATGAGTTTGTAGTAACGCCGTTTGGGTTGACTAATGCACCTGCAGCGTTTATGAATTTAATGAACCGGGTATTCAAGCGATACTTGGACCAATTCGTCATAGTCTTCATTGATGACATTCTGATTTACTCCAAAAGCAGAGAAGAACATGAAGAACATTTACGTATGGTACTACAGATTCTGAGGGAAGAAAAGCTTTATGCCAAGTTTGATAAGTGTGAGTTTTGGCGAGAGAAAGTTCTATTTTTAGGGCATGTAGTAGCTAAAGATGGAATCTCGGTAGATCCATCTAAAGTAAAGGCAGTGTGGAATTGGGAGAAACCAAAAACAGTTGGAGAAGTTCGTAGTTTCCTTGATTTGACTGACTATTATCGCAAGTTTATTGAGGGGTTTTCAAAACTCACTAACCCATTGACTCGGTTGACCCAGAAAAAGGTTAGGTTCAAATGGTCGGATGAGTGTGATCGCAGTTTTCTGGAGTTCAAGAGAAAATTGATTTTTGGCTCAGGTTCTTTCCTTACCTTCAAGGACTGGAGGATTTGTGTTATATAGTGATCCTTCAAGAAAAGGTTTGGGATGTGTATTAATGCAGCATGGGCGAGTTATTACTTATGGCTCACGAAAACTCAAAACGTATTAAGTGAACTACCCAACACATGACTTGAAGTTGGCTGTTGTGATTTTTGCCTTGAAAATTTGGAGGCACTATCTCTATGGTGAAACGTGTGAGATATACATGGATCACAAGAGTCCTAAGTTTTTATTCACACAAAAGGAATTGAATATACGACAAAGTCGATGGTTGGAATTGCTTAAGGACTATGACTGCAAGATTTTGTGTCATCCAGAGAAAGCCAATGTGGTCGTCGATGCTCTCAGTCGAAAGAACACAGGTACGTGTGCAGCTCTTCTAACTTCACGTAAGGAAATTCTTGCGGCTCAATAGTTTGGGTGTGGATGTTTTGGTTTCAGGGACGAAAAACTATTTTGGTAATTTAATTGTGCGACCTACCTTGATTGAAAGAATTAAGCAAGCTCAGATTGTGGATTCAAACTTAGTTAAGATCAGAGAACGAGTTGGAGAGGGTCAACAGCGAGAGTTCAGAATTGCTGCCGAAGGGCATTATGTTTTGGAAACAGATTGTGTGTTCCTTCTGATGTAGGGTTAAAGGAGGAAATATTACGAGACACGCATAGTTTTGGCTGTACAGTTCATCTAGGAAGTACTAAGATGTATCGAGATTTACGGGACGTATTTTGGTGGAACGATATGAAAAGGGAGATAGTGGATTTTGTCGCTCAATGCCTTACTTGTCAGCAAGTTAAAGTGAAACATCAACGACCTGCTAGACCTTTGTAACCTCTTACCATTCCTCAGTGGAAGTGGGAACGTATTGTTATGGACTTTGTGTCTGGTTTGTCTAGGACAAGACAAGGCAAAGTCATGATTCTGTTTGGGTAATAATTGATCATTTAACTAAGTCAGCACATTTTGTCCCGGTCAAAGTTACCTATAGCTTGGAAAGGTTGGCCAAACTTATATTCAGGATATTGTTCGACTCCATGGTGTACCCGTTTCAATTGTTTCGAATAGAGATTGACGTTTTACATTGAAGTTTTGGTGTGGTTTGCAAAACGCCTTGGGTACTCAACTTGACCTTAATAAGGCTTATTATCCTCAAAGTGATGGACAGTCAGAGACAACGATTCAGATTTTAGAAGACATACTTAGGGCTTTCTCATTAAACTTCAAAAATATTTGGGGTGATCAATTGCCGCTTGTGGAGTTTGCATACAACAATAACTTTCAGGCTAGTTTTGGTATGGCCCCATTCGAAGCCTTGTATGGTCGAAGATGTAGAATGCCAATTTGTTGGTTCGAGGTTGGAAAGGAAAAACATTTGAGTGCCTTGGCCAGAGATAGTACAAGCTACATCGGATAAAATTCATTTGATTAAGGAAAATTTTATATTGATAATAGAAGACGTTAGAGTTTAAAGTAAAAGATCGTGTATTTCTCAAAGTATCACCTTGGAAGAGTGCAGTTTGGAAAGAAGGGCAAGCTTAGCCCTAGATTCATTGGACCATTCAAAATCTTACGAAAGGTTGGACCAGTCGCTTACCTCCCAGTTTGTCGCAAATACATGATGTGTTTCATGTATCAACCTTGAGGAAATACGTGGCAGATCCTTCACATGTCATTTATTTCGAACCTGTGGAGATTCGGGTTGTGAAAATTTTGGACCGCAAGGATCAAATTTTGCGCACAAAAACTATTAAGTTAGTTAAGGTATTTTGGTGTAACCATTCAATGGAAAAAGCCACGTGGAAACTCGAGGACACTATGCGGGAAAAGCACCCTCAGCTTTTTGACATTTAAGCTACGTTTTAATTCTGAGGATGGAAATCTTTTAAAGGGGGGAGAGTGTAATTACCCAAAAATCTTCTTTTCTTACGCTAAATTTCATTTTTCCTTAAAGTTTGTGTTCTTTTTGTAAATATTGAGAAAAGTGTGGAAAAAAGTTTTTGTGAGATTCGGTCGAATGGAAATAGTTTTCGATCGAATGAAATCGCTTTGCTTCGAATGAATTTTGTGTTGATTTGAGGAAGAATGAGGACTGAAGTTTTCGGTCGAATGAAACTGCTTTGCTTCGAATTAATTTTGTGTTGATTTGAGGAGGAATGAGGACTGAACTAATCTCTCTCTCTCTCTCTCTCTTCGTCGAAAAGGGAATGAAAGGGTTGGAAAGAAAATAAAAAGAAAGCAAAAATTACACTATTCATTCGAAGCAAAAAGTTTCGTTCAACCAAAAACTTCAGCCGCAAAATGCCTTTACAAAATCTGAATTTTTCATTCGACCGAAAACTATTCATTGACCAAAAACTTGATTAAGGTAAGGGATTTTATCGCTTTTTGCTGTGGGAAGGTACCTTCGAAATCCGAAAGCTTATGCTTTGTCCAATTTCATTCATTCGGTTCACTTTTGGTTTATTTAAACTTTTGCTTTTTCATAACATTGTGCACCATCCTTCATTTGTGCCTTAATGAGTACACCCTTTCAATTGTATATTTGTGGTCGTAAATTTAAGATTGACAATGACTATGTGGAACAACTCTCAGATTGTGAGGGTCCTTTGGACATATGTTTGAGATGTTAGCGAGCAATAGACTCCTAACATGCTACCGATAGACATGTTTGATGTTTGTATGCTTGGTTCGACATTTGGGTCTTATGACCAACATAGTCTTTGTATGTTTGTTGCATTCCCGACATATATTAGCAATGTATTATGGGATTTAACTTTGTTGCTTCCATATTTGATAATAAGAGATGGGTTACTCTTTTCCATTTAGTATCGTCATTCGTCTCTGCTTATTTTGCTCGATAACTTATCACTTTGCTACCTTACGGGGCTATTCGAGCTCACCGCTTTTTTCTTTCTACCTTGCATTTGCCACAGGTGAAGGAAGTGACAACGAATGAAATGGCATCGATGGAGTTTTGAGATAGATTTTGCATAGTATCGTAAACCTTGTAATTGTAACTTGAATATCTTACCCGGGTAGGAGTCTTTTGATTGTAAAGTACTGGAATATTTTGGGTTTAGCCGTTGCGCATAGAAAATCATTTTTGTAAGGAAATATTTTTGGGATTGAATTGTGATAGACTTTTGTTATGCAAAAGAAGCTTTACGTCAGAAGTTTTAGTTGCTTTGTTTATACCGTTATTTTTAGAATTATAGCGGTATATTATGAGGTTTGTTTGACCTCCCGCTTTGGGGGCGTGACAGTTCGTTTGTGCAGAATTACCAGTGAAGAAACAATTAAAACTTGGCCGTTGTATCCCGAAGGTAACACGTCGATAACCTTACTGCACCGGTGGTAATTCTCCGAAGGGGCGCGTATCGTCTTAAGAGAGAAACTTAGTTCGCACCTTAGCCAACTATTTGACATTATTTTTTGGGGTTGTTCTTGCTATTTCTTACAACAATTCCAACAATAAATACACCCATGACACACATGTGCAAGTGAGTGCACTGCATGCCCGCGAGTAATACACGCACAGACTATCTGCACACCTTTCACACACTCGACGCGCATGCACACACATCACAACAGCCGAATTGCAACCATTCACCAAATTGCTGCCAAATCATGACCAAATTGCTGCCAATTTGTTGCTAAGTGTGTGTGATGTCGGGTGGGTGGGTGGGTGGGGATAGGCATAGGGAGCACCAGGGGGGAGGGGGTCTGCGTGTGCCTGTGTTGGTGTGGGCTTGGGCAGATGGGGTAGGGGGTTGATGGAAGCCTGGGTTGGGTATAATTTTAGGGTTAAGGTTTTTTTTTTTGGGTTTTCAATAGTTTTAACAATAACATTTGACGTGAACATAACGGGAGGGGGGTATGTGAGACATGGACACTAATGTCAAGGGAGTTGGTGTTACTTCACAATTGTGAGGAGCACCAAGTGCATTAAACCCAAACCTGAGGAGCACCCATGAAATTCACAAAAAAAAAATCAGTAAATTATAATTTACTCAAATTGCAATTGCACAAAAATCTCACTCTATAAACATTCTAACCCTTGTCTCTTCCCGGTGTACAATCTGCGTTGCTCCCATTGACAAAATCAATGGCATTTGTTTTCCTCTGACGAAGCTTGGACACCTTTGTCACTGGTTGTGATATGAGTGTAGGTTTCTACACCCAGTTACCTATGGAAACTACCCACCAATCATGCGAGGTAACGTCGGCAAATGGCTGCCTGAATTCTCGGAAGCGCAATCCAAGATGCTTAAAGGGTCGTACGACTTCGTGTGCATAAACTACTATACTTCAAATTATGCATCTCCAGTGCTCTCCGCCAACAGAGCAAACCTCAGCTACACAACAGACGATCATGTTGACCTTACCAGTAAGTAGGAAAAGCTTATCCCAGTTTCTCGGTCAAAAAAGGATTGATGTTTGCCAAATTTGACATTCACTCTGAGCATGTTCTTTTGGCACATCGGATCCTAAGGTCAACATTATGGCAATTTTACATTTAAGACAAATGATGACTAAATTTTTAATGAGACTTTCATGGCAATTGTTGGCTTGTAGTTCTAATTATGTGTTGTGTAAGCCTTATTTGGGAAACTTACATGCAAGTGCACTTCTTTTGTTCTGCCGTGAAAAATGGGATCCTGATTGGTCAACCGTTATGCCTTCTTCCGTTCTCTTTCTCGTTGCCAATTAGTGATCTGAGAGGTTTGTTGTGCATCCTCTCTTGCTATCTTTATACCTGATGCCAAAGAATGTTGGTTCGCAGTCGACGTGGAGGTGTCACAAGGAATGTAGTCTGAGTCAGATGTCAAGTGTGCTGATGTGGGACACAGCAAGGATGGAGCAAGGGCAGAGACCAAGGACTTCCCAGACAGAGCCTGAGGGTGGCAGTGCTGCAAGGTGACGGCACACGGTGAATATACGACGACAGTCACAGTCCGATACTTAGGTCCAGAGTCAGGGTCCTGTATGTTTCTCTCTCTAAAATTCCAGAGAGAATGGGTTTTAGAGAGAGAAAGTAAAATTATCAAATGAGAGAATTCTCCAAAATGAATTCTCAAGATCCTATTTGTAGAGGTTAAGATGATGATGTCATCACGAGACACATGGCGCTCCCCGGGAGTGACACGTCACCAAGGGTTCCATAGCAGTCGGTGCTCCACGGACTGTTGAATAGCATATTCACCCGGCCTGCCCCGCACAGCGTCTCTCTATCTGTCTGCAAAGATTGGCTCCCACAGCGTCGGTATGGCCAGAGAACCCCCTTGATCTAGCTACCAGTCCAAGCCCTTGTAAAGTCCCACAGGCCTGGCAGCAGTAGGGAAGACCCGATGCCCAACTGCCAGGAGGACTAGGTGTGATGCCCTTCGAAGACTTGCTCCCATCTCGGAGTGACCCGGGGTCATAGTCCATAAGGTTGCCGACGCAAGCCCTCAGTGCCGGAGCACATAGGTTAGTCATGAAGACACCTTGGCAGAGATAGTTTCTCGGAGGAGTGGCCTATCCCGCGGGTGTCTCCTTGTGCCGGAGCGCGTCAAGGTAGCATCCTAGAGGAGCTGTCTACCTGACGGGCCGATGTAGTATCTTAGAAGGGGAGTTGAAAAACTCTCTGGCAGAGATAGTGTCCCGAATGAGTCACCTATCCCCATAGGTGAGTCCTTGTGCCGAAGCACTCGGAGAACGTCAAAGTAACATCCCGGAGGAGCCTTCTACCTGGGGGAAGGGGAGTTGAAAAGCTTTCTGGAGGAGAAAGTGTTCCTAAGGAGTCGCATATCCTCTAAGGTGAGTCCTTGTGCCAAAGCACTCGAAGCATATCGAGCTAGCATCCCGGAGGAGCCGTCTACCAACAGGCTAAGATAGCATCCCGGAAGAGCAGTCTACCTGGTGGAAAGGGAGATCCCTGACAGAGATATTGTCCCGGAGGAGTCGCCTATCCCTGCGGGTGAGTCCTTGTGTCACATCACTCAGAGGGCATCAAGGTAGCATTCGGGAGGAGCCGTCTACCTGGCGGAAGGGGAGTTAAAAAGCTTCCTGGCTAAGATAGTGTCCTAGAGGAGTCGCATATCCCCGCAGGATGCTGCACACTCCAGAGAGTGGATCGAAGCATGTTCCACGTCCATGGTGGGGGCGCATGGCGTGGTGAAGTGCATATGGTGCTGGGGGCACGACATTGTGATAGAGAGCGGGACACGGCTATATTAGCTGCGCGGCGCATGGGAGTGGCAGAGTGTGTGAGGTGTCGGGGGCACGGTAGTGTGACAGAGAGCCAGGGGCACGGTTGTATTAGCTATGTGGCGCATGGGCGTGGTGAAGTGAGTGAGGTGACGGCGCACAGGGGCGGGTGATGGGTGCCGTGGAGTTGGCGCGCGGGCATAAGCGACAGGCGTCATGGAGTCAGAGGGCGGGCTACGGCGGGTGTCGCAGAGACAGTGCGCGGTAGCGAGTGAAGGTCGTCGGGGCGACGGTGCACGGCTGTGAGCGATGGTACTCTGTCGTGATGGCGGGAGACAGGGGAAACGGGCATCACGAAGACGGTGCGTAGGTGAAGGCAAGCGACAGTCGTCGCGGCGACGGCGTGTGGTCGCAAGCGGCGGTCATCGCGGTGGTGGCGACGCGAGACCGCGAGTGACTGTCGCCGGTTGACAAGGTAAGCGGCCGACCCCCTTATGTGGCCGACCCCCCTAAGGGGAGAAGGCACGTGAAGGTTGTTTCACAAGCAATTAACGTGACTTGAGTATGTGTCGCTTTGACCGGCTTGTGAGCGTTGAAACATGGACCGTTGAAACATGGACCGTTAAATATGTGACGTGTCACGCAAAACAGGACTCCTGGTGGGCCCTAGGATGCGACCAAAATAAGTTGGGAACAATACCTTATTTGCTGCTTAAAACTATTTTGCGAACAGGATTGAACTGGCTTTTAGTATGTCCAGAGCGAATCTGACACCTCATGATGTAAATTACCAAGAAGTACAAAAATCCAGCTATTTACATCACGGAGAACGGTAGGTCGACGCAACAAACCACTTAGCTGTTCTCGGTTAGCATTGATCTTATGTATTTAGACCGACATAAGAAAACTCTTAGATAAGATGAGGGTGAATTCAAACCTGTATTAGTTTTCGTTAATGCATGCAGTAAGAATAATAGTACATTGCCAGTTGACAAGCATTGAAGGATGAAGTAAGAATAAGATATTACGAGGCGCGTCTTTGGTATCTTCAGAAAGCTATCAAGTAAGTGTTTTAGGTTCAACACTGCCATAAACTTGCTATCATGTTGACTCAGGTCTCAACTTTCTCGCCTGTATCAAAAAATGTACAAATTTTGTGATGTTGAGATGCCAGAAAGAGAAGATAAACTTGGGATGGCTAATGGTCAAGCAAAAATTATAGAGCAAAGGTGCAACTTGGGTGAAAAATTGGATTGATTGGGTTGGTTGGGTAAGCGGGGTTTTAACATATTGATGACAACGAAGAATTTTTCTACTTTAAATAAAAAAATTAAATGGTGGTGGATGGTTAACAAAAGGTGGTGGACAGCAGTGCCTACCAGCAACGCGAGGTGGTGGTGGCCGGCGGTTGGTGACTGCAGAGGGGGAGAGGGCGATGCCCAGTGCATCGTCAGCAGGGTGTGGTGGCACCTCTGCCTAAGTGGCATACAGTGGCGGTGCCATCGTGGTGGCAGTGGCTGGCGGAGGTCGCGGTGGCAGTGGCAGGGAGATTCTTGATAGATGGTGGTGTTGGGTGGAGATTGGCGGCGGCAATCGCGAAGGTCGCTGGTGATGACATGTAGCACAAAATGGTGTTACGCCTGCAAATGGTGGTACGCCTACAAATGGTGGTGGTTCGTATTTATGAAAGTTACTGACAAATAAAAATCTTATATAAATCTATATAATATGTAACAAGCAAGCGAAAAAAGTAACAATAACTTTTTTGCACGACGCATTGTCATTTTGTTATATATATAACACATCATCACAATATATTTTTAATGTGAAATAAACTTCTAAACATTATATACTAAATAAGATAGTGTCACTAAAAGTCTCCAGCATTATCCCGTATAGGTTTCTTATTTTAAGATTAATCAATTTCTACATTAGCAAGCCTCGTTTAATTTAAAAAATAATTCTAATCATTTTAAAACTCTAAGTACCTAATCAATATAGTAATCTATTAAGACTTCATTTTGACAATTATGTCCTTAAATACTGTTCTCTAATGATGAAAATTAAAAATCCAACATGATTTAATAATTAATTTATCATTATATATTATCCTTATTTTAAAATATAATTAATTTTGCAGGATTAATGATGATTTTCTGTAAGTCCTATATAATTTAAAAATTAATTCTAATCATTCTGAAACTGAATCTAATCAATATACTAACTTATTAGGAGATATTATTTACTAATGTATCCTTAATACTACTCTCTAATATGAATATAGACACTCATATATATAAAAATAAAAATAATTTCTAATTTAGAAGAAAAATAATGTTATAATTGAGGTTAAACAACTTATGAGACTTACAAAAGAAATGATCTAACAATTGATTTAAATTTTGATGGTGTCGTTATTTTTAAGTTTGATTATTATTTTCAAGAATAATGAGGGTTATATTCATTTGCCTTGTGTCATACAAAAATTAATTATAATCATTTTAATATTCCCCAAACCACTCTTTAATAAAAATATAAATATATATATCTACGGAACAAAAATAACATATTAGATTTTAAAGGAAAAAAATGACTTTCTCATTGAGTTAAATGTATAATCTTCATTCATATATAGATATATACATAAGATATTCATTGTAATTGAATATACACTAACAATTTTTTTTCCTAATAGGGCCGAGTATAAAATATATTATTTTTATATTTGATTAAATTCACATGAATAACGAGACTAATTAGTGAATATTAGACTGATTATAAGTTTTGGAACTGAATTTTAACTATAATAGAGTCGATTATAATAATGAGTGATAATTGATGTGAGCATTTAATAAAAATTATATGAACTAATTAATCTGTGTCCTATAATCGTTAGCTTAACATGAGGATATTCGCTAAATTTTTACAAGCATAATAATGTAGTCAATAAGAATAACCTGACCAAAGTTGGTATGTAAAAGGTACATTATATTCTGGCAAATAAGTATCCATAAAAAATACTCTTAAAGACATTTTTTAGATGTAAAAATTACAGTTTTGTGACAAATTATAGACCTATAATATGTGGAAAGCAAAATCAAACTTTTAAAGTTACTCATCTTTTAAACTATAATTTATCAATGTAGTTACATATAAGGTATTATTTTTTACTATTAACACTTCAAAAGCACTAAAAAGGACACGTTTTTGCGGATTCCTCACACATACATTTCACAAAAATTAGAAAAGATATATACCAAAAATATTTGATATTATTTTGTCATTTGTTATAAGTATTTCGATAAAAGTGAAAACTTACTTGAAATTAATGAGATGTCTATAAGCCTTATAAAATTTTAGCTTAATCTCTATTAACACCTTTAAGGATATTTCCGGTCATTAGCACCTTAAAAACTCTTTAAACCTAAATGATAGGATTTACATATAAGAATTTAAAATAAAAATGGATATTTAACGTCATCCTTTTTTTATCAAAATTATTATTATATTTACTAATTACAATTCATGTTACTAGCAAGACTATTCAACTATTCTGAATGTCAAGCATATATTCATTCGAAACGATACTTGGCGATGTAAAACAAAAACTTAAAGAACGCAAATATCTAGTGATGGCATACAAACCCAATTTAGTCACTCTTCTTCAAACTTGCATTACAGCTTAAAGGAACTAAACATACATACATATATGTGTGTGTGTACACACATAAATATTATGGAACAATTGCATGACCATCTAATCAAGACTTCCATTTAAAATGTGTATGAGACGAATAAATATTCCATGTTCATATCTCAATATGTTAGTGATTTCTTGAGACAATGATTCAATGAAAAAGATAAGAATGAACTATGATATTTATGATTTCAAAGATAAAGAACTCTTAAACAAAATTTTTAAGTTAAAAGACTTGGTATTGAAAAGCTATAGGATGGATTACTAAAATAACTTAATAGTAGTATAGCATTGATAAGTTACTTGAAGCTGTTACAAATAAAGTATTAATTTTTTTTTACTAACAATGATAGTTTTAGCAAAAGAATTTATTTTGTTTTCATAAGATATTAATCTCTTTTCGCTTCATGAAATGTGGTACGCAATAATATGTTTTTTTATAGCTTTTTAAAGTATTTTATTAACTGACTCGAGCTTGCCTTAGGATCCTAAGCTATTCTAATAATTGAGGTGAGAAAAGCAATTATAGCTTCTTTTTATGACACATCATTGCATTTTGTTTCTAATATAATAAAAGTTACAAAAATTAATGCTGAACATATTAATGTCGTTAAAAATCTCCAAACATTATTTGAATGGAAAATTTTTATAATTAATTAAATCTGCAAATAAAGTAAACTTTTAAATAGTAAGCCTGATGCAATTCAATTACCAATTCGTTACATTTAAAATTTTATAACCAAAGTTATTATGACTTTAATTGAAGATTGACATTTCGAAAAGCTCTCTAACATGAAAATATCACATGTAAAACAAAAATTAATTAAGAGATTTAAAAAGAAAAATTAGGTACTATTATAATTTCATATGTAAGTTTTATAACCTCATGGTACATGGACTATAGACAAATTATTTTTAAGAAGATCCTTATATGTGACATTTTTATATTTCAAAGCACAATCAATCCAAAATATAACCTGGATAACATGAAAATAAAAATCTGCATATTTAAACTAAAGGAAAAAAACCACATATGAGATTTATAATAGAACAATTAATGCATGTAGTAATTATTTTTAAAAATAGTATGTAATGTTAAAACCACATATATATATATATATATATATATATAGACACACACACATACTAATCATAATAAGTCATAATATTATTTCCAAAAATTAACTAAACTTAAAAATAAGGACCATATCAAATTAAACTTAAGTCAATTATTAGATCAATATTTTGTTTTACAATGTCAAGCGTTATTTATATTTTTTGGATCTAAAAATATTGATTATCATATTAGTGTAAGCTTTTTAAAGATATGATTGTCATAATTAAGTTTTGCTAGAATAATAAATTGATTAGGAAGAGTTTTAAATTATTTAAAAATAGTTTTTTAATTATATAAAGCTTACTAATATGGAAACTAATATAAAGATAAGAACCCCATCCAAGATAGTATTGATCTTTAATGGCACTTTTATATTTAATATGTAGTGTTTGTAAATTTTATTGTACATTGAATACAAAATGTGATGATAAACAATGATGTATCGCACAAAAAAACTATTGTATAATTTCATTGTAAATATATGTACAAAATGAAACATAGTTAGCATGGTTAAGTCAGATTTCAACTTGATTGTCAACTTTCGTAAATTCAAAAATGAATCGAACTTGATAAATATGTTGGTTAAAAATTTTGGTCAATGATTTCCTTACTCTAAGGTTTTGCACTATTCTATTCAGTTGCGTTTGTTAAATGTAGAAATATCACATGCAAATTGTATATGTGATCTATAAAAAAAATAGTTTAATTCTAAAATCTTAAGCATGTGAACATGAGTTGAAATCAACTAATTTTATGTTGGAAAAGTTTTGAACAAATTTTTTTTGGTAGTGTTTGTATCATGAGTGATTAAACTCTTAAGCGTTCTAAATTCGATCTGCATTAATAATATATCAAAACATTATGATTTTATATTATCTTTTATACTCCTAAAGCCTCTTTCATATTGAAAAGAGAAAACTAGATATCTACAAAATAGAATTGCGTATAAACCTAAAAAGATATTAGTTATGGTGTGATGAGTGTAGTCTAAAATTTAAATTGAAAATCTTATTACATTTGATGATAAATCTGACTTAGCAAGCATTCTTATTATATACGGAGTATTTTGTTAAACATTTGTTCAACAATTTGCTTAGTACGAGGTTTTTTTTTGGGCTATCTTATTAAGTCATGTTAGCTAACCTTTGTAAAGTTTACATAATTAACTCATACAATAATCATTATTTTTTCTTTATACTTTATTGGTAGATTTCATTTGCTTTTAAAAATACCACATCATCCTTATTTAATTAGTCATGTTGATTAACTTTTATATATCGCATGTTATAATCAAGTATATGGACCAAAATTTATCCTATGATAATATGTAGTTAATGTTATGGACAATCCAAAGAAATGTACAAATTATTTTTAAAAATAATGAAAATATTTTTTGCAATAGCAACTAGATCTCAATGTACTCTTTGCATATTTTTGTCGGTAAAATTTACATCTTTTTTTAATTTTTTATACGAAACAAATTTCTAATTTTTGTTCATCTATGTAGTTACCAAATCAAAATTAGCAAATAAGCACAAGAACATTGCTTATTGATATTTTATCAAAGGGTTAATTTATTTTATTAAAAGAAAGTTCATCCCAAAAATAAAAGTAATTATTTTTTATAAAATAACCATGAAGTTATAAAATTGTGCAATAGATTTTTTTATGCAATTAAAAACTACTAAAATTAAATAAATGACTATTAATAAAACTGTCTCGTGCTTGGCACGGCTTATTAAGCTAGTGTACATTATAAACCCAACCTAATATAACCTACCATAATGTTGAACCAAACCATCTGAACTCATTTTTGTAACAAGTATGTTGCGTGTGGTAAAAGCTAGCATTTCACTAATTTGCTTGTTTACATCTGTTATGGACAATATACATCATCTGTAAGTGTGCTGTTCTAGCAAACAAAAAAGACAATTTGTAAGTGTGCGTGTAACCTTTAGAGATACTAATTTGGTTAGTGTGCTTGTGGGTGAGGATGCAAATGTGAAGGAACATTTTGTATGGTCATCCTTTGACGACTTCGAGTGGGATGCTGGTTTCACAGTCCCATTTGGCATGTTTTACGTAGATTACAAGGATGGGTTAAAGAGATACCCCAAGCACTCTGCTCTTTGGTTTAAGAAGTTCCTCCACGAAGGAGCCCACTAGGTCTCTTTCTAAGCTACTCCAATGCACAAGTAGAGATTCTTGTCTATTTGTGGTCGTTTTATGTTTTTCCAAGTCGTTGGAGTGATGGTTGTCTGTTGTACTGTTATGATCCAACAAGTTGAATTGTTTTTATTATGGTGTTTTCAAAGAGATGATGTACGTTAAGTTTTCATCTACACTATTAGGTCCCTAAAAGGTAAGAAAACGGATTCCACGATATATCATGTTTAACATTCTTTGTCACCAGCAAGCTCCCGTAGGACATACCAATAAACTCTCGATTGGACGTGAAAAGATAAACTAACAAAAGATAATTTGGGATGAACTATCACCAAGCGTTAATGTGATAAATACATGAATGGAGCTAAATGTAAGCAAAAAAAATTGAATCAAAGACCTTGTGTAGGAATAAGCACAATACCATATATGATCTAACTATAACAGGAAGATTGAAAGAATTCTTACATATTTGATAATCAAAAAATGTACAAAAGAAACCTATTTATAAGCTAGTACCTTCTACAATAAGATCTAGATATTCAAGATCTTATACCGCTACGAAAAGTTTTTGATTAACATTTACATAAATTAAAACAATAATTTCATTAATTTTCCCTTCCATCTCGAAGTGGTAAAGCTTATTGGTGGGCTTGTCCTCTTTTGCAGCTTTTTGTTGAACACCAAGCTTTAACATGGTATCAGAGACAAGCCTACTAGCTTATTTCCTAGTCTCATCCTCATGCCATGATTAGGTCATGCCATAATTCGGATCGAGGTTCTTTATTCCCAGCCTCAAGTCGTGTTTCCATCTCCTCATAATTTGATCGAGGTTCCTTATGTTCCGCATCTGGGTGTTCCATTGTAACTAGGGTTACAGTAGACATTTGGTAACACTAGTTATAGCCGTCCGATCAAAATAGGTGTGAGATGATAGCCCAGATCAAGCCATCCAGGTAGTAAATCTCCTCATAAATTCTTTTCCGACCTAACCTAATCTTCTCTCTCTCCAAATCTATCTCCCATCTGGCGGCGGCGATGACTCTTCACCTCCTCCACCTTCCAGTGACGGCACCTCAACCGTGTTTTTGTATCGCACGAATCATGCATTCCATTAATTTGATTGAAGTTCCTTAATAAGGAATTGAATCTTCTTGCTTGGACTTGATGACCAGATCTTTCAAACCCAGCACATCAGAGAATGGTTTCAAGTTGTTGACAAGGGTGTAAGCTGCAATTTTATGCCTGGTTGATCTTTTCAAATGGACTATTGAATGGTACCTACAAAGGTGATTTTTACCTAAGGCTGTATGTAGTGAATAGCATGATACTGTAAAGTATTCTCTTCTCTTGTGTCGATTCAACATTTCTCTTCCAAGAATTTAGACCGATCTGCTCTAAATTCTTAAAAGATATAATTAGATGGCAAGAACATAATTGATCATACTGGTGAATAGTGTATAATATGGATCAAACGGTATAAAATGAGATTGACATCACTATGTTAACGTTGTAAGGTAGAGGTATTGCTTTCGTAATGTGCAAATGTCACTGTCAGTGAATTAGGGTTCAGCAGATCAACTGTTCGGCTATGTCGTCACTGGAAGCTGATAGTTCTTCCATGGTAGCATAATGATTTCAGGCTAGTTCACTTTTTGGACGGGAGAGAGAGTGTGTAGATCGCGGCCGCCGGAAGATGGCAGAGGTGGAGGTGGAGGTGTCGTCACCGCCGACAGACGAAATTGGAGAAAAAGATAGAGAAGATCGATTTGGAGAGAGAATACTGGTCGGTTGAGAGTTAATGAGAAAAATAAATACATGGATGACATGGCTTGATCTGGACCATCATCTCGCACCAATTTCTATCGGACGGTTGTAACTAGTGTTACAGCATATTAGTTGTAACCCTAGTTACAACAGACAATCCAGGTCCTCATGTTCCCTGTGAGGATAGATGTCTAGATATATCGCACATCGGCTAGGAATACGTGGGCAACTTGCTTCTTATACGTGACGAACTTATATATCCTTCTCTGAAGCATGCTTTAACATTTCAACATAACATGGACTTGACAAACTTGTCCATCATTTAAATCTAGCAGAAAGATTGAATTGTGTGTTTTTCCTTTTCGACATGTGTGGTCTTGATTTGATTGTGGCTTGACATCAGATAAGGTGTATTTACTTGTTTATTTTGCTGACACGTCACCCAAGAGATCAGAGTTGTTGGTCTTAAATCCCATACTTTGACATATATTTCTTTTTTTTTAGAATAAAAAACAAAAAAAATTGAACCAAATAAGGTCAAAATTTAAGCACATATTTGAACTAATAAAAATTAGTATTGGATGGTTGTGATTTACCCCGTAATCTATGGAAGCACTGTGGGAACTGCAAAAATAAGTGAAGCAATCCCATAGTAACAAAGTTAATAGCAAAAATTTTGCATAATTTTTACTTAAATGACAAGATTACTTAAGGGGACATACTTAGATATTACCAAGGGGCACTGTAACCCTTGCTATAATATCTGCCTAAGTTGATCTTTATCATCAGCATAAAGCTAAATAATGGGTGGATAAACTCATATCTGTGTACATGCTGGCACACTAAAGGAAGAGCATAGTTTGGAAGATCATACCTATAAAGATAACCCCGATGTGGCATGTGTGGCACACCGCCTCGAGAGAAAAAAAAATTGCCAAAAAAGAAATTTTTAAGGAGTCGTCATCTTATTTAGTTTGAGAAAAATAAGAAAAAAAATTTCAAAAAATGACTCTAATGGTGTCCAAGAAGACAATTTCTCTATCCACCAAGAGAGGAGTTCAGAGACTAAGTTATGCAACGAGTCCACCGCGTCCTTTCAGTGTCTACTTCGTTTTTAATGATTTTTGGCCTAAAATACACATAATATGCAAAATATGACAAGAATTGACCTAAGTTAATTTTTATTATTTTGGCTTGAACTCGACAGCAAGGGTCGAGTGGCCTACGTATCTGATCGGACTAATCGGAATCAAAATCACCGTAATTAGACTCTGATTATACGGGAAATATTTACAATTTAAACTAGACTTGGACTAGAAAAGACTCTTTTGTTTTGAAATGAAATGTGATTACGAGAAAAGAACGACAATCTATATGATTTTTACCCTATAAAAGCTAGTAAAGATTTACCTCGAGATACAGCCTGCCTCGAAGACTCAAGGATGTTCTCTATAGAATCCTCGATACAAAGGACCAAAAGGACATTTTTAGAGTGGATTGAATGGCAAAGATTCTCGAGAGAGGCTAGACGTCATTTTACAAGGAAATGGCGTGCAAATCCTTAAGAGAATAAGTTCTTAACTTAGTTCTTTTGACCAAAGTCTAACCCTTAAAATGGATGCCAAGACCCCTTTTTACAGTACTCAGGGTTGCAGAATCTGATAAGATTAGCAATGTCAATCTGCATGACTGCAGAAAAGTCAGAATAAGTATAGTGGAACAACTGTATCAACCGATTCAGGTTTACCTCTCTCATGTACATCTTCAAATGAATCTTGGGATCTGTGCTCCCGTCAAACTTATCCATATCTGACATCTTCAACTTGAGCGATGGCCTATTCTCAGGGTTCATGATTAAGGCACTAGGGTCTAAGGGGTCATCGACTCTCCTTATCCTAGCAATCTGGGCTTCAAGTGTAGCTAAATTATCCTTCCATTCTGGTGTAGCAGGGGGTTTTATTTCTTCTTCCTCGTATTCTTACATCCAATCAAACTCAGGACCCTTTTTCTTATCATCTTTCTTTCTATCTTCATCTGGATCTTTCTTACCTCTCTTCTTAAGGCTATCCAACTCATCGGCGATTCAAGATTATTGCTCGGTAAGGGTGGTAAGCCATTCTAAAGATCTTCCTGAAGTTCACTGATGATATGGACCAAATTGGAGATCTGCGGGAATTCTTCGGCCGTTGGAGTTCGTGAGAGTTTTTCAGACGAATCTTTGTACTAACCACACTTAGCCTTAATTATATAGGGAAAATTGTCAGAAATTTAAAAATACATTCTACATAGATTGAACTGGTTGGCTTACACTCTAATGGATTGGAATGAAATTTCTGGTTTTGAAGGGTGTTTATTCAAATTACAAGATAGGAGGGTTGATTAACCGTCCAATTATCCAAACTGAAAACTAGCCGGTTGATCATTATGGTTAGGATTATTCTCTAAAAAAATTTTGGAACTTTTTTTTTTCAATTGGTCAGTGGGCTGACGTTTTATTTCTGGGAAATTTTTAGGAATAAGGTCTCTGAGTAACCGTCCGGACATACTAGAGGATAACCGGTCGGTTGATCAGTAGGTTAAGGTTTTATTTCTGGGGATAAGGTCTTTAACTAACCATTCGGTCATCCGGAGGATATCCGGCTGGTTGGTCAGTGGATTGTATCGGGGTATGAACTAGCCAGTTTTGAATTTTTCAAGCAAATGCACATACTCACCAACCGCCCGATTGGGAGCGCGTATAACCGGCCAGTTAGTCAAAGTCTCCTCTTTTTTGCAAAATTACAAGTTTAGCTTACAGAATGCTAGCGGTTTCCCTACCAACATGTTGTAGGCCAATACAGGTATTCTCTTAAGAAAGGGCAGAACACTACCATATACCTCATACACGTAAATATAAAGTTATTTATACAAATCATTTCATGTACCAAGAAACTAGGAGGAATCTATAGTACGAGGCACATGGAGCTAAAAACTTGATCGAGAGTTCGCCTTGTGCCCAGGAGGACCAATGGCCTCGAGTGTGTAGCTCTCAATGGGTGGGTCAGGGTGAGACACGCTCGTATGTGAGTTCTAGAAATAAAAGTGCAAGTACCACAGTTATGTCACATTATACATGTCATAGAAAAAAAAAACAAGAGAAATACACAAAGTAAAAAATCAAGAACAACTTTTCAAGTCTAGCCCTCGTAATGTTCTTAGTTCCTAGTAAAGTCGTCTGTGTGGCACACTGCCTCGAGAAAAAATTCTAGGAAAAGAGATCTTCAGGGAGTCGCCATCTTATTTCGTTTGAGAAAAATAAGAAAAACCTAAGAATGAATCTAAAGGTGTCTAAGACGACAACTGCTCTATCGAGACCAAGAGAGGGGTTTGGGGACTAAGTTACGCAACGAGAAGGTGTTAGGCACCCGCCACACCCTTTTAGTCTCTACTTCATTTTTAATGATTTTTTGCCTAAGAACACATAATATTCAAAATATAAGAAGACTCACCCTAAGTTAATTTTTATTTTTTTGGTTTAAACTCGATAATAACGGTTGAGTGGCCTACGTATCCGATCAAACTAATTGGAATCAAAACTACGGTAGTTCGACTTTGGTCCTACGGGAAGTAGTCTATAATTCAAAAGTGATAAAATCACAGATTGACAAAAGTCAACCAACGACGGTTAGTCGAAAATCGACTGGTTCACCGCATTAATTAAAAGTATTTTTCCTCAATTTTTAGCACATTATCTGATCCTAATTCCGGTAATTATCTCAAAAATACTAATGAAATGTACCGGATTCGGGATAAGTCATTCTTTAACCACAAAATAGATTGATTTGATCTTTATGTCAAGGATAAATTATGGATTATTTTTCCAAGCCATCTAGACAAATTGTATCAATTATCTAGACCATGGACCGGACTTAGCCTAAATGGATTGGATTAATGCAGTAGACTAGACTTATGAGATGGACTGGACTGATAGACTGGACATGCAACTAGACTGGACCATTAAACCGGGTTACTGGACAACATTAATTAAATAAGCTGGACTGAATTACTCATTTAAATCACATTATTAAGCCCAAGCTAAATAATTCCTTTTAATAAATAATAAAACCCACTATTTATTTAATTAAAAATGTCAATAAAAATGAGGTGTCTGCAACATGCTTTTTCCAAGTAAGTGAATTGCAATAGATAATAACTTTTTACCTCGAGTCTAGAAGGTAATTACAAAAAAAAAAGCCTAGTTATGGTATACTATCACTTGTATCCTTTCACTAAACAGATTGAATTTATTGTGTGAGAAGAAAGAATTGCCCCTCCAAATATTATGTCTTCTCTATGCCAATGTTCTCTCATCCTCATCCTCTTCCCCCTCCCCCCACCCCCTATCTTTCATTGCCACCACACCTACAACAACATTTGCACAACACCTCTCACTAAAAGAAAAATGGTCTTTGTCATAGCCCAAATGACCACGGCCATAGCTTTTCGCAACAGTCATACACTTCTTTCTAGGTCTTGCTGTGATAGACATGTGGCAGTGGCCAATTGTGTATATAACTGCGATACTCGCCCAATTGTGTATATAGCTGAGATACTCGCGCTTGTATATCTTTTACTCCACTGATAACTTATATCCCATATCACAACGGCCATAACTTTTAGCAGCGATTAATGTCTGTCTATGTAGGCCTATGGTAGCATTAGGCAGACTGCTACTATAAATTTAATTTTTTTAAAAAAATAATGATATTAATCCCTAGTTAGGTTTCTTATCAAAAGTCAAAAAGATATATATGTAAAGTGATATAAGCATCAATCTCAATCATATACAACAACAATTGTTACTTGATATTTATCAAAATTGCTAGGATTAAATATAAATAAAACCCTATATTGTGGCCTAATTAGACGAAACACCCTAGGCTTTTTTTTTGTTCCCATTACCCCCACACTTTCTGCTATATGCCTCATGCACTATTTGACAATAAGACCTTATTTATGTCAGTCAGATTTTCTAGGGCAAAAGGGGTAATTCACATTAACATCTTTGTTGGCAACCACGTGTCATACTTTATCCTTGTGGCCAGTTATAAGTTATTTCTTTTTAATTTCTCTCATCTTTCAACCTAGGTACCCCACCCTTTCCCCTAAACACGCAGCTGTCGCAACAATACATCAGCCAACCAATTAAATCTAAGGCTAAGGGTTGAAATAGTCCACTCCCTATAATTTTCCTCTCACCGTTGATGATCGCTTACAAGTCAAGATCATGCTTGCCGCCTATGTCGGTTGACGCTACCTTGCTCTATCTCTTTCTTTTATCTCTTTGACAGCTAGATTTTGAAATATATATTTATATATATATATATATATAGTTTATTTTTTTCACTCGTGACTCTCTCCCTCTCTTCTCCTCTGACTCTCTCGGTTCCCATCGACCTCTCGCGTCTCACCATCTCAGACTTTCAGTGTCTCACGGCCACAGCAGTCGGCGCCTTGCCTCACAGTCACCAGTCACCGGTCACGACTCACGGATGGCGGTCGAACTTTAAAGCCCCAAAGGCCCTCACTAACTCCGGCCAGATCTAGCCTAGATCTACGAGCCGACGAACGAAGTGACGAACCTCACCGATGACCGATGGCGCCTGACTCCTAAACCTCAGTCACCGGTCACGGACAGTGGTCGCTCTTACGATTTCACAAACTTCGGTCTCCTATCTTCGGCCAGAGGCCCAGATCTAGCCTAGTCTGAGGTTCGAACTTCGAATTAAAATTTTTAGTCTAAGACTTCTGTTTCTTCATAATACTAAAGGCTGAAACTTGTAAGCTTTGATGTTTGTATTTTGTAGCTACAACTTTCAGAACATCAAGGTTCCTCGCCTATGAGCCTGACGAAGTGACGAACCGGATGAACTGAGTGATGACCTTATCTCAACCGGTGATGAATGATCTTCTTCACTCCACCGGCGGTGAAGAACCCACCACCGGCGACATTGCGACAATGACGCTATTCTGATTTCTAAGGACTGAGGTCAGTGTGCATTTTGAACAATTTTTTTCCATTAAGTATTTGATTGATAATTTTAGATTGTTAGTTATACATTCGAGAATTGGATTATTAATTGATGCTTTATGGTTCTTAATCGTGCATTGAGATTGAGATTGTTGATGGAGGATGGGACCCAATTGAATTTGAGCATTGATTATTTGATTGATAATTTTAGGTTGTTTGTGCATTTGAAATTGAGATTATTAATTGCTGCTTATAAATTATTAATTGTGCATTGAGCATTTGAGAATTGAGATTGTTGATAGAGGATGGGACCCAATTGGATTGAGATATCGTATATGTGATTTAGTTGAATGGTGGGTTGAAATTAGGTTAATTAGGTTAACGCGATAATGAAACGTGACTGGAATAGTAAAAGAATAAAATATTTTTGATTAACTAGGTTATTTGATTGATAATTTATGGATTGATACTTAAAATAAAATATATTTTTTTTTCAGAATGGAAAGGTTCTTTACAAAGAAAGCAAAGGTGAATTATTGCAGTCTAATAAGAATGAATGTAGAAATCAAGATATTATTCAACAGTCTCCGATTCCAATAGTAAGGGACAAGGCTCCCATTGTGCATCGTGATATTCATTCCGGACATTCAAGTAAAGTTAGCAATGAGTTCAACTTTGACAAACTTATTGCGGATCCTGGGTTGCATTCAGATTTTTTAGATTATGGTCCTAATGCTCGAGCTAAAGTTCGACGAGCGTATTGGTTGAAAGGTCTTTCCCAACCTCATCACCACAATTTTCCATTTACACAATTCGGAACTCAGTCTCGTCAATTTGTTTCTTCTTGTTTTAACATTTATTCGAGTTGGTTGGAATATAGTGTAGCAAAAGATGAAGCATATTGTTTGTGTTGCTACTTGTTCGAAAGTGCTCATGAGGAGCAATGGGGTGGAGGTACTTTTGTTAAGCATGGTTTTAAAGATTGGAGAAAGAAGGATAAATTTCAAAAACATGTTGGAGAAGTTGGTAGTGCACACAACCTTGCTTTAACTAAGTGTCAAGCCTTTGATAACCCTAAGCAGAGTATTGAAATAGTTTTGTCCAACCAAACAGATGAAAGTAGGATTCACTACTGTACTCGCTTAACTGCATCAATTGATGTCATTCGGTTTCTCTTACGTCAAGGCTTGTCTTTCCGGTGGGCACAATGAATCTGAAAATCACGAAAATATTCTAGAACTGCTAGAGTTTCTTACTGATCACAATGAAACTGTGAAAAAAGTCACGTTATCGAAAAGTGCACTTCGTTTTGTGTGTTATTTTACTTATAAAAAAATTTACTGACTTTGATATATTTTTAGCACCCCCTGGGGTGAAATCCTGGTTCTGCCACTGGCGGTGGCTGGTTGGAAGTGGCATGTATACATGTCTTCGAATATAAGGCTTGCAAATTCAATTGCTTACTAATCAACTTCAGCTTGAAAACACCAAAAGAATGTTTACATGTATATTGTATTAGCTTGAAGAACATAGAGTAAAATGTAACTAGGTAGGTAAATGAAATGATAAACATACATACCTTGAAGCATCATGTGCAACTTCCATCCAAAAATGTAGAGAATCAATTATCACTTTATAAAATAAAAACAATAATACTTAAACACTTGGAAGCAACTCATCCATTTTGAATATTTTTAGAAGAAAAATCCTAACAACCAATGTAAACAATGTTGACTTTAAGAGTCAAGATTTATTATTTTGATGATTTCAAGATTATTGCTTTTAACATTAAATCTAACAATGCTATTAAGAATTACTTCAGGACCATCATAACGTGTAATATTCTTTGGCCAAAGATTGGACTTGGACGTGGACTTGGACTTAATTGTATATCTCTTTCCTTGTAATTAATCTTAAGCTAATTCTTTCTTAAAGATCTTCCAGAAAACCAGACTAAACCAAGAAGTATTTGAAGGCTTTTCATTCGAAGGAAAAAATCTCCTTTCGACTGAATTCTTCAGTCATAAAATGTACCTTTCACATTGTTCCTAACCTACTTTTTTTTTATAAGCAAGTTCATTCATTTAAAAAGAAAAGCAGACATAATGAGTCTAGTTCCCCTCATCCATTAACAAAATGAGATGGAGGATGTTGGAACTTCACCCACAAAAAGATTGTAGTCTGTCAATTTAGCCAGAGTATGGGCTAGCCTATTTGCATGTATATTTACTTTTACAAAACATTAGCAAATTAACACTTTCAGCTTCTCTCGTGCATCTTCAATGGTTGCATATCATCTCCAATTTGGTGTTGCCTCGAAGTCGTTGAGCCATCTTATCGCAGTTTGGGCATCTCCCTCAAACATGATATGGGTGTACCTGTATTGCAATGCCAACTCAATGGCAAAAAGGGATGCTAATGCCTCTCTATGCTCTGGGTCTGTAACGGTATTTTTGGTGACATGAGCCGCCAGGATGATACCCAGATGATTCGAGATGATGACCGCTTGTATCGAATTATTTGCCCTTACCGCCGCGTCAAATTTGATCTTGATCCAGAAAGGTGGGGGGTTGCTCCAATTGTGCAATTCCATAGTTATATTTTCATCAAGTTTCAATGCCTCACAGTGTTTTTTAAAGTTCTTGAGAACAGATTTTGCTACATCATTGGCATTAATCACTGCTTGATGAAAGACTCTGCGATTTCTACTCATCCAACTATGTTCCATAAGAGTGCTTGCAAAAAAAGTGAATCTATGGCTTAGGTTTGTGTTCTGCATACCTTGGATTTGAGCTATGAGAATTTCCTTCAACCATCTTACCAGCGAGAGTTCTGGTTCATCAGAATTTGGGACATGAAAGTTTTCCGGAGATGTCATCCATAAAGCGCGCGCCAACGGACAGTAGTAGAAAAGATGGATTAGTGTTTCTTGTTTCGAATTGCAGAGAGGGCATTCTGTGTCAATATCTTGGATGTACACTTGGATTTTGCTACAAGTTGGAAGAATTTCCCAAGCAATATGCCATACTAGTATTTTTTTGTCGCTCACAAATTCTATCTTTCCAAATAGATTTCCATATCGAATTTGCCGCTAAAAGACAGCCATGGAATTTCTGTTCATTTTCATTAATGTATACCGATTTGCAGGAGAATTTCCCAGATTTAAAAGTAGTCCAGGCTAAAGAATCCTGGGAAGTTTGAGGTAGAGATTTTGATCTTTAGAATCTCCAAGATTATCGAATTCGAAAAAGTTTCCTGCAATTTTGATATTTTCCACAAAAAGGTTGTTTGATCAATTAGTTGCGACACCATAGAAATGCCATCACCATCAGTTGAGTTCTCCAATTTCACTGTTGAAAGTACTGTAGGAACGACACCCGGCAAGGAGGGGATCCAAGGATCTCTTCTATAATCTATTGACTTCCATTACCTACCACAAAACAAGCACCCTTGTTTAAACTTTTTATGCTCGAACATATTCCTTTCCATATCCACGAGGCACTCTTTGGAGGGGTATACTCCAGGAATAGAGCACCCTTAAGGTACTTAGATTCCATGACTCTACTCTAAGACTTCCAAGGTTTGTTCAAGACTTCCCAACTCAGCTTTGCAAGAAGGGCTTTGTTAAAGTCCTTCATCAATTTAAACCTCATTCCTCCATAGCTTTTTGGTATACACAAAGATGACCAAGCTTTGGGTGAGTAAAAATGCCGCTTAGCTTCATTGTGACCCCACCAAAACCTTATCATAGCTCCATCCAAATTGTCACATATACTGGTGGGTAATGCAAAGGTGGACATGGTGTAGGCAGGAATTGCCATTGCCACGGCTTTGATCAAGGTCCCCCGTCCCGCTTATGATAAGCATTTAGATTTTTAGCCACTTAACCTTTGTTTCACCCGTTCGACAAGTGCCTTAAAAAGATTTATCTTGCTTTGATTGGTGAAGAAAGGTAAGCCCAGGTACTTGTCATTTGACGGTGCAGCCTTGAACTCAAAAATTCTGCTCATTTCCCTTATATCCGATACAGACATGTTCTTGTTGAAAAATATTTTTGATTTGTCTCGATTGACGGTTTGTCTTGACCACATTTTGAACTTTTTTAGGCACCGTAGGACTGCCTCTGCTTCATTCTTATTTGCCCTGCAAAATATAAAGAGGTCATCGGCAAAGAGGAGGTGCGTAATTGCTAGACTTCCATGACTTGTTTTTATTCCTTTCAGAGACCCCAATTCTTCTTCTTTTAGTAACAGCCGAGTGAGAATTTTAGTTCCTAAAATGAATAGGAAGGGAGATAAGGGGTCTCCCTGATAGAGTCCTCTACTTGGACTGAAGTTCCGGAATGGCACACCATTAATGAGGGTTGAGAAAGATGGTGTGGTTATACATTGTTCAATCCAATTGATCCATTTTGTCGCGAATCCAAACCTCTTCAAGACCAGCAGTAAGAATGGCCATTCTATCTTATCATACACTTTTGCCATGTCGATCTTTATCGCCATCAAGCCTTTCTTTCCTTTCTTTTCCTCATTGTATGCCACAGTTCTTGCACCAAAATACTATTATCATGTATGATTCAATTCGGCACAAAGGCTACTTGGAGAGGTGAGGTCAAATTGTGGAGCAACGGCCACATCCTTGAAGAGAGAATTTTTGCAATGAGTTTATAAGCAGTGTTGCACAAACTTATGGGGCAGTACTAAGAGACTTTAACTGTATTTTCAGATTTTGGGATAAAGGCAAAATGAGTGTGGTTCATCTCTTTAAGGATATGCCCTGATCTAAAGAAAGATTGGATGCAATTGATAACATATTCCTTGATCGTTTTCCAGTAAGTCTTGAAAAAAAGGGTTGTCATCCCATTTGGGCCCAGGGCCAAGAGCAGAGCATATCGTTATTCATCTCTGAAATGATAGGTTGGATCAAGTCCTCTAGATTCAAGGGAAGTTCGGATTTGAAGTTATGGCTATTGACTTAAAATGATCATTGAAGCAGCTCCCAATTTCATTTCTGCCCGTGGTTCAAATCCCTTCATTATTTTTGACAAAATCAATTGCATTTCTTCGGCGGCGGATGATAGTTGTAAGATGAGAATATTTGGTGTTCAAGTCCCCTGCTAGAATTTTCAAGTGGCGTGACTTCTCAAACCACAAAGATTCCTCTCGCTTGTACTCCTCATCCAGTTCAAATTGTACTACTTTTTCTAGTTGCATGTTCTCTTCCTAAGGTTCTTCTTTTTGCAAAAGATCTAAGGTTTCTGAAAGTACCTTGATTTTTGTTTGTATGTGACCGAAGTGGGACAGATTCTAAGCTTTGACCTCTTTCTTTGTATTTCTAATTTTCTGGCACAATCTGAAGGAGGTTGAACCCCTTACCCGTATTTTCAAAGCATGTTGAATTACCAGGTAGCTTGTTTTGTCCCGAGTCCAACATTGTAAGAATTTGAATGGTTTGGGAATCAATGAAGTCGAGGTTGTCGTATCCAAGAGAATGGGATTGTGGTCGGACAGAATAGCTGGCAAGTGCTTGATCGACGCATTTGGAAAAAGGAGGCACCATTGCAGATTTCCCAAGCCTTTGTCAAGTCTTTCTTTTATATTGGCTGGAAGAGCCCTCTTGTTGTTCCAAGTGAAAGGATTCCCAGAGAATCCCAGATCAATTAGTCCCTTGCTATTAATCACAGATATCAACCCCTCATCTGAAGAAGAAGCTACCAGTCGACCCTCTAATTTCTTCAAGGAAGAGGTAACTTCATTAAAGTCTTCAATGGCCATCCACGGTCCAACAAAGGAATCGATCACTTGAGCAAAATAGTCCCAAAAAGCTTGTCTGGCAGACCTGTAGGGTGGACCATAAACCAGGAAAATCATCCAAGGAGAGGATACGGGATATGAGAATATGAGAGCATTAATGATGTTGGGCGAAGAAGAAACAATTTCCAGGTCCACTCCTAGCTGCCACGCTAGGCATAGACCTCTAGCAGTATTAACAGGCTCGACAAATTAATAATGCGCATAATCAAGAGTATTGAGAAAGGGGGAGAGAAAGTCAGAAGAGCATTTGGTTTCAGAGAGGAAAAGGATTTTAGGGGAAGAAGAGTGCACAAGGTGCCTAAGGGCTCGGACCTTTTTCCTGGTATCGAGCCTTTGGCAATTTCTTGAAAGGATCACCATGGTGGGGGTGGTTGGAGGTTAGTACCTCCTTCCACTTTGATCTAGAGCAGGTTTTGGATAGAGAGATTTGGATTGGTTGGGGAGTTGAGGTTACCTTGGAGGCGGGCTTGTTTTTTCAGGGAAGGACGTTTATGGGAAATGTTGGGCTTCATAGGAGTTTTAGAACAATGGTCAAAGGTCAACACATGTGGTACGAAGATCACAGGGGGAGCAGTTTTCTATTTTTTATGGGCTTCAAACATATTGGAGATAAATTTCCTTTTCTAGGCTTGGGATTGGTTTTGGGTCAACAGAAGTGGTTGGGCTTGGTCCTAGAGAGTAATGGGTACCTTTAGGATGGTGTTGGTTATGATAGCTTTGGATGGGTCAAGGGTGTTTTGAGGCTTACGGTTACAGTGGGATAAGGCAAGAGAGGAGGGTAGTTGGTTAGTTCCTGGTCCGAGGAGTTGTTTGTCTGAGAGGATTTTGGTGGGGATGGTATACATGAGTAGTCCTCCTGACACGGATTAGGCAGGGAATAGTTATTTGGTGTGGGTAGGTCTGCCGTTGAGGTGTGATCATGGTGATGGGGATGGAGAGGTTGCAGTTTGTTAGAGCTAATTGGAGAGCTAGAATGATAGGACGGATTTACCTCAATTCCAGTACCATCTTTTCCCGTTGAGTCAATTCGAGGAAGCATGGGATCTCTCACTTCCGATAACTTTTTCGGTAGGTTCCGGTCAGAATACCTTGTACAGGCATTGCTAGACACAGGAGACAGAATATCTCCATCAAAGGATGCCCTTATCCATGAATTATACTCCCTTAGCTCTCCTGCCATTAGCCATTTAGCATATGGGTCTTCAATTCTGTGACACTATTTCTTTACATGACCCAGATGGCCACATTGAAAGCAAAAATCAAGGAGTCGTTCGTACCTAAACTGAATCCATGTATCCTCCATCCCTGCACATTTTCATAGGGACTCCTTTGGGAAGAGGTTCCTCAAGGTTTAATTCTACTTTCAGTAGCATGTAACCTCTTTCTCCAATTTTCCCAGATTTTGATTCTTCAATTTCCAAAAGATTCTCAATTCTCTTACCTAGGATGACGGCATTTTCCTTCGTCATACATTTTGGAGGTAAACCATATAATCTGACCCAGAAGGGGGAGAATGAGATGGGAATTTCCTACAAGGATTTATCTGGAGGCCATGGTTCAAGTACCAAGTGTGATCCCATGATTGACCATGGGCATTTTTCCAGGACTCGTTGCATGTCTTCCTCATTTTTGAACTTGAACAGGAGGCGATCTTCTTGTTCACTGATATTTAAACCTGTAGAAGGATTCCAAGTTTTGAAAATTGTACTTATGACTCCTATTTTGTTTAAGGCTTGTCACATATGATTTTCCCTACAAAGGTAAGGACGTGGTTTGGTTCTATGCTTCTAGGGTCTGGTTCCAAGTCTAGGGCTTCATAATGGCATTTAAGACATTGCGTTTGAGTAATCAGGTCTTTTATTTCTTCTTCAGAGTGGATGTTCATGGTTGTTCCCAAAGGTAAATGGTTCTGCCAGGTTTAGGTGGAGGATGTTGGTGAAGGGAGGATAGAAGGGTATAAAGGGAAGAGAAGGCAAGGGTAAAGGTTGATTGGAGTGGGATAAGGATCAATAAGCTATATTGTTAGCCGGTAAGGGCTTCATGCCGTGGTCGGTTGGCCGGAGAAACAGAGATGAGCCATCTGTGCTCAAAGGGTGTGGAAGACGCCAACACGTGGGCGTAGATTAACTTTTTTGCCAATGCAAGACAAACAACAGTTGAAGGCACCCAAGGGCCCACCGGGGTCCCGTTTTACCTAACACATCACACATTCAATGGTCAATTGTTCAATGCTATCTACCAGTCACAATGCGCACGCTCAAGTCACGTGCATTTTTTATTGAGTTTTCGCATGACTAAAATTATTTCTATCACCAATGTAGCAACTTTAGCTCCACTTTCCTTAGAAAATATACAAATTGGACTTGGAGCTCCTCCACCCTCAAGGGATCGGCCACCTCCATTTAGGAGGGAAGGGGTCGACCACCTCTTCATGGTGAGGGTCGGCCACCTCCTTGGGGGGCGAGTCCGCCACTTCCTTTGTTGGGGGAGGGGTCGGCCACCTCTTCCTTTGTGGGGGATCGGCCACCTCCTTTGTGGGGAGGGTCGGCCACCTCCTTTGGGGGTAGAGGGGTCAGCCACCCCAAGCGTGTGGGGCTTTGACACTTTTCTTTCTTAACCTATTCAAACACACTATGGTCCACAAATGTGCACTCATCACTCGCGACCGTATGTCACCTGTTGTCACCATCAATGCCAGGACAACTGTCACTCGTGCGCAGTCTCCACGACTATCATCACCGTGCCCATGCGCCACTTCATAACTTGTGCCCCCATCATCAAATATTTTCTCATGATGGTCATCACCGCGCCCATGCCCCACAATCAATGTCTCGTGCTATAGGCACCACGCCCAGCCACCATAGTCAATGTCTCATGCCATTGGCATCACGCCCATGCGCCACAATCATGTCACATGCCTCCGAGCACCATACTCATTCACCATACCACGTGCCCCCGCCATGGACGTGGAACATGCTTCGAGCCTCTCTCCAGAGTGTGTAGCAATCCGAGAGGCTTAGCTCGTAATGCTCCAACACGAGGACCCTTCGCATCGGGATAGGCTTGTTAACACAAAGCTATCGTCGCCTGGGGTGACTTGCATGACACTAGGCACTGAGCTGTGACCATGTCCACTCACGTTATCTGTGATCATCGGCGCCCTTAGGACGATGACCCCCGGGCTACTCCGGGACGGGAGCAGGTCTTTGGAGGACATCGCGCCTAGTCTGCCTGGCTGTTGGTCACTTGGGCAACCCTCACCACTGTCAGGTTCTCAATGCGTCTCTTGACGCACACTTGTGGGATTCAGTAAGGGCTTGGACTGGTGGCTGAGGTAATGGGCATACTCTGATCATTTTGTCACAGTGTTGTCAGTCTTCTCAGACAAGTAAAGTGACGATGTATGGGGCTAGGCGGTGCAAATTTGGGAAACGGCAGTATAATGGAAAACTGATATTTTTGGACCCCTTGGTGACGTGTCACTCCCATGGGACGACATGTGGCCTTTGATGACACATGCATACCTCCGCCTATAAATAGTGGACTTTGGACTTTATTCAATGGTTATCCCTTTATCTACTTTTCAATTGTCATATTCCTTCTTAGTGTAAAAAGGACTAGTAGAGAATTTATTATGCACTTTTTATAATCTCTGAAAAAATCTTACTCTTCTCAAAAGGACTCTCTTATCTTATTCATACATCTATATAGTATTCTTTGAGCGAGTTCCTCTTTGAGATATTGAATAGCAAACTTCTTGGTTTAGTTCTTTAAGGTTTCAGATCTTTCCACCTAAGGAAGCTTAGCTTTGTTGTTTTCATTGTAATATTTACTCATAAAGGAATGTGTATTGTATTTCAATTGTAAATCTTCTTTTCACTTGTAATCAATGGAAACCTTGAAGGGTTTTGGATCTGTACTGTGGTTTGAGCTAGCACCCGAAGCTAGTTGTTTAGTGAAAAGCTCGAGTAGGTCTCCCTTGTATGGAGTGCTTGGGGACTGGACATAGGTAGGTGGGGCCGAACCAGTTTAAATTCTTGTGTTGATTTGTATTTACTATTTTTTGTTATTACATTATAAGTTAAGTTTTTAAATTTCTGCTTAAAGCTGTAAACACCTATTCACCCCCCCCCCCCCCCAGGTGTGTTTAAGAACCTATAAGTGGTATCAGAGCAGTGTGCTCTGTTATTCCTTCTTGACCTAACCGTCAAGAGCTAAAAATCGAAATATGGAAGAAGGCTCAGCAACTACTCGACCACCCCTATTGAAGAATGATAATTACAGCTACTGAAAAAATTGGATGAGAAATTTCTTGAGGCATGATACTCATGTACGGTACATTGTAGAAAATGGCCCAATTATCCCTATGAAGGATGGCCCAGATGGAACCAAGTTTCCTAAGGGAATTCTCAAAATGGATGCTCATGAGGCACATCTCTTTTCTATGGACAATAGAGCGAAGAACACTGTTAGCTGTGGTCTCAAAATAAATGAGTATAATCGAGTCTCAGCATGTGAAACATCGAGAGAGATGTGGAGACTACTAGAAGTGACTCGTGAAGGTACTAATCAGGTAAAGGAGACTAAGATTAACATGCTAGTCCAGCAGTATGAGGCCTTCAAGATGAAGGAAAACGAGTCCATCAATGAGATGTATTCAAGATTCACTCTCATTTTAAATGGACTCAAGCTCTTAGGAAAAACGTACCCAGAAAAAGAGAACGTTAGAAAAGTCCTCAGATCTCTTTTCAAGAAATGGGAAGCTAAAGTCACAACCCTTCAAGAAGCTAAAGACTTGAATTTGCTGAAGTTCAAAGAGTTGGTAATGACTGATGAAATCACGATGAAGATTCTGATCCAGACATGGCATTCATCGCTCGTATGTTCAAGAAGTTCCTAGAAAACCAGCAAGATGGAAACATCAAAAAGGGTCAGACAACCCAATCACAACAAAGAAACAATGGAGATTGGGGTTCAAGAGAAAATCCCAACGCTTACTATGAATGCAGTAGAATTGGACACATCAAGAAGTACTACCCGCAGCTCAAGAATAAATCAACAAGCAGTAGCAACTAAGACATAAAAGAAAATAAATTCAAACCCATAAAAGCTCTGCTGACTTGGGATGACTCTGACGAAAGTGATAAAGAGATGAGCGAAAATGATGATATGGCTCAGCTATGCTTTATGGCCAAGGATGGTCATTTAGATGAGGTAATTCCTTCTGCTAATTTTGATTATGATAAGCTTGAGTTAGCTTTTCTTAAAATGAGCGAAAAATCATGAAAAGTTAGAACTTAAAAATGATATCTTGAAAAGGGAAGAGCTAGACTAAGAGATTAAGTTTTATGTCATCGAAGATACTTCTTTAAAAAATGATCTGATTGTTTCTGAAAAGGAAAACTCTGATTTGTCTTCAGAAATCCAGTCTTTCAAAAGTGTAAAAACCACTGTAGAAAACGAGCTTTTGAAATCTTAACTGGAAAAAAGTTTCTACAATAAAGGGGCAATTAGATCGAAGATCTGAATCTCATGCTTTCAAATTTTACACAAGGAAGAGAGAACCTGAATATACTTTTGGGAAGACAAAGGTGTGTTTTTTAAATAAGTGGGATTAGTTATGATCATTCTAAGAGGTAAAATGATTATAGAAATTTCTTTGGCAAGAAACTAGCCTCATGTTCACCATTTACACTTTGTACAACATATAATAAGAAGGGGCACTTAACAAAAAATTGTCCACATAGAGAAAGTAAAGGCTAACATTCTATTTCTGTTTATGGTAGAAAAAAGCAAGTTTGGGTGCCAAAATCTTGTTTATCTAATCTTCAGGACCTAAGAAAGTGTGGGTACCTAAAGGATCAAAACTAGAATCTCTTGTAGATATGCATGAAAGCAAGGGTGGATCCAAATAAATGGATCCTAAAATAGTGGATGCTAAATGCACATGACAGGTGATCGCTCATTATTATCCCATATCACTCCAAAGGATGGTGGCCTTGTTACCTTTAGAGACAACTCAAATGGTAAAATTATTGATAAAGGTAAAATTGGTAACTGCTTTATCTCCATTGAAACTGTGTCTTTATTTGATGGTTTGTAGTTTAATTTGGTCAATATTGCTCAACTAATCGATAATGGGCACAAAGTATGTTTTGAAGGTGATCACAGCCTAATTCATCATGCCTCAGATGGAGGTACTTTGGTTGGTAAGCGAAACGGTAATATATATACTCTTTCTTTTGAAGGGTTCGATTCTTCTCGAGAAGTTTACCTTTATGTTCAACAAAAGGATATTTGGTTGTGGCATCATAGATTGGGTCATGAGCATATAGACCTAATCCAGAAATTACTCTCGAAAGGACTTGTTAAAGGCTTACCAAAGTTAAAATTTGTCAGGGATAAGGTTTGTGATGCCTGTCACTACGGCAAACAATCAAAAACCTCATTTCATGCAAAAAAATGTTGTTTATGCCTCTCATCCTCTTCAACTCCTTCATTTAGATCTTTTTGACCCTACAAAAAATGCTAGCCTTGGTGGAAAATTTTATGCCTTCATCATTATTGACGATTTTTCTAGATACACATGGCTTCTTTTTCTAACTCATAAGGATGAAGCTTTTGAAAAATTCTTTAGCCTTGTAAAGCTTCTAGAAAATGAGAAAGAGCTAAAACTTGTGAAAATCCGAAGTGATCATGGCGGTAAGTTCAAAAAAGATTTTATACCTTTTTATGATCAAAATGGCATTGCCCATGAATTTTCTGCTCTTCAAACTCCCCAACAAAATGGGGTAGTAGAGAGAAAGAACCGTACTCTTCAAGAGATGGCTAGAACAATGCTTCATGAAAACTCTTTGCCAAAATATTTTTGGGCCAAAGTCGTTAGCACTTCTTGTTACGTATTGAACAGAGTTCTCATCAAACCAATTCTTGATAAAACTCCTTACGAACTTTTCTCAAATCAAAAATCAAAAATTGATTATATCAAGGTTTTTGGTTGCAAGTGTTTTATCTTAAACAATCGTGAGAACTTGGGCAAGTTTGATGCAAAATCTGACGAGGGTATCTTTCTTGGCTATTCCATGAAGAGTAGAGCATATAGAGTTTATAATCGTAGGGGTCTTACTGTTGAAGAATCAATGCATGTTTTTTTGAGGAGTCTAATATTGAAAATCCAAGTAAGCATGCAGGTAGTGATAGCGAGGATCTCTCCCTCAACTTCAATAAATTAAAATTTTCATCAAATGAGGGGGGAGCTCCATTTCATCAGAAAAAGAGAACACTGAAACTAAACCGGTTCCCAAGAGCTAGAGACATTCCACAAGCCACCCAAAGGAGCAAGTAATAGGTAATGTTGAATGTGGGATAACTACCCGATCTTCGGTAAATCTCTTATGGGCTGATTTTGCTTTTCTTTCTCAAATTGAGCCTAAAAATATTCATGACGCTCTTAAAGATGATGGGTAGATCCTTGCCATGCAAGATGAATTGAATCAATTTGAAAGAAGCGATGTTTGGTCTCTAGTCCTGCCTCCTGTTCAACGAAAGTTCATTGGCACCAAGTGGGTTTCTCGAAACAAACTTGATGAAGATGGCCATATTGTTCAAAATAAGACTAGACTAGTAGCCCAAGGATACAATCAAGTTGAAGGGGTTGATTTTGACAAAACCTTTGCCCCCGTTGCTCGACTTGAAGCTATCCGAATGTTTTTGGCATTTTCATGTCATATGAATTTCAAAGTTTTTCAAATGGATGTGAAAAGTGCCTTCTTGAATGGGTTCATTCATGACGAAGTTTTTGTTAAACAATCTCCCGATTTTGAAAACAAAAAATACCCTAATCATGTTTCTAAATTAAAAAAAGGCAAGCTTCTCGGGCTTGGTACGATCGTCTTAGCAGCTTTCTCATTGATCATGGATTCTCTCGTGGCAAATTTGATACTACTATTTTTACCAAAATTAAAAATTCGTATATACTTATTTTCCAAATCTACGTTGATGATATCATTTTTGGAGCAACTAATGATGATTTGTGCCAAGAGATTGCTGAGAATATGTGCAGGAATTCAAAATGAGTATGATGGGAGAACTTACATTTTTCCCTGATCTCCAAATCAAGCAATCAAAAGAAGGAATTTTCATAAATCAGTTAAAGTACACGCGGGAGCTTTTGAAAAGGTTTGGTATGGATAATGCTAAACCTAGAGGTACTCCTATCTCTGCCAGTGTTAATCTTATTAAAGATGAAAATAATAAAGATGTTGATCACAAATTTTATACTGATATGATTAGTAGCTTGCTTTATTTTACCACTTATAGGCCTGACATTATGTTTAGTGTGTGTATTTGTGTCCGTTTTCAACCCTGTCCCAAAGAATCTCATCTTACCGCTGTTAAATGCATTTTTAAATATCTTTCTGGGACGGTAAATCTAGGACTTTGGTATCCACAAAATTCCTCTTTCGATTTAGTTGAGTTTTCTGATTCTGATTATGTCAGATGTCTTATTGATCATAAAAGCACAAGTGGTACTTGCCAATTCTTTGCTAAATCTTTGTTTCATGGCACGGTAAGAGACAGACATTTGTAACGCTTTCCACAATCGAGGCGGAATATGTTGCAGCTGGTAGTTGTTTTGTCCAAGTTCTTTGGATGCATCAAACCTTACGGGATTTTGGGGCTTCCTTAGATAATATTTCTATTATGTTCAACACTCTCGCACAAAGCACATCGATATCCGTCACCACTTTCTTAGAGACAACATTCAGAAAGGATTAATAGAACTCAAGAAAGTAGGTTCGGGAGATCAGCTTGCTGATATTTTTACAAAACCTTTGGCTAAATCAAGTTTTTGTTCCTTTCGATGTTGCTTAGGAATGTGTGATCTTAGTTAGGTGTCATTTTTAATTCTTTTTGCTTACACCTGTTCTTTTCAGTCGAAGGAAATGTCATTTCCTTCGAATGAAATTTTTTCGGTCCATTGGAATGTTTTTAGTTGAATAAATCCTTTTTTTTTCACTCCTGGTCTTTTCAGTCGAAGGAAACCACATTTCCTTCTAATGAAAACTTTTCAGTCGAATGAAAAGTTCTCATTCGAATGAAAAGCTTTCAGTCGAATGAAACTGAAACTTTTGACTTTTTTCTGATCTTTTTAGTCAAATGAAACCTAGTTTTCAGTCGTCTGGAAGCTCTCGTCTATTTAAACCCCCTCCCCTTTTTCACTGTTTACTTTTTACAGCATTCACAGCATTTTCATCTCATTTAATATTTCAAACACTCCTCTTACTTTTTGTCTTTTTCCTCCTTTTCTAATATGGACGCAACATCCACGCGCCGCCCTCACTCCCGCCGTCGTCTTCGCTTGCAAGAAGACTTTAAAAGTGAACCTGAGGTTCTACCTGCTCCCTCTCATCGTGGGACACGTGCTTCTACTCTTGCAGCACCCGCTCTCTCTACTGGTCCTGTCAATCCATCTACTGTACTTGTTATCTCTACAGCTCCAGGTACAAACGCTCATTCCTCTTCTTCTGCTCCTTCACCCACATGTCCCTACAATTCACCTAACGAAATTCTTTATTTACCCTATTTCTTTGCAACCACTGATGACCAAGTCAATTATTATACGAATATTGCAAGTCGAGAAATGATCCTCAGTCGCCCTTGCGACCTTGAGCTTAGGACACAACTTTGTGTCACACCCTTTTTTGAACATATGGGTTATATGTCCCTTCTTTCTACTCCTTCCGTATACTATCCCCACTTGATAAGCATGTTCTACACATACATTTCGTATAACTCCATTGCTACCGCCACTCTAGAGTCGTACATAAATGGTGTGACCATTCGTCTTACCACCACAACTTTAGCCCAAATTCTTGACTTCTCTAATCAATCTTCTATTGTCGTTTTTCTCAAAAATTCTTGGCACACAAGCGGACTCTTCACTCCTCTATAAAAATGTCAAACCTTGTTTAATGATTCATCTCTCACTAGAGCACAAAAACCTGTCATTACCGACCTCTCTCCCTTACATCGTACCCTCTGTCTAATTCTCTCATATAACCTTGCGAGCTGTTCCAGCTCTTATGCTACTTTTACCTACCTTGACATATCTTTCTTACCCAATTTATCCAAGGTGTTCCACTGAATCTTGCGGGTATAATTATGCTAAATATGGCCTCCCGTAAAGGCAAAACTCATGTTCATCTTCCTTATGGCTTATTTCTTTCTAAAAAATTTATCACTTTAAAGGTCCCCTTCCTTCCTTTGTCTCGCAATGCGTTCTTATTCCTACTAATCATATTCTTTACATCAGCTCTCTTCGTCGTGCTGGTTTCAGAGTTCTGACTGACCCCTCTACACATGCCTTATCTCTTGAGCGGGCAGTGCCACCTGAGTCAACTCATGCTCATGCTTCCTCTTCCGCGCCACCTCAGCCCACTGACCCTTCAGCTTCTGCACCACCTCAACCATCTGACCCTAATTCTTCTACACCGCTTCCACCCATTGACCCTCTTTTCAGTTTACTCACTGATTTTTCCAACATTACTTTTGACGACTTTCTGTCTTCTGACACGTCCTCTCTCTCCGAGCAGCTCTATCACCTCTCAAACACCGTTCAACTCATACTCAAATCCCAAACTACTCTGGCCTCTTCTTTCACTGTAAATAAGACTACTCTTCTTGAGCATCTCACTTCTCTCCAGCAGTCCTCAAACCAACTTTTCTCAAATCAAATTGACTTTCACACTCTTCTAAATGAACTTGTTTCCAACGTCTCCTCCCTTCCCCTTAACCACAATCCCATTTTGGACCGGTTGAATCACATGCAGCAAGATCTACAACGTCAGCATGATGCTACAATTCACGCTCATCGTCGCCAATCCTATCTATCTACGAGTATTCTGATTGAGCAGAACTACTTCTTAGCGCATCAGATTTTTGATTAACTACATGGATTTTACGTCACTCGTCCCGACGTCTTTCCATCTCATCACGGAGGAACCGAAGGCAAACAATGGTTTTTCAATCCAAACCTTCCTTACAATCCCCCCTGCCGTGATCGCCTCATGTGGTAGAAGTAGTTGAAATTCTTACTACGGATCTTCCCTCGGCTCTAGATCCTTCTTCTTCTAACCAGGGTGGTCGCCGTACAGGTTAGATATTTTTCATTGTTGCTTTCTCCTTTTTTTCATTTGACAAAGGGGGAGAAAACATTATTGTACTTAATTTATTGAACTGATTATTGTAGAATTTTTCTTGAAAATATTAAACAGTTCATTGTTCATAATCTTGTTCTTTGTTGAGATTATTTGATCTAGGGGGAGTATGTTATATTATGTTAGATTAATGTTTTGTCATCATAAAAAAGGAAATATTGTTGACTTTAAGAGTCAAGATTTATTATTTTGACGATTCTAAGATTATTGCTTTTAACATTAATCTAACAATGCTATTAAGAATTTTTTCTGGACCAATCATAACATGGAATATTCTTTAGTCAAAGATTGGACTTGGACGTAGACTTGGACTTAATTGTATATCTTTTTCCTTGTAATTAATCTGAAGTTAAGTCTTTCTTAAAGATCTTTCAAAAAATCAGAAAAAGACCAACCAAGAAGTATTTGAAGGCTTTTCATTCGAAGGAAAAAGTCTCCCTTCGATGAATTCTTCAGTCATAAAATGTTCCTTTAATATTTACCTTTCATTCAACCGAAAACAATTTCATTCGACTAAATATTTCAGTCTTTGCTTATCCAGTTTTTAAAAATTGTTTTCATCCGAAGCAAAACTTTGGTCGAAGCAAAATTTTTTGGTCAAAACAAAAGTTTTCAGTCGAAGCCAAAGTTTTCATCTGAAGCAAAACTTTCCGGTCGGAGCAAAAGTTTTCATTTGAAGTAAAGCAATTTCATTCGACTGAATCTTTCAGTAGGTTCAAAATGTCTATGTTCTTCAAATTGTTTAGAATGAATCCTGAATTCTTTCGACCGAATTCTTCAGAGATGTTTTAACAACCGTTTCCTTCGAATGATTTTATTCTTTCATTCGAATAAATCTTTGTGTTATCCCTTTATCTACTTTTCAATTGTCATATTCCTTCCTAGTGTAAAAGGGACTATTAGAGAATTTATTATACACTTTTTCTGATCTCTGAAAAATCTCTTTCACTCTTCTTGAAAAGTCTCTCTCATCTTAAAAAGACTCTCTCATCTTATTCATACATCTATATACTATTCTTTGAGCGAGTTCCTCTTTGAGATATTGAATAGCAAGTTTCTTGGTTCAGTTATTTAAGATTTCAGATCTTCCCACCTAAATAAGTTTTGCTTTGTTGTTTTCATTGTAATATCTACTCATAAAGGAGTGTGTACTGTATTTCAATTGTAAATCTCATTTTCACTTGTAATCATTGGAAACCTTGAAGGGTTTCAGATCTGTACTGTGGTTTGAGCTAGCATCCGAAGCTAGCTGTTTAATGAAATGCTCGAATAGGTCTCCCTTGTATGGAGTACTCGGAGACTGGACGTAGGCGGGACCGAACCAGTATAAATTCTTGTGTCGATTTGTATTTATTGTTTCTGTTATTACATTATAAGTTAAGTTTTTAAATTTATGTTTAAGGCTGTAAACACCAATTCACCCACCCCCCTCCCCTACCCAATCTAGGTGCGCTTAGGGACCTACAAACAAAATCTCAAGCAAGTGACACCACAATTAATGACACAAGGCAAAGTACTTACCTTTCTACTGCAGCAGCCAACTTTAGTTAGCTACTTCCTCCGGTGCAATCGTAAGTCAAGCCTGCAATGTTTTCAAAAAAGTAATAGTCGAATTGTTGCTATGATAAAATTTCTCAAAAGCAACAGAGAGTCCCCTACAAGAGCAAGAACATTTTTGCAACATCGAGAATGCATTATATCATACAAAGAGCTAGAAATATGTTTTAGTAAATGATGCAAATAGCAATACAAGAAGGAGAGTTGGGATAGGTTAGGGGGGAGTGTTGAGGGCAAGGAAGGAGTAAGATAAATACCTGTAAATGATGCGAACCCTACATGGGAAGAGGACTGTACTAATCTCTCCCTCGAAGCAAACCCACAAAAAAGTTTATCTTAATGATTTTCCCAATAAACATGCAGCTGAATTTGGTTGTTGCCTAAAAAGACATCCATGAAGCTTAGCAACTCGTGATCGGAAGTGGCGTTGATCAAAATGTCTATGCAAAGGGTAGGATAGTTTTTCGTTGGGCATAATTTTTTGAGTTCAGTGAAGTCTATGCATATGTATCACTTGCTCTTTGATTTTGGAACAATTACCACGTTGGCGATCAATTCTGATAGTTGATCTCTTGTACGAGTCTAGCTGCATGGAGCTTGTATACCTCTTCCTTGGCAATCGTCGAGCATTCAGGGCTGAACATATGCTGTGGTCCATAAGGAGATTTAATGATTGCTCTGCAGAAAAGAGACGAGTATCTCACAAAGCCCCCTGTAGCATGAACCGATGCAGATGATCTTGTCTTCATTGCCTAGAAAGATGGGAATTGAGTCAAGGAGCTGCTGGTTCACCCCTTTTCATTATCTTCTCTCCCTGATCTTCAATGAGCGTGGATTCTTTCTGTTTGCAGGTGGAGACGTAACAGCGTCTGGCAGTGATTTAGTCTCACATTACTTATCTGGCTCCCTGTTTTGTTAGGAACTTCATCTTCAATAGTGTTGCAGCTAAAAACTGGATCAGGAACCACACCAGAATCTGGCCTGCAAAAGAGAACACGGAGTGACCGCCGGGTGGGGTTCCGGTGGGGGAACGCTCCGATGCTTAAGTCAGAGATGGCTAACAATGTAGAACTCTGAAGAAGCAGTAAGACACAATGTGTGATTGTGTGTGAACTTGTCTGTACCTGAGGGGTCAGACCCCTTTATATAGTGGTAGAAGGAGGAGTCCTAGTAGGACTGGACTTTGACCAACTTTAATCAGAGTCTAAATAGGATCTTAGAGGATCTCATGTCAATCTAGAGTCAGAGCCTCTTTAGGATTCTGCCCGGTGATTGATACGGTAAATGCCATATCAGTAATGAGCCAGTATGGGTTACGTGTCAAAAACTGCCACGTGTCGTCCGTAGATTGGAGGGATAATTTTAGCTATATCATATACCCCCTGCTTTTACCAGCGTTTACTGAAGCGGGTGGAAGCACACTTTTCCCACTGGTGATAGCAAAATACGCCAAAAGCAGGATCGGATCTGTCTACCCCCATTGCAAATATTCGAAGAGTTCTCTGCTCGGACATGGTTCTGCTCGGACATGGTTCTGTTCGGACAGAGTTCTGCTCGGATGGAATTCTGCTCGGGCATGAATCTGTTCGGACATGGTTCTGTTCGGACAGAGTTCTGCTCGGATAGAATTCTGCTCGGGCATGATTCTGTTCGGACAGAGTTCTGCTCGGACATGGTTCTATTCGGACAGAGTTCTGCTCGGATAGAATTCTGCTCGGGCATTATTCTGTTCGGACAGAGTCACTCTGCTCGGGCAGAGTGTTCGGACGAACATTCTGCTCGGACAGAATTCTGCTCGGCCGTTGTCACTCTGCTCGGGCAGAGTGTTCAGACGGAATTCTGCTCGGACAGAATTCTGCTCGGATGTTGTCACTCTGCTCAGGCAGAGTGTTCGGACGGGATTATGCTCGAACAGAACTCTGCTCGGATAGAATTCTGCTCGGGCATGATTCTGTTCGGACAGAGTTCTGCTCGGACATGGTTCTGTTCGGACAGAGTTCTGCTCGGATAGAATTCTGCTCGGGCATTATTCTGTTCGGACAGAGTCACTCTGCTCGGGCAGAGTGTTCGGACGAACATTCTGCTCGGACAGAATTCTGCTCGGCCATGGTCACTCTGTTCGGGCAGAGTGTTCGGGCAAGATTCTGTTCGAACAGAATTCTGCTCGGCCGTTGTCACTCTGCTCGGGCAGAGTGTTCGGACACTATTCTGCTCGGCCACGGTCACTCTGTTCGGGCAGAGTGTTCGGACACAATTCGGCTCGAGGAAGATTCTGTTCGGCCATTACCTTGGTTCCCTCCACGTGTCCCCTTCTCCATTAATGTCTTTGAGCGGGAAGTGCCAATTTCAAGTTTCTCCACTCACCAGCATGCGACACGTGTGTGGTAGATGAACCGTTGCAGTTCCCCAGAAACAGTCATTCGGGGTTTTCTCTATAAAAGGGGATCTCCATTTCATTTTCACCTCACTCGAATCATTTGGAAGCGTTCTTCACTTCAAGTAAGTTTCTCCTCATCTCCTCTTTCTGTTCAGCATTTCAAGTTTTTGTAGTTTATTTAGAAGATATGTCCGAGTCCTCAGTCTCGGTTTCATCTCCTGAAGAGGATATAGTTATTAGCAGTAGTTCATCATCAAGATCAAGTCGAGTTTCAACTTCAAGTCCACAGCTTCTCCGACCTTTATCCTCAGAACCACTATGCCCTTCATCTTCTCAACCTCTCCAGCCTTCAACCTCCCAACGATCCCCATCTTTGCCTGCCAAGAATGCCTTAGGTGATGTTAAGGATCAAGCCGAAGACGAGGCTAATCCTAGGCCTTGGTATACGGCAGACGAGAAGTCGAGTAAAATGCCTACCGAAGATTTGGTGGAATTGCTCCGGGAATATCCTCTTCCCGTAGGCTGGTATGCTCGTCTTCCTGGCTTGCAAGAACCAGCCAACTATGGAACAAAGTATGAGACTGGGATTTATGAAGAGCAAGTGAGATTTGGATACAGACTTCCTCTTCACCCTTTTGCTCTTCGTTTCTTCGAGCATTACCACATGGCCCCAGGTCAGCTTGTTCCTAATGGCTGGAGGAAGCTTGTCGGGCTCATTTATCTGGTTCAGACTTCAGGCTATAATCAGATCCAATAGATTTTATGAGAGTATTCTTTGAAATCTGTTTCGTCAAGGGGGTTGCCAATTGCCCAGGATGGTACTATATTCACAGTAGGCAACGACTTCTGAAAGGGGGGCCAAAGTCGAATAAGGGTTGGCACTCCAGATACTTCTTCGTTGGCCGTTCTGATAAAGGGAAGCTTCCGTTTGACAGAGAGTGGAATCCTTACTGTAAGGATTTTGAGAACCCTGGCAAGCCTGCTCCAAACAACCTTACCAAACATATTCTTAGCCACATCAAACTTCGGGGCGGACTTTTCATTGATGAACCCTTATCAGAGCAACAACTAGAATGGGCGAGGATCATTCCTCGCACTCTTGTTCCAGCTGGAGCTGTAACCCCTCCTCCTGCGCCTACCATCTCTAGCACATTTCCTGCTGAGAGCGCGTCTCTAGGTGTGCTTTTAAATAGGCTTTTGGTTCCAGTCTTTGTTTCAATCTGTATTCTTGTATTGATTGTCAGCTCCTTTGCAGAAATGGCCAGCGGAAGTGGAAAAACACCACAAGGAGGTTTTCTTGGTGTCTTGCAGAAAGCAAAAGGGAAAAGGAGATAAAAGCAGCCAAGTACAGAGTTGCCCCCTGCTCCAAAGAAGACAAGGGTTATCCCTCCCGACCATTCTCCGCAGATTGTGGAGAAGGTGTCCGTCGAAGAGGATCCCATCTTTCGTCCCAGATGGACTCTTCGTTCCAATGATGTTGGGATGCCGGATAGTCAGATTTCAGAGCAACACCTTGTTCACGGAGTTCTTCCCCGGGATAAGGAAATATTTCAGAACCAAACTCACGAGACCTTTGCATGTTCCTTTGCTCAGGCTGTGTATACGGTAAGATTCTTTCTTCTAGTTTTCTCTTGTATTTACGTTCGGACTCCATTTTGCTGATCGTCCCAATCTTTATCGCAGATGTATGCCAGTGGGTCTGAAATGCTTTCTCGCTTTGAGATGGCACGGCAGGTGGCAGCAGATGAGGCTCAACAGAAGAGGGAAGCTGTTAAGGAGGCACAAGAAGCTTCTCATCGCGCTGAAGAGCTGAGTAATCGAGAGGAAGATCATCTCGCTAAGATTGCAAATCTGGAGAAGAGGCTGGAGCGAATAAAGAGGAAGGCGGCAGAAGAGGTCACCAAAGCTCGAGACCAAGGCATCCGCGACTTCCTGGATGGAAATGCGGGGGATGAATGGCTGAAGAAACGGACCGAAGATGGACTCGAGATCTATGATCTTGGCTTTACAAAGGCCAAGGAGATGTTCGCCGAGCATTTTCTGACATCCTTTTGGAGGATTTCGTTCTGCCTGCGGTGGTCTCTCCATCTGGAGAGACTGCCATGCCTTCAGAGGCGGGAGATGCCGCAGCTTCTCATCCTCCGGGAGAAGGTCCGTCTGGTGATGCACCCGAGCCCTAGACTTTAGCCCTTGTATCTGGGCTTTGCTGTTTATCTAGACAGAGAATTTTAATGCCCTTTTAAGGGCTTTATTGTAAAACTCTATCTTTTATTTCATGTTGATCCTTTACTATGTGTTTCTTATGGTTTGTGTTTACCATTCACACAGTATAAAAAATGTTTACTTTGACTCAAACCCTTTATTCGTCACTTAAAGAGTTGGCAAAGAAGTCGAGCACCCTCGCTCGGCCCAAATTTCGAAGAAGTTTAAAAGCTTTGTTGGAGTGACGATGTCCCCATTAACTTTTGTTTCTTCACGGACTTAGATCGGTAGCTAATCCGTTTGGCCTTCTCTTGCATTTTATAGAACCCAAGAGTTATATACTCTGTCCGGACATAGTGTTCGGGCATCACTCTGTTCGGACAAAATATTTTGGCTAAACTGATCACTCTGTTCGTGCAGAGTGTTTGGCCATCATTCTGTTCGGGACAGATTGATTTTGGCTAAACTGATCACTCTGTTCGGGCAGAGTGTTTGGCCATCATTCTGTTCGGGCCAGATTGATTTTGGCTAAACTGATTACTCTGTTCGGGCAGAGTGTTTGGCCATCACTCTGTTCGGGACAGATTGATTTTGGCTAAACTGATCACTCTGTTCGGGCAGAGTGTTCGGCCATCATTCTGTTCGGGCCAGATTGATTTTGGCTAAACTGATTACTCTGTTCGGGCAGAGTGTTCGGCCATCACTCTGTTCGGACAGAATGTTTTGGCTAAGCTTCCATCACAACAATGCTGAGAAATATAACTTTATTGCTCGAGAAAAAGTTTACATTGGATTGCTGGACAACCCATTTATTCCAAAAAATCTGCTAAAGACCATTTGGAGTTTTGACAAGGTCTGAGCCCCTTATCCCCCAAAAAGGAAAGTGTTTTGGCTCGGGCCAAGACACTACTGGTAATATCTGCGCAAGTTTTTAGCATTCCAAGTGCGAGGGATAGATTCTCCTGAAAGTGTGCTGAGTGCATAGGCGCCCGTCTTGAGCACCTTTATCACACGGTAGGGTCCTTCCCAATTTGGAGATAACTTTCCCGTTGCTGCCTTTGGATTCGAGACTTCTAATTTGCGAAGGACTAAATCTCTCTCGTTAAACTGCTTGGATCGGACTTTCTGATTGTAATATCGTGCGACTCGTTGTTTAACGATAACGGATCGTACATGGGCTTGAGTTCGGGCCTCTTCCACTAAGTCAAGATTTGCGCGGAGTCCAACATCATTGTTTAATTCGCTGAAATGTAAGGCTCGTATTGTTGGGACTCCGATCTCAACTGGCAACATCGCTTCGGTACCATAGCAGAGCGAGAAAGGCGTTTCTCCAGTGACAGAGTGTGGAGTTGTTCGATAGGCCCATAACACTTTGGGAAGTTCATCCACCCATGCGCCTTTAGCTTCATTTAACTTCTTCTTCAATCCTTGTAAGATGCCTCGATTCATGTTTTCAGTCTGACCATTGGATTGTGGATGGGCTACTGAAGTGAACCTCAAATCGATCGAAAGGTTCGAACAAAAGGTTCGAAAATTGCTGTTGTCAAACTGTTTACCGTTATCAACGACCAAAGCTCTGGGCACCCCAAAACGACAGATGATGTTTTTCCAAAAGAAGTCTTCACACTTGGCTGAAGTTATGGTTGCCAGAGATTCTGCTTCGGTCCATTTGGTGAAGTAGTCTATTGCTACAATCACAAACCGTCGTTGCCCCGACGCCATGGGAAAAGGTCCTAGTAGATCCATTCCCCATACAGCAAAGGGGATGGAGGAAACAATTGAAGTTAATGGGGCGACGGGTGTATGAGAGAGCGGTGCAAACTTCTGACATTGGTAGCACCTTCGGGTGAATTCGATGGCGTCTTTCTGCATCGTAGGCCAGTAATATCCTTGCCTTAAGATTTTCTGCGCCAACGTCCTTCCCCCAAGATGTTGACCGCATATCCCTTCATGTACTTCTTGTAATGCGTATAGGGATTCTGATGGGCGTAGACATCTGAGGTAAGGAAGGCTGAATGATTTCTTGTATAGAATACCTTCAACTAAAGCATACCTAGCAGTTTTGACGCGAAGGTTCCTGGCCTCATGTCTCTCACTTGGTAATTCGCCTGTGGACAGGTATTTGATGATCCTGTCCATCCAACAGGGTTCTTGATCTATGATTTCAATCTCATCACGAGAACTGATACTACGATCGTTGAGGAATTCAAGGTAAACCGGGCTTCGAGCCTCCGTTTCTTCAGCGGAAGTGAGTCTTGATAACGTATCTGCTTGAGTATTCTGGTCTCGGGGTATTTGGCGAATGGTGAAGTTTTGAAACTTCACAGCTGAAGTTTTAACTAAGTCGAGATATTGAGCCATTCTTTCGTCTCTGGCCTCATAATCTCCCAAGACATGATTGACCACCAGTTGGGAATCGCTGTGAACTGATAGGGAGTCCACCTTTAATGCATGTGCTAGCCTTATTCCCGCGAGAAGAGCCTCATATTCGGCTTCGTTATTTGAGGCTTCAAACCTAAAACAAAGTGCGTATTCAATAGTAAAACCTTCTGGACTTATAAGAATAATCCCGGCTCCACTATTGCCAACAGCTGAAGAACCGTCTACATAAAGATTCCAAGGATCAGTAACCTCAGAGATCACCAATTGAGGTGGGTCTTCGGGTAACGTGCATTCGACAATAAAGTCCGCTAGGGCTTGAGCTTTTACTGCAGTGCGAGGTTTATACTGGAGATCGAATTCTCCCAACTCGACTGACCAGTTTACCAATCTTCTTGATGCCTGGTCTGTCAGAACGATAATGGTATGAGACTGAAAATATGGTCGAAGACGCCTAGCTGATATGATCAGGGCCAGGGCAATCTTGTCGATCTTTGGATATCTTGTCTCCACATCTTGTAAGACCTTGCTGACGTAATAGATGGGTTTCTGGACCCCATCTTCCTCTCTGATCAAAACTGTGCTGACGGCAACTTCGGTGACAGAGATGTATATTAATAAGTCTTCTCCAGGAAACGGTTTCGAAAGTAGGGGCGGAGAACTCAAGTGTGTTTTCAGCTCTTCGAACGATCTTTGACAATCGTCCATCCACATAAAATTCTTTGCCTTCCTGATGGCTTTAAAGAATGGCGAGCATCGTTCAGCTGATCGTGCCATAAACCTTCCCAAAGCTGCAACCCTTCCTGTTAACTCTTGCACTTGTTTGACGGTTTTTGGAGGCGTCATGGCTTGAATGGCTTTTATCTTTTCTGGGTTTGCTTCAATTCCTCGTTGAGAAACAATAAACCCCAAGAATTTCCCTGATTCAACTCCAAAAGCGGATTTGAGCGGGTTCAGCTTCATTCTATACTTTCGAAGGATGTCGAAAGTTTCTCTCAAGTCTTCCACATGGAATTCAGACTTTACACTCTTTACGAGCATATCGTCAACACAGACCTCCATGTTCTTTCCAATCAGGTCTCGAAAGATCATGTTCACCAGGCGCTGATAAGTTGCCCCGGCGTTCTTAAGTCCAAAGGGCATTACTTTATAACAATATAACCCTCTTTCTGTGATGAACGTCGTTTTTGGGACATCGTCTTCGTGCATCATGATTTGGTTATAACCAGAATATGCATCCATGAAACTAAGCAATTCGTGGCCCGAAGTAGCGTCGATCAGAAGGTCGATTCTTAGAAGCGGGTAGCTATCCTTCGGACATGCTTTGTTTAGGTCAGTGTAATCAATACAAATTTGCCATCTGTCGCCGGGTTTAGGAACCATGACAACGTTAGCGATCCAATCTGGGTAGTAGACCTCTTCAATGAATTTTGCAGTCAAGAGTTTATCTACTTCTTCTTCAATCTTCTCCTGTCTTTCTGGCGCAAAAGTCCTCTTCTTCTGCTTAACAGGTTTTTTGGATGGGTCGACATTCAGCCTATGGGTAATGATCTCGGGATCGATCCCTGGCATGTCTACCGTTGTCCATGCAAAAATATCCGCATAGGTTCTCAATAGGTTCACCAGCTCGAGCTTGGTGTCTTCCTTAAGATTTGAGCCTATGCGAACCATTTTGTTTTCTTCTCCGGGATATACCTCAATGCTCACAAGATCTTCAACAGGTTCTCCTCTTTGCATCTTTGTGTCCTCCCGGAGGTCTTCGATAATCAGTGCTTCTTTGTTCTTGGATCGGCATGAAGTTATGTAGCACTGGCGAGCCGTAGTTTGGTCTCCTTTCACCTCTCCAATCCCGTGTTCCGTGGGGAACTTCATCTTGAGGTGATAAGTTAACACTACCGCTTGTAACCGATTGAGTGCTGGTCGTCCCAATATGGCATTGTATGCTAAGGGGACTTTTACCACCACAAAATCAAGCATGAAATTGGCTTGTGCCGGAGGTGTGCCAATCGCAACTGGGAGTGCGATAATCCCTACGGCTGCAACCGGATGATTGGAAAATCAATACAACGGTGTATCCATCTTTCGGAGACGGTCCGTTGGAATATTCATCTTCTCGAATGCATCATGGAATAAGATTTCTGCGGAACTTCCGTTATCAATCAAGACACGCTTGACATCAAAGTTCCCAGCTTTAATGGTGATGACTAATGGGTCATCGTGCGGGGTTTTTATGCCATTCGAATCATCATCGGAAAAGGTGATCGTCGCTGCGGGTACCGTTTTGAGCTTCTTATTCAGGGGCGGGCTTGTTATGCACACCTCTCTGGCGTATGCTTTGCGAGCCTTACCCGATGAACCTCCTGCGGCTATTCCTCCGGATATAGTGTTGATCGTACCTGCATTCTCTTCCTGATTTTCTCTTTCTTCCATGGCCGGTGGTGTCTGTTGTCTTCCGTCTCCAGGAGCTACAAACTTTCTCAACTGGACACGCTTGATAAGGGCCTCAATTGCTCGTTTGAGCGACCCGCAGTTGTCAGTTGTGTGGCCATGATCGTTGTGAAAGTGACACCACAAATCTTTGTTCCTCTTGTTTGGTCGGGATTTCATTCTGTCTGGCCACTGGAGAGCCTTGTTGTCTTTGATCTCGTGAAGAATTTGCGACGGCTTTGCATTGAGGGGTGTCAGATTAAACGTGTCTTTTGGACGTCGTTCATCATGTTTAGGACGTTTTGCTGACTTTCTTTCTGGGGGAGTTATTTCTCGAGATCGTTTCTTCTGTTCCGATTTCCCTTCTCCACGTCGGTCCCTGTGTGTCTCCAGGTATTCTTCTGCTTGAATATATTTGTTAGCCTTCTCAAGAAGGGCTTTCATATTACCTGGAGGACTTTTGTTCACAGAGAAAGCGAATTTGGATGTGGGTCGAAGGCCTCGGAGGAATGCAGTATACTTCACGGATTCATCCAAGTTGTCAATTTCCAAAGTGGCTGCATTGAATCGTCCGAGAAAACATGCCAAGGACTCGTTTTTCTCTTGCACAATGTTTAGCAGACTCGCCGAGTTCTTCCTTCGGGAGCGACTGCTTACAAAGTGCTTTTGAAAGAGATCCGATAATTGGCCAAAGGAATGGATGGATCTTGGTTGTAGAGATTTGAACCATGCATGTACAGCTTTCCTTAGAGTGGTTGGAAAGGCTCTGCACATGACAACGTCTGAAACCTGGAGGAGTAGCATGTTTGTTTGAAACTGGTAAACATGTTCTCCTGGATCACCGGTCCCGTCGTAGAGGTCACATTGAGGCATCCGAAAATTGGGAGGCAACTTTGCTTTCTCGATGGCTTCGGATAAAGGATATCCAGATTCTTCCCGCGGGGGAGATTGTTCCGGATAACGATATCTAGGGGTAACCTTCCAAGAGTCTCGTCCTCGGGTACGAAACTCAGGCTTCTTCTTTTGGTGGATAGATCGTCGTAGTATCTCAGCTTCGGCGGCCTGTGCGGGAGAGGAGTTGGTACTGTCTTCGACTGAAGAATCGCGACGGTAGCATGATCCACTCCTGGTTACGTGATCTCCGCTTTTGTCTTTGTGATTGTAAGTTGGATCGGCTGTTGATTGGTATTTGTGGCCGTAACTTGATCTGGATGTGAGACGAAGGCGAAGATCACCGGGGTCAAGGTGAGAATGGTAAGTGGGTAGAGGAGCCACTGCCATGTCGAGCTTTTGTTGAAGAGTGTGCACGACATCTTTTAGCTCGTGTATCTCTTTTGTAAGTTCGGCATGGGGTGTTTTAAATAACTTACGGTTCAGGCGATGACGAAGGTCCCCGTTTTTTAGAGTAGACGTCGGAGAGTGATTTCTTCGAGGTCTACCTTCTGATTCGGGAGTTGCAGATGTGACGTTAACGTGTGCATCTTCCGCAGAATTTGCATGACGACGTGAAGGTGTCGAACGGTGGTCACGACTGAGTCGACGAGAGCTGCTCGTTCGGGCGTGACGGTTTGGAGAACGACTATGTGAAGAGTCGCTAGAAGAAGAATGATTGGCCATGTTCCCTGTAGTGGTCCCACGGATGGCGCCAATCTGTTGCAGCTAAAAACTAGATTGGGAACCACACCAGAATCTGGCCTGCAAAAGAGAACACGGAGTGACCGCCGGGTGGGGTTCCGGCGGGGGAACGCTCCGATGCTTAAGTCAGAGATGGCTAATAATGTAGAACTCTGAAGAAGCAGTAAGACACAATGTGTGATTGTGTGTGAACTTGTCTGTACATGAGGGGTCAGACCTCTTTACATAGTGGTAGAAGGAGGAGTCCTAGTAGGACTGGGCTTTGACCAACTCTAATCAGAGTCTAAATAGGATCTTAGAGGATCTCATGTCAATCTAAAGTCAGAGCCTCTTTAGGATTCTGCCCGGTGATTGATACGGTAAATGTCATATCAATAATGAGCCAGTATGGGTTACATGTCAAAACTGCCACGTGTCGTCCGTAGATTGGAGGGATAATTTTAGCTATATCAAATAGGTAGGTGGAAACAATGGCTTATAGCTTGTTGAGGCTTGATCTTTCTAAAATTACAATGTAGGATGAAGGTACGTTAACAACCAAGAAATCAATGGTCAGGATAGATTGGTTCTAATCCTGCTGGTCCTGCTACCGTGTAGAGGGAGAGGCGGCCCTCAATGTTTACAGAATTACCGGTGAACCCAAATAGTGACAATTGTACCCAACTAAGCATTTCTCGAGGGAGGTTCATCTGCTAAAAAGCTTTAAAAAACAAGATATTTTTTAAGCTGCCACTACCTATGAGCACTCTTTTAATGTTGACGGCATCGATTGAGAGCGTGACGACCGCATCGTCATCATGGGAGATTTGTACACCCTCTTAATTAGAGTCATGAAAATAGATATAATATGTAGAATGCTTAAGAGGGCCTTAAATGAGATTTACCTGGCGCGCGTATGTTTGCAGGCAATTTGTGAAGAGCCTCCACAAACGATCCCAACAGGATCACCAGAGCGTCCTTAGGTGCATATTTCTGAGTGACTGGCTTCCTGTTGTTCCAGGGGTGATGGTTGTTTCTATCGCCTTTCCCATGATCAACGGACAAACTCTTTAAGATAGCCCCGTATGTTGTGTCCTTTGATCTCTTCTCTGAACACCTTGCAATCCTCTGTAAGGTAGTCGTGGTCTTTGTGGATATGAAAATAGAGTTGACGATCATGTGTGTCTGGATGGGAGTTCTTTGGGTCTGGCCAGCGAAGAATATCTTGATTCTTAATGTTGTTGAGAATGTGCTCAAGCAAGGCAGTCAGAGTAGTCGACTAGCCTAGAGATCCAAAACTATTTAATTTGTTGCTACACTTGTCTTTTTGCCGTCATAGGTAGAGGGCTTGGAGTCTTGGCGATCGCGGTGCTTCTGCTTGTCAAATACCTCCAAACGTGCAAGGTTACCGTATTTTCTCCACGAAGATTTTCTTGACGCGGTCAAGGAGGTCTTTCATGTTCTCTGGGGGTCAGGTTTTTAGAGAGAATTTTATGGGAGTGTCGGGGCGAACTCCCCTTCGGTGACGAAGGTGAATTTCTGATCGAGTTTATCTAAGGAGCTACTTGGTGCCGAAGCATGAGCAATAGGACTTCAAGCTCTGGTTAGGACCTTGCACAATACGGCAGAGTGCTGAAGAGTTCCTCTGATGGATTTGGTTGGTAAGGAAGTTGGCTCAGAAGGATTTGTAGCAATATATGGACTTCAGCGCAATATGCTGGAACTAGACATGTGCGGAGCCCATCAAGGTCATGGGAATGCGCCGCACATAATCTGGTCGCGGACCAGATAGAGGTTGATGGAGGAAATAAAGTGAGCCAAGTGTTTCTTTGGGTCACATATCCTGTATATAGGACTCAGAAGTAGTCATCTTGAATCTCGAAGGCACAGGGAGAGCCTGTCTTCGATAAATGGATAACCCTTGACGACCTGAGAGGTAATCCACTAAAGGCGTCGCTCCATATAACAGTAGGGGTTGGATAATTGTTTATTCCGATGATAGTCTGTAGAGTGATGATGCCAGGGATTCCTCTGTTCATTATTAGATATATGGTGATGTGTTCTGTAGGGCCACGATCTTGTCATTAAATAAGGTGTCTGAGTTGCTAGGAGTATACCAGACACCGATGGACGAACAACCTGTAGGGCTGATGGTGACGATAATGTGCTCATTGCAAACGGTTGAGAGAGGCTTACAACTCTCAGTAGTTTGCTGAAAGTAGAGGTGTCAAGTGGGCCGGGCTTGGGCCGGCCCAGCCCAAGCCCAACGGGCTCCAATGAAAACCGGCTGGGGCCGGGCCTGGTGACTGAAAAACCGGCCGGGCCTGGCCCAGGCCCGAAATCTGGATATATGGGCCCAATTCAAGTCCGGGCCCAAATTTTTTTTGTTCCCAACTCATTATTTATTTGCGTCGATGGCCAACAAGAATACATCAAATTAATTGGTTGAGATTGATACATATTAATTTGATATAATATTGACAAGCATTTTTTGGCCTAGTAACATTATAATTTATAATTAGCATTTTTCGAAAGTTTGGTAAATAGAAAATGACGATTACAAAGTTAGTATCCGTTAACTCTATTTAACAATGTTCTAATATAGTGACATTTTCATTATTATAACAAAGTTAGTACCATTATAAAAAAAGGTTAAATTTTTTTTATAAATTTGGTGTGACCGTGGTCTCTCTCTCGGCTTGATGTAGCTATGCCCTCGTCCGGTGAATGTAAAAAACACGCGAGAAAATAAGAAGAAAGAAATGAGAGGAGCACTGAGCACATCTAATTCTCACCAAACCCAGATCAGGAAAAAGGATGAGAAATTGGAGCACACTTTCTTGTCAAAGTTCTCTTACCAAGATCGATAATTCCTAAGCATTCATTGTCTTTGAAGATATATAATATAATATAATATCAGAAAATACGAAAGGAAAGCACACACTCCTACTTCGTGTTTGGTGAGATTTTTTCCTCCCCTTCTCTCTGTCTCTCTCTCACTTTTCTCGCTTCAACCTTTCTTTCACTCTTACATGTTTATTGGGGAATATAGCCGTTGGGGAAAAAAGTAAGGGAAAATAAAATTTGAAAAAACAGTGGGCCAGACCACAAAAGGGCCAAATTTAGGGCCAAATTTAAGGCCAAAATCGGGCCCAATTTCGGGCCGGGCTTTTTTCGGGCTTTTTTAGGGCCTGGCCTGGTCCAGGCCATTTTTGGTGAAACCTTGGCCTGGTCCAAGCCCTTTATTTTCGGGCCTGCACTGTTCACAAGAAGGTCGGGCCAGCCGGGCTTTTTTCTGGCCGGGCCGGGCCGTGGGCCACCCAGCCCATTTGACAACTCTAGCTGAAAGAGACTGAACGATAACAGTCAGGTCTGTGTCTGGGGCAGGATTTGTCAGAGGAGTGGTTGCAGGTACAACTTTGGATATGTAGCCAGTAAAAGTCATGCTATTGGGTGGCGTTTCAGTTTGAAGTAGATTGCGTACCAATTGGTACGGACATTGTATTGGGTTTGGATGGATAGAGCATGCCCTGGTCGCTCGAATGCACAAAGAGGCAGCCGCACTGAGGTTTTCAATCTCTAAGGAATCAGATATGGTGTATCCATCTTCAAGCACATGGGTATTAGTTGTCAAAGCAATAGGGTTCAGCGCCGGGTGACAGGATTGGCCGAAGGCACAAATGGATTGGTTAGTGTGGCCGATCCAGGATGACCTAGGGTTTGTGCCATAAGATATGTGGAAGGATAAGTAGCTGATCCTATGAATGTCGCTAATCTGCTGAGGAAGATATCTGGAAGACCTTTTAGCACGGCGAGAAGATATGCGTAACACAAGAAATACAACCTTTCATCATGCTAGAGGGGTGCCTGGAAGAAGATCTCTGATGTCTAAGTCAATTTTTTGCAAGGGAGAAAGTTGAAGGACAGCAATGTGTAGTGTTTAGGGTTTGAGAGCTGAGCTTTACGTGGACCTCGTAGAGTCTTTATATAGGGAGAAAAGGAGTTTGTTACTCAATTATGATTGGACGTGACTACCTCAATGCTAATTAGCATATATGATTGTACTACCCCGTCCATCTCCGATAGGGCCAGAGATCAAGTCCTTAATGATCTGTAGGACATAATAAAAAGATTAAAATAGCCTAAGTCAGTTATGATTATTACGGAGGACAAGTGGTGTGTGCTAATTAGTAGCACATTTTTATCGTTATCGATGTATAGATAGTAAAATGGATTTTTTCAGTTTAAAAAATTAGAAAAACTTGTAAAGATAGGACTTGCAACTGGTGGTACCATGCCCTGCCTTATCCTTGTACTCTTTCAATTGAAATGAATAAACTTCCACTGTCTATCCCACTGATATGAAACAACATATTCCGTAACCTACAACTACAACCCATGAACTACAACGACTTCCTGCGTTGACCCCCACTACATAAACACATCCCAAATATAACCAAAAAAAAAAAGTTGGACACACAGACCAAATCTCAAACAGAAAAATAAGAATACAGAAGAGCAACTTAGAAGATAGATGATCGAAAAAAAAGAAAAGGGGAATTCTTTTATGTTGTTATGCCAAAGAAAACTTTTCTATGGCAATTAGAATAAAAGACAGTTATGTCTTTCTTTAAAACTCTCACGTATTATTTATAAAGGGTAAAGCAGTCATTTTCTTTAAAATTAATAACCCTAGTTCCCATCTCTTTCCCCCTAGCCACCACCACCATACCCCAGCCGTCGCCGCCACCATAACCACCATACACGCCGTCACCACCAACCCCCAACCTCGCCACCATCTCGTCGGCAGCCAAGATTTTGCCTCGCGCACCACGCTAGGCCCCGATCATCATCCCAACCACCATGACAGACCCCCCACGGTCGTAGCCCGCATGACCACAGTCACCCACGTCGCATCCCGTACCAGCGCAGCCAACCACCGCCGCTGTAACAAACCACCGGCGGGATCTAACAAACCACCGGTGGGATTCAAGGACAATAAGGGTGGGGCAGTGATTTCCATCCATCTATCTTCCTCACCTCGGTCATGCCTTGCGGCTGTCGCTGCCGCCGTGCACTTCCGGTGGTGGTGACGGCCGGGGAAGATGGTGAACTTTAGGGTTGTTAAAATTTACAATGAATATTACGCGTTTACCCTTCGTGAATTAATGCATTTGAAAGAGATATAGGGACATAATGGTCTTTTTATTGTTATGCCATAGAAAACTTTTCTATGACATAGTAACACAAAAGTTTTTTCCCAAAAGAAAAACCATTTTAACAAAGATAAACATAACTTAAATCTCTAGTTTTTGGATTCAATAAAAATCATTTTTTCCTCTTTTAATCAAGCTGGTGTTTGCTTGTACAATACAAACAAATGTTAACTAACATCTCGTGACAGCATAAAACAATCATAAAAGCCTTGGAGATTCTTCATATATCAGATTTTTGTTCGTTATATTTGGCTTTATTTCTGGATTTCTTTTGGAAGACCATCTTAGGAGGTAGATGTTCAGAGGAAAAAAGATTTTGACAGTGCTAAAATCTTAATTCAAGATTGCTATTGGAAGTGATAAATTCTTTTTACGGAATAGTATTCACTTTTAGAGTAAAATAAGATAAAAAAAAAAAAAGGAAGAAGATGAAGAAGAAAAGATTAAGTGATAGCTAAACAACCATAAAAAAAAAACCTTATGGGCTATTTGATAAAATTCTTTTTACCGAATAGTATGCACTCATAGAGTACAATAAGATAAAAAGATAAAAATAAAAAGGAAGAAGATGAAGAAGAAACGATTAAGTGATATCTAAACAATCATAAAAAAAAAAAAAACATTAGGGGCTTTTGGATAAAATTGAAATTTAAGTGCTAAAAAAATTAAGCGCTGAATTCCTAAAACTGAAAAGTTTTAGTCGACTGAATTTTTATACTGAAAAATAAGTAAACTATTTGGTAAACCAAAAAGAAATGTCTGAAAATTGTTCTATTTACAAATATATATATATATATATATATATATATATATATCCATTTAACAAAATTATGCATTAATTTATCTACCTTATAATTTTCTTTTTTGCCAAAAACGTGTTAATGGTGGTGGTGATGGCGACGATGGAATGATGATGGTGGTGGTATGGTGGCGATAATAGTGCATGAAGACGTGGTATTGATAATTATAGTGACCTGACAGTAATTATGGTGAGATGATAGTGATTGTAGGGTGGTAGATTTTAGACGATTATAGTGGACATGAACGTGGTGAGGGCAGTGATGATGTGGTGAAGGTGACGTTGTCCTTGTAGTGGTGGTGGTGGTAGTGGTAATAATGGTTACGTAGTGATAATTGTGGTGGTGGTAGAAAAAAGGAATAATGACTGTGGTTGTATTGTAGTATGTTGAAAGCGGTATTGCCAGCAAATTAGAAGATGTGACAGCATGCTGATAATTATTCTTTCTATGTAAAGTTATGTCCAGTAACTTTTAACTGCCTCACTTATACCTTATATATTAAGCTTTTGTTCTTTATATCTATCTTTATTTATTTATTTATTTTGTTTATTATCTTCCACCTTCAATAGTTACGAGGCTAGGATTTGTTTTGTCTAAAAGAAGTAGCGATAACGCATATAAGAAGAAGCAACCAAATATGACGTAACCAAAATCTCAGAAGTAAATCTTATGCTCTATCTTTTGGAAATTCCACCTTCATTTGTTTGAAAATTTGACGCATAAGGAGTGACCGGAACAGGAGATATTGGGATTATTGTGATTTTAAATTGGGTGATAATCACACACTTTTGTTGAATCTTGAACTGTAAGAGGGGGTTTCGTACCACAAAAGAAAATATTAGGAAAACAAATTAATAAAGTTAATAAGATAATTGTTTTTACTTCACAAAATGGTGTTGACCCGCGGGATGAGTAAAAAAAATCAAAGATTAAAGCAATGTCATTTTGACAGGGTGAGAAGTCTTATCTCAAAGATTAGGTTTGTAGGTGTCATATTTAGATTATGTTTTGATCTTTTACCTTAATAATAGTTGCGTGATCGACATTTTTTCCTTGAAGGTAGTAACCATGATGCATATCTTACTATATATATTTAGATTTAGTTGACATCTTTTATGCCTTCCAAATCTCTAATTTTATTTTTTTTAATTTTTATAATTTTAAAATCAAGCTAAATAGGTGTTAAATTTTCATTAGTCACAAAATAACCTATAACCCATGATTTCTCCGGTTACCTACCTTCCTCTCGGTGCATAGCACGGGATTTAGCTAATATAGAAAATAACCAAACATTACACAACCAAGACCTTAAAAGTAAATTATATACTTGTATTATATTAATATGAATTTCTACCTTCCATTTTTTTGAAGATTGGACACAAAAAGAAAAAATTGAAAGAAAGTTTGGAATTCTAAAGTTTGGTATTTTAATTTGCTTGATAGTCGCACAATATTAGTGAATCTTGAACTTTAATAGGGATACGTGCCACCAAAGAAAATAATGGAAAAGAAATTGATGAGATAATAAATTACGACTTTAGTTTCAACGAAACTCAAAAATGAGATTTGAGAAAATTACACAGAAGACATTTTCGGAGAAAAACCATCTGATTGAGTCTCCCTCCTCCTACATTCACTTTGGCATGTACAACTCTTCTAATCAAGTGTATTTTTTTTTTTTTTTTTGTGAAATATAATCAAGTCCTAACAAACCCGAATATGATTAGTAGAAGTTCCTAAAAATTCTTCCATGCTCTTTGGAAGCCCACTCCGTCATCCCAAAACCCAATCCACTTAAATCTTTTAGGCCCATTAAAAATAACAATACATTAATTTATGACTCCCTCTCACGCCGAACAAATTCTTACGCAATTATCACACAAAAACAAACATCCATTAGTGGTGTAAATTAGACCGAACAACCCATAGGCAACCCCTACCACCCTACATGAATATGGGCGCAAACTTTGTATTACAGTGACCGTGGTAGACATAGCATAAAATTTTGAGCTCGTAAAAAATATGAGCCGAGTATGGGTGGAGGTTTTTCGAAGCCCTCCCAGCCCGTTAAAAACCCAACCGGTCAAACTTTTATATAATATATAAATCCCATATATAAAATAAATTTTGCGTGTGATTTTTTTCCCCTTTAGTCTTTAAAATTCTCTAATCATATGCGTTCGGAGACTTTTGAATACTTCTTTTTTTTTCCTCCCTTGTTTCTTATTATAGGACTAGACTTCGTAATATTGTTTTGACCCATGTCTTTTTCTTTTATTTTGTCCGGGAACTTTATTTCACGCTTATAACTAAATCTATTTTGAGATTTCACTATCCGCTTCTACGTTATCATGACTAATAGACTTCAATGATAAGTGATATGATTAACAATTAATTAAACAAAAACTTATGACGAATTAGTAGACTTGGATGATAGTTGATATGCGTTAAAATTAAGTAAACAAAAACTTAACCATAGATAGCCGGTGGGTAGGCCATGCCCACCAAAATTTTCATGGGTTATGGATATAAATTATTTGGCTCGTATATGGGTTGGGCTGAGCATTTGACCCTTGGGGTCGTCCAGCCCGCCCAAGGTCATATTTGTTTTTGATACAAAGAGAGGCCATCCACTTTCACTCAGTCTTATGCTCTCAATATTAATACATTCTTATTTCTAGCAAGTCACCATCCACTTTGCTCAGTCTTATGCTCTCGTTGCTATCCTCTCTCACACTTTTGTTCTCGCTCCCGCTCTTGTCATGTTGCCGTTAATTAGTTGGTCGGGAACCATAGCCTAAAAGTTGGTCCGAACCATGTATGAGTTGAGCTATATATGAGTCGAGTTCAAGGCAAACATGTGTATGGTTGAACTATGTTCGAACTTGGTTCGTATATCTTTTGGAGGGGTTAAAGTCGGCTCGTGTTCGTTTTGCTACAAGAAAATATGTTCAAACACGATTTGTGAATCATTTATGAAAACTTGGGCTCGGCTCATTTTTTAGTCTAAGTTGTATTGGCGGTGATCGGAGTGGGAGGCAGCGGCTTTACATGCACTTCTAGCGACCAATAAAGCAGGTCAGTGTAGGTTTCATGGAGGCAGTGGTCTTAGAGGAAGATGAAAAGGTGGTGCAGAAATAATGGCAGTGCAAAAATGGAGGCTATAGTTGGCGATCCATGGTTGGGTGCGTGTTTGCACGTATGCGTGTGTGTGCGCATGCAAAAACACAGCACCAACATATTTCCGTTTCTTTTTCTCCCTTTCTCTATTTCTCTTTTCACACATACGCAAAGAGAATGGGAGAAAAAGAAAGGGAAATATGTTGATGCTGCATTTTAATTTTGTGTGTGTGTGTGTGTGTGAGGGATTGAGGCAGGGAGAAAGCGAAAAAGTGGGTGTGGTGGCTACAGATGTATGTTAGGGGTTAGGGTTAGGTGAGAGAGCTGTATAGGTTGGGGACTTAATATTAGGATGGACCTTTCACAATTTGGACATCAGAGATAGAAATGGGTAAAGGCCTTTAGAAATGGGCCAAGACCTTGGTTTGGGTTTTAGAAATTGAATTAGGTTTGTAATTATATAATACGGAGTACATAATTTATATCTATACTACATATAAGAGTGTGAATCCTTGAAAATCATTGTTTGGACCACAATACGCTTCTTATAATTTAAAATTACTCCATTGCCATTCAAAACATAATTAACATACTTTGAATCTAAATTCTTCTAACAAATTCATTTTCTCACTGCTCTTAAATATTACAATTAATACATGGATATCTCTCTCATTTTTCTAAAATTTATAAGTAATAAAATATAGCTATGTCTATATACATCCATAACTCAGTGTTTTTACATAGATTAGGGCATGCGACCTAGATGATAACATCTTATGACATAATTAGATCAATTAACTTTTCTCAAATGAACGTTAGAATGAAACAGTTTTCTCTAAAGATAGATAAATTTTATTCTTATGTTATTTTATTGATAACTGATTCAGCCTTTTACGTAGGCAATGAAAAGTTGATAATATAGTTCCAAAAAAAACTTTGAAACTGGACATGTTTAGTCTTTTCCTTATATTATATTATATTATATTATATTATATTATATATATATATATATATATATATATATATATATATTAATCGTATATCTTAGGATGTCATTCAAATTTAGTAACTCTCTGACCCAAATTTAAAAACATTGAGCAACTTAATTTTACTTTTCTTACTTTGATTGTTATGGAGCACTTTCACCATCTTTCTATTTATTAATGACTGTGGCTAAGATTGAAAATTATCCTATGAAATATTATGCCCTAATAAGTCTAGAAATTACTCGTTTCACGTTACTTATTGATTAAGTATCGATGCTACCTTCTAACTAACGCTTCTCTAAAATTAGAAATCTTAAAAATAAAGGTTAATGGAAATGGCCATTATTTCCTTTACATGGACATCTCAAAATATGTTTGATGAGTACTTGCCAAGCACATTCTGCCTTTTTTACTGAAGAAAATAACAAATTATGCTTTTGGCCGGAGTAATTTACTATAATTTCACTTCTTATTTTCTTTATGTATACTATCATTACCCGTTTAGATAATCTTTTTAACTTGATATTACATAAATGGATGGTTTTATGTGTTTGCAATCAGAAATTAACTTTACAATAATAAATTAAATTCTATACCACTTTTATGTTGCCAAAAGAGAAGAGAACGAATTAAATTGATTTCAATAGTACTACAAATTGCTTTTTTCTATTTATTTGTTTCATTTGCATCTTTCTATAACTACACACTACATTTACCACCATATTAGCAGGAGATTAAAGGATTAAATGATTTGTCACTTGTCGATAACAAGTAGTAGGAGTGGTTAAAAAAATATCACCAAAGCACTCTAGGATATAAAAGATTATAGTTATGAGATTGGAAGCACGATTGTTGTTTAGAGGTTGTTTGGAATTGATTATGAAAAGCAGATTTCAGCTTAAATCTGTATTAGTTTTCAAAATGAGATTTAATCTACTTTAGATAGAATCAATTTTCGGTTTGGCAAAATTTGCTGTGAGCTAGTTTAAAGTTACAAAAAAAGTGTTTGGATAGAAAGTAATTAAATCAGTTTTGATATGGCAAAATGACCATAAAGGACAATACATAAATAAAGTTTTTAATAACCATTTATTCAAGTAATGTTAACATAACTTTCCTTTGAAAATAACTACAAAATATAAAGAAAAAAAATTATTGAAGAAGCTATTTTCAACCACCTGCAAAAGTTTGGTACTTCTTATTCTGAATTAAAAATACTAACAATAGCACATTAGTGTTTATAATACGACAACTTCTCCAAATTACAAATAACGTCTACCTTAAAAGTCATACCCAATAAATATTTAAAAGAGTATGAAATGTCTTTTTGTGAAAAACATGGGGATATGATGGTAAATTAAAAGGTCAAACCTAATTATGAAATAATTATGAAAAAAATGATTAGTTCATAATCTTCGCTTTTCAAGATTATGGATTTAATCAATTTTTAGCTTTTTTTAGTCAGATTAAAACTCATAATCTCATTTGCTAAACACTCACACACTTGATTTAATCTAGATTAAATCAGATTTGACCATCCCAAAATCAACTCTAAACACCCTCTTAGTTTGCAGCACCCCGTCACTTTTCTTTTAACAAGGAAATACCTAATAACAATATCTATTCTATTTTTCTTATTTTTAGGTTAGAAGTTACTAACTATTCATATTTTTTGGTTAGAAGCTACTGACTATTCATTGCAGCTGTTTCCTAAAGAGTAAATGTGTTATATACTAATTTTATACTAATATTTTTTACGAACGGTTGTGATACATTCACAATTACTATTGTGTTTATTAAGTTTGAATGTAATAGATATAAATAGCAAAAATAAGTAAAAAAAATGATTGATAGCTAAAATTATAAAATAAAAAAAGGTACTACTATATGGATGCTGACATAAAGATAAGTATTAAATTGTTAATCGTGAAACTTTATACTTTTAAGTTTAAACTAAATGCATCAATTTGAAATGATATTATGGTACAAAGCCCTACTACCATGAAAGGATCTGATGATTTAACTACTTCGTCCAACTACTCTTTTTTTTCATCACGTAATTACCTTTACTTTAAAAGAATGGTGTAAGATCATGATAGGGATATGGACCATCGTTGGTACGAAGTCAACTCACACTTTTTTTACGTTTTATAAAAGTTATTCGAGATAAAGGTAATTGAAAGACTATTAACATTATTTGTATTAGCATGTATATTTGAACAACAAAAAATTAGTTCTCATAGTCTAGAAAATGCAAGAGGCTATAACTTTTCTATATTATAACTTTATTTTTATCACATGTTAATGTTCACGTGCATCACACGTGTGTCCTACTAGTGAATATAAAATTTCATATATCTTAAAAACAAAAATAATATACTAGATTTAGAAGAGAAAAAAAATTGATGCTATAATGGATAATATTATCTTGAATGAGATTTTTATTTCTTAATAAGTTAATTTTCATATTATTAAGTCTTATATAATTGAAAAACTAACTCTAAACATTCCAAAACTCTAACTGATTAATGAACTAACTTATTAGAACTTAATTTTGACTATTGTATCCTTAAAATCACTCTCTATTATGAATATAAAATTTTTTATATCTTAAAAATGAAAATAACATCCTAGATTTAGAAGAGAAAAAAATGATACTAATTTTGAGAATATTATCTTGGATGGATTTCTTATTTCTTGATAAGTTAATTTTCATATTTCTAAGCCTTATACAATTAAAAAATTAATTCTGAACGTTCTAAAATTATAGCTGATTGATGAATTAGCTTATTAGAACTTAGTTTTGACTCTTGTGATTATGAATATAAAATTTTATATATTTTAAAAGCAAAAATAACATACTTGATTTAGAAGAGAGAAAAATGATGCAACAGTTGAGAATATTAACTTGGATGAGTTTCTTATTTCTTAGTAAGTTAATTTTCAAATTACTAAGCCTTATATAATTGAAAAACTAATTCTAAACATTCAGGAACTCTAACTGATTGATGAACTAACTCATTATGACTTAATTTTGACTATTATATAATTAAAATTACTTTCTATTATGAATATAAAAGTTCATATATCTTAAAAAAGAAAATAACATACTAGATTTGGAAGAAAAAAAAATGATGCTACAATTAAGAATATTATCTTGGATGTGGTTGTTATGTCTTGATAAGTTTATTTCCATATTACTAAACTTTATATAATTAAAAAACCAATTCTAAACGTTCTAAAACTTTAACTGATGGATGAACTAACTTTTTATAACTTAATTCTGAGTATTGTATCCTTAAAACCATTCTCAAATATAAATATAAAATTCATATATATATAAAATAAAAATAACATACTAGATTTAGAATAGAAAAAAATGATGCTACAATTGAGATTGAAACAGTAAAAATAATGTAACAATTGTTAACAAATTAAAAATTATAAAATTTTCTTATTGTTATCGATGTAATGATTTGTTAATTTAGTATAGTAACTTTTAGAATCCTTTTGATAAAATAAAAAGTTGATCTTTTTTTGTGGATGAAACCACACGAACAAAAAATGACTGTAAAATAGTTATTTATTAAAATTATAATAATAATAATGATAATGCTTATTCATAAATTTGATAGTTGAAAAGGACTTAAAGCTATATACTAAACATGTCAATGTATTTAAATGTATGCAAATATTATTTTGAATGTGATCCCTATTTTCACGTTTATATAATTTTGCAGAAACTATATAAGGGCTATATGAAGAAGCCTTATATAATGTGAAAGTTAATTCTAAAACTCTAATTATAACTTATGATATTTAGAAGAAAAAATTAAGTTACAGTTAATTTAAGTTTATTTTGTAATGTAATAAATGTATGTCTATTTACACAGAACATAGTCATTGCAAAAATTATTTACATAATATATAAAATTCATAATCAAACAATAGTATAATTTTTTTACTTTTTTAAGACCATACGATCAACAAAAGTGGTTATATAAGCATATATGAGATTTTGAAAAGAAATCACATATGTATTAGGGTAAAAAAAGTGCAATCAAATTAAATAATTCTTAATTACTATATTTGAGAATATTTAAAACCTGTAAAATGCAAAAAATAAATAAAATGATATGACTATTGTATTCTTAAAACCACTCTATAATATGAATATATAAATTCATATATCTAGAAAATAAAAATAAAATTATCTTGGATGGGTCCTTATTTCTTAAAAAGTTAATTTGCATATTGGTAAGCCTTCTAACTAAAAAACTAATTCCAAACATTCTTAAACTCTGACTAATTATTGAACTAACTTACTAGAACTTGATTTTAACTGTTGTATTCTTAAAAGCAGTTTCTAATATGAATATGAAAATTCATTTTATCAAAAAAAATAAAATATTAGATTGAAGAGAAGAAAAAAATGATGTTACAATTATGATTGAAGCAATAAAAATAATGTAACAATTGATTCATATTTATTTTATTTTAATATATGCTTATTGTATCGATGTAAAGATTTATTAAATATAATATATAACTTTTAGAATCCTTTTGGTAAAATAAAAAATTGACCATCTTTTTTGGGTGGGACAGGGATCACATGACCAACAAATGACTTTCTAATTATTATTAATTAAAATTATAATAATGATAAAGGTTATTCATAAATCTGATAGTTGAAAAAGATTTAAGGCTATATACTAATAAACATGTTAGTGTGTTTAAAGGTATGAAAATATTATTTTGGATGTGATGCATATTTTTAAGTTTATTTAGTTTTGCAGTAACTATGTGAGGTTTATATTAGAAAGTCTTATATAATTTGAGTACTAATTCTAAAAAAAAAATATCTTAATTTATTATAATTGAATTTTGACTATTGTGTCCTTAAAACTAACTCTCTCGTTCAATGATAGAAAATCATGTATCTACCATTTGACATTTAGAAGGGAAAAAAACATGTTATAGTTAATATAATATGTATACACACACACATAACATATCATTGCAAAACATTATCAACGTAATATATAAGATCAATAGTATAATTATAGGAGAGTTTTTGTTTTGATAACACCGTACAATAATTAAAAGTGGCTACATCGCATATATGAGATTTTGAAAAGAAATCACGTGTATTAGAAAAAAAAGATACAATTAAATCACATAATTCTTAATTACTATATTTGAAAACATTTAGAATTTAAAAATATACCTATGTAATCTATACTTAGAGGTGTCAATGGGCCAGGCTTGGGCCGGCCCAGCCCGGGCCCATAGGGCCTGCCATGAAACCAAGCCGGGGCCGGGCCAGATTGAGGGGAAATCTGGGCCCAATCCAAGCCTTGGCCCTAGGCCCAATATCTAGGGTCGCACTTGGGCCGGGCCGGGCCCTATATTTGTTTTTTGTTATCAAAGTAAAGGCTTGAACTACGGTAATTTCTTGTATATTATTTAAGCAAATTATAATGTAGTACTATGACTAAGATTCTTGTTATTATGTAAGCAAATTGCTCTCTCTCTCTCTCTCTCTCTCTCTCTCTCTCATTTACATCTCTCAATTTTAAATTTCTTCTTTCATATATTATAAGTATGTCCAATATTCACAATTTAACGAACCTAATCTCTATCCTTTTATTTTATTATAAGTCATATACATATATACGTATATATGTATATACATATTTATTTGTCTCTCATTTTATTTTTTATTATATGTTAAACCTTTTTATACTCTTCTTGGTGAGCTTTATTAATAAAATATTAACACACAACAATTATTACTATTTCAAAGAGATTATTTCTACTATTTGATATTTTACTTCAAATTAATTGGTTGAGATTGATACATATTAAAACCTGAGACGATCTTAAGTAATAAGTATAGATTTTGACTAACAGTTTTTTCTCTCTACTTTGTCTCATATACAAAAAAAAATTATTCTATATATATGACTCTTATATGTATACATGATAGTTATAAGTGAGTATAAAAGAACCTATGATATTAATATATTGTGTTTGTCAGAAAATAAGAAGTAAGTGAGGCTAGAATTTATGAATGTATGTAAATTGTTAACGTCCATATAGAGTTAAATTGAAGATAAATGTGTTCATAGGCCCTCCTCCTTTTATCCGGGCTTGGGACCGGCTGCTTGTAAACAAACAGGCGAAGTTACCTATTTTTTTATATATACAGAAAAATATATATCTTGCTTGTAAATATATATATATATATATATATATATATATATATATATATATATGAAAAAAAAACTATATTTTGTGAAAAATTTTATTCTTAAAACTTAAGAGAAGGAAAATAAAAAGAAATTACCTAATCATCCGGAAGTACTTCAACATCCGAGTCACTGCTCTTCCTATCATCAATCGGTTTATCTTGCTCGCGGTATTTCGCATCAAGATAATCCTTCCAACATACACATAGCTCGAGCGACTCGGGGTTAAGACGACTCCTCCTGTCATCCAAAACCCTCCCGCTGGCTGAAAATGCCGACTCTGAAGCAACCGTGGAGGCTTGCACTGGCAGTACATCCCGTGCAATTTGGGATAAAGTTTTATACATGTTTTGATTTTGTTTCAAAAATTTAACAAATTAAAATTAACCATTCTTGCATTGATAAATCAGAATAATGATCAGTATTTGAATATACACCAATCTCATTAAAAGAGGAAAAAGTAGACGAACCTGCCGAATTAGAAGTACCTTCACCTGGTAGTTGTCTTGCTACTAGATGTTCAAAGCCCTTAAGGTATGGCGCATAATACGATGATGAAGCTCGTCCGCGCACGTCAGCAGAATTACGATAGAGGTTGAACAGTTCTTCAAATGTCTTGCTCACTTTCGCTGTGAGTGCGGTTGTGTCCTCTACTGGGTAGCACATTAATCTCGATATCTCTTGTATCGAGACGTTCACGCCATGCAACTTTAACCTAGGATCTAAACAAGTAGCCACAGCAAAAATAACAGGCAGTTCACTCCAATATTTATTAAATTTTTTATCCATCACTTTTACTATTTCCTTAAAGGGTCCTATATATCTCCATTTTGTTAACATTGTAGCCATCTTGAGAATTTCTATTACAGCGAGAGGAGAGGTGGGATAGTACGTACCAGACAATAAATTGGTAGACGTGTAAAATACCTCCAAAAATTCAGCTAGGTATGTGGCCATCTGCCATTCCTCTTGAGTTGGCAAGCCGGCTGGGAACAAGGTTAGTAGAAAATGCGTATAGACTTCTCTGTATGCCAGAATGTGTAAAAGCATATGGTATGTAGAGTTCCACCTGTGGACCACATCTGTAACTGCTCTCCTGCGAGGCATATTATATTCAACACACAACGTTTTAAATTGTTGTGTTCTCGAACTCGAACTATTAACATACGCTGTCATACCCCTCATTTTGACAAGAATATCTCCTGCAGCAGCTAAACCATCTTGAACAATTAAATTAATTATATGACAAACACAACGAACATGAAATAATTTACCAGAAAGTACAGGTTTGAGGCTCTCCTCTAAAGCATCAACAACAGCTGTATTATTAGAAGCATTATCAAAACTAATACTCATAATCTTATCCTTTAATTTAAACGTGGTACATGCTTTTAATATAATAGTAGCAATGTTCATTCCATCATGCGGAAAAGGAAAGAGCTCGAAAGCGATGATTCTCTTGTGCATAATCCAATCTGCATCAATCCAATGGGCCGTCACACAAGTATAACTAACAAAAGTAAACGGAGATTGCCAAATATCAGAAGTAAGACTAACTTTACCGTCAAAATTATCGAAATAATCGATCAGGCGTGCTTTAGCAGCATTATACTGTCGGAGTGCATCGGATCTAGTTGTGTTTCTATGAACCTTTTTGTACAAAGGTTGAACGTATGTGTTCATATATCTAGAGTGCTTAGCATTATCGGCAAAAGAAAAGGCTTGTTCATCGTGAATAACAAATTCAGCGAGACCGTCTCTTTGCTCTCGCTGATTATAAACAAATAACTTACCGTCAAAAGATAACTGCGTTTGGGTAGGTTCGACGTGGCCTTGTCGAGGTGCACACTGAGGGTAATGCCTGTTAAGATGTCCATTACCACTACCAGACGAAAATAATTTAGCACAGTACTTACATCGAGCTTTTCGGATGCCGTCCACCATAACTTCATCAAAATGATTCCAACACTCGGCTTTCTTTTTTTTTCCCTTTTGGACTTCTGGCTCATTACCGGAGGCATTGCTCGGCCCTTCTTCATCATGACCAGGCATAGGGTTAAGATTATGCCACGGAGTAGTAGCTTCGCCAACCGAGCTGCGTCCTTGACTATAATGCGGGGGTCTTGATCAGGCGTGTATTCAAGATCTGGAATGTTTTGATTGAACTCCCAATTGGCTTGGGTATCTATCATACAGCCTGTACTCATTCGTCCAGGAACGAATGGTTGTGGTGGTGCTTGGATTGGTGTTTGTGATGGTCGTGGTGCTGGTGCTGGTGCTTATGCTGGTGGTGGTGCTTGTGATGATGATGATGTTTTTCGTGATGATGATCCACGCTTCAGTTTCTTCAGTAATCCAGCCATATTTGACGCTAAACTTTTTTACTAGATTGGAAAATAAAATTAGTAAGAGTAACTAAATACACAAGTATAAGAGCAATAATTAATAATTAGAAATAACAATTAAAAGAATTAAAGAGTAACAAATGAATCACTGAGGGTAATTCAAAATTGGAGAGAGTTAGTAATTAAAAAGAATTTAGTAATAGTAATTAATAAATATAAATTCACTAATTACTAATTACTAGACAAAAGAATTAGAGAGTAACAAATTAATAAGAGGAGTAGTTAGTAATTAGAATTTAGCAATAGTAGTAATTAGTAAACAAGAGTAATAATTAGCAAGAGTACTAATTAGTAAATAAGAGTAGTAATTAGCAAGAGTAGTAATTGGAGAGGGAAATAGTAGCAAAGCTTGTAGAAATGTAGAATGTTTATATAAGAGAGAGTAAGAAGATTGGTGTGAAAAATTAGAGAGAAATTGTGTGAATTTATAGATTTTTAAAACTTCACAAAAGACCAAAATACCCCTAAAAACTATCCGTTTATAGTTGTTGGGGAGGGTAAGAGTGTAAAAACCCTTTAAAAAGTTAAAAAAAATTAAGTTAGACCAAAATATCCCCCAAACTAGCTGTTATTTTGCTGTTGGGGGGGGGTAAAAGTGGAATTTAAGGAAATAATGAGGAATATAACCGTTGGGGGGAAAGGGGAGAAATCAGAATTTGAAAATGGTGGGACCTGCCAGAACCGGGCCAGAATCGGGTTGCAAACCGGGCCAAATTCGGGCTTCTATTCGGGCCGGGCCAGAACCTGGCTTTTTCGGGCCGGGCCTGGCCTAGGCTTTTTTCTGGTATTTCTTGGCCTCGTCCAAGCCCAGGCCCAAAGCCCAATATTTAAGGGCCATCACTGTTCATCGAGGGGGCCGGGCCAGAAACGGGCTGGGTCAGGCCAGCCCGCGGGCACCCGACCCTTTTGACGACTCTATTTATACTACTTATAAAAGTGTGGATATGTGTGAATTATTTTTTGGAGGAAACTACCCCTATAACTTTTTTTAATGCCATGATTGACCTTTGTTGTAATTATTCATGAATAAATGTCATGGCCCACGAAAAACTCTCTATCTTTCCAAGCTAGATGCATGGTTCCTCTCTCAAAGTTAGTTGTCAAATGTTAAAATGTTAGATGCATAGATATTATCTCCAAAATAAATTGAGACTTTTAAGCCAACCATTCAACTTCTTTAACACCAAGAATGTATCACTTGATTTAATTGATTTAATTCTGCCATTCAATTGTAAATTTTAGTTACGGTTAAATTCAACATCTTTATGTATCTTACATCTTGAAAATAAATACCTATAATATCAAGCAATCCCTTTTTCCTTCGCGTTCCAACTTATTCTCTTAACTTCAACAAATTTATGTTGAGTAAATATTGATCTACATCACATCAATTCGAATATGATTAAATGGATTACCATCATACAACGGTTTTCTTGAAATTTTCTTCACGCCTCTCATCTAAACTCTGTTGCTGCAATCTGCACACCCATTGAGTGTGCAAAGTAGTTATACAAGATATTGCAAAATTATGATTACAAATAGAAATAAAAGTAAATTTGATAAAAAAAAAAAAACTATTTGCTACCATTCACTTCAAGAAAAGTTGAGGAGCTTTAAAAGATTTCTTATTCTATTTTCTAATGGATATTGTAACATCCTCATAAATAAACATTGATGTTCTTATGATTAAAATTACATTAGCCCAAGAATTATAGCAATCATAAAAGCTTTCAACTTGTGACTATAAAAGAACTTTACCTAATCGTTTGTGTTTGAATATATGGTGGTCATTTACCAATAGGCAAGACAAAGAATCTTAATTTAAACTTGAAAAACTCATGATAATATAAAGATTATCATCTTTATTTGGACAATCTCTATAAGTAAAACAAGATTAACATACATCTTTGTCATATTTCATATAACTTTGAAAGTTCTGAGCTAAACACCTATGGATCGTAGAGAATTAACAGCACTATATCAGCGTTAATCTTGATAGAGAAATGAGGACTCACCATGTTTTAAGTAAACCAAGTGAGACCATCCTTAAAGTGAGTCTTAAACCTCATTTTTTTTATGCCTAAAGCAATTAAAGGCGACTAAAAAGTACAACAAGTTTACCCTAGATTACTTTCGTAGGTTTAAATGTTTTATTCGTTATAAAGGTACGTAGCAAACAGAAAATACGCGATGAATATAAAAATTTTTGTATCATCATTATTTTGTTATTATAATATAGCACTAAGCCTAATTTCAAGGTAGGAAATTTGTATGTCGCACACCCTAACTTTAATATCTTAGTTTGAACGAGTAAAATTGGTGTAGTATCTATGACTTTTGCTCCAAAGAATGGAGACATAAATTCTTTTTGAAATTAGTATACGCATGTACGAATTTCATGACGTCGCCTAAAAGTGAGCTCCATAATTTCATTTAACGAATCTCATTCTTTATCTAACTATAAAAGTATCTCACTCACACAAATGGTGAGTGATGCATCGAGTCTACGTATTTTGAGCACACAAATTTCTTCAAGAGAATGCAGTGAAAGAAAATTCAACCCGGTTATAACCTAATGAGAGTTTGATGAGATTAAAATATTTTTTTGCATTGTGATGAATAAGTAAAATAAATTATTTCTTTGTCTAACTTATAGTAACACTTAATATAATGAGAATCGATGAGTTATGGTAGATATATTTTTTGTTAACGTGCTTTATGTAATTAGAATGCTTAGTGGCATAACATGGTAAATATAATAGATATAGTTAACTACTTACATAACATGAATTATGTGAAAATTGCTTGAAAACTTGTAAGTTTGGATTTGTCATTTGTATATGCTAGTGAACAAGAGTTTTAAATTCTAAATCCGAATGAACTACATCAACAAATAAAATTCATTTCCTTCGATATACTTTTTCTCTTCACGAAACTATATTGCAGATGCTATAGAGCTTTTGAGGCTTATACCATCAGATAAAACTTTAGTAAAATTAAGATCCTAAAAATAATGTAATAGCTACTTATGTTATTTTTATGAATAAATATAATTTTACATAAATCTAATCTAAGATCATTTTTTTTTATAAATGTGTGTATTTACATGCAACGCACGTGCTTTTATCTAGTATATTAGATACGTATCATTCGACGAGCTGCTTATGAATGTATTCATGAACTTTTTTAGAATATTCATGCTCGACTCATCTAATAAACGAGCTTTAAAAAATTATTCATTTTCAGTTCATTTATTATACAAACTAGACTTGATCAAGCTTTTAACGAACAAAGGATGAGTTGATCTTAAACAGTGCAGTTCATCTGCAGTCTAAGTACGAGCCACTAAAATATTCTAAAAGTTGAAGGGCCCATTCTGCAAGTCGAGTGGAGTAGAGAGTGTCAGATGAATGCGATGCTCTCATCAGGGAGGGCCAGTCACAGAGGACAGAAATGCACATGGGAGGGAGACAATGCTCACATGACAGAAACATGGCCATCTACTTTCCTTGCTTCCCTGTAAAGGACAGTCACTGCTTAGGTCCTCCTTATCATGTGTATGAAAGTTGAAACAATGCCTATGCCGTATAAGCTATGGCTTAGGCAAAAAAATTGAACAGATTTGTCCATGGGCCATGGATAATTTAAAGCCATTGTCTTTGTGTTGAAGAGAGTGCCTTCTGATGAAGAGAAGCAGTGCTATGTGAGCAGTCTGTTGTCACTAAACGATCATTGTCATCAATTCAAAAAAAACCTTGGATGCATGATAAGCTAATGGCTTGTTTCATGCCCACAAAGCAGGGTACAGATGGGGTTACCTTTTTTTAAATCGACCCACTGAGTTAGATCATCCTCAGTGCAAGCGAGCAATCGTTGTTTAATGACTACCTTATCCTGTTTTAGTCACTACTTATGGAACTTATTTTACTAAGAACTTATTGTTTTGACAAATGCTAACGGGGTTCCTTCGGACACTCGTGAAGCTTCATTTATTGCTTGAGAATTCTGCTTTCAACTTTGGTATTTCAATTCATTTGAAACTCTAGAAAATTGCATTAAATCATTTCATCAACTCTTAACTACTCGTTAATTTAGCATGTCGTTTATGCCCTTGATAGATGGCTTCTTATCCTAAGGGTAAGACAAAATAAGACACTATTTTGAACATATAAAAAATGGCCAAAAGGTACTAATATCTTTTGAAAACTAGCATTGTATTTTTGCATATTTCATTTGGCATAAATAATATTTTGATGCCAAAGAAAGTAAGTTCGTAATTACCTGGAGATACCACAAAGGATACAATACGAATCAGTTACTAGATGTACAAAGTAGGATACAGTGAGGGTGGAGTAAAGGCAGAGAGTAAGGATTCCCAGACAGACTGTGAGGAATGACAGTACTGTGGAGACAAGGCTGAGACGAAAAGAGCCGACAGTCTAAGTTAGGGACCGAGTCAGGGTCTAATGTCACGGTAGGTATTATGTCCAATATCATATTCCGATTATTTTTCTCTTTCTAGAATTCAATAGCTCTAGATGAATTCTAGAGTGAGAAAGAGAATTTTGTGACGATGAGAAAAGTTGTCCAAAATGAATTCCAAAGTCCACTTATTTATAGGCAAAAGTATGCACGTATCATCAATTGCCACATGTCATCCCCCGGGAGTGACACGTCACTAGGGGGTCCATAAACACTTGCTCCTTTGGACTGTTGATTCTCATATTCTCGCTGCCTGCCTTATACAGCATCACTCTAGCTATCTGAAAAAACTTGCCCTAGCTACTAGTTCAGGCCCTTATTGAATCTTACAGTGGTGTGTTGAGAGACGCGGAGAGAACCTAACAGTGGTAAAGGAGGGTCCCTAAGCCTAACTGCCAGACGGACTAGGCACGATGCCCTCTAAAGATGTGCTCCGGTCTCGGAGTGACCCTGGGGTCATCATCCTGAGGGGGCCGACGATCACCGATAGCATGAATGCGATGTGGTCATAACTTAGGCGTGCCTACTGTCGTGCAAGTCGCCCCAGATGGTGATAGTTTTTGTGGTAGTGAGCCTATCTCACTGCGGAGGGTCCTCATGCAGGAGCACTGCGAATGAAAGCCCCTCAAAATGCTACACACTCTGGAGAGTGAGTCGAAGCATGTTCCACGTCAATGGCGGGGGCGCATGGTATAGTGAACAGGTGCGGGCGTTGACGATCACTGGTAATGTGAGTGCTACGTGGTCACAACTCAGGTGTGCCTAGTGTCATTCAAGCCGCCCCAGGTGGAGATAGCTTCTGTGATAGCGAGCCTATCCCACTGTGAAGGGTCCACATGCCAAAATACAATGAGCGGAGCTCCTCAGAATGTTGTACACTCTGGGGAGTGGGTCAAAGCATGTTCCACATCCATGGCGGGGGAGCATGGTGTGGTGCCTGGGGGCACATAACATGAGAGTGGCGCATGGATGTGGTGCCGACAGCACGAGACATGAGAGTTGCTCATGGGCGCTGCGACCTCTATCGCGAGATAATACATGGTGCTAGAGACATATGTCAAGGAAGTAACGGATGGATGCGGTGCCAAAGGAACAAGACATGAGAGCGGCGCATGCGCGCTGGCGACTGGTGTGGTGAAAGTGGGCGTCATGTGGGGGGCAAGAGTTAGTTTGTTGATTTGCTACTTTGCCTTGTTTGGGTACATAAAGGCTCTCCCTAGTCCTTTGCCTCTTAAGAACTTGAACATGTTAATCCCTTGTGTTTAAACTTAGATGCACATGTCTGCCATTTACCACACACTACCAGCGGGCATCAAAGAGACGGCAAGCAGCCGTGGGCGACGGGCATCCAAGAGATGACGTGCGAGCCGAGTGTTAATGTTACACGAAATTGGAGAATGCAATCTCTAGTAATGATGGAAGTTGGAAGTAGGAGTACGCGACCGCCAACGAGGGATGTCGCGGAGATGGCACAGGCAATGGGCATGGCAGAGTTGGTGCAGTGAAGCCGGCGCGTGGGCGATGGCAGGCGTCGTAGAGATGGCATGAAGGCAATGGCGCGCGATATTCTCAAAGCATTTGGCTGAGTGCAAAAGGAAGGGGATAGGCATGTGGTAAACAAGGCTGATCACCCTTGAAGGGGAAGGCGGCCGACCCATAAAAAGGGGGAGGCACGCCAATCTTGACATTGTTTACGTTAACGGTCATGGGTCGTGCAATGTAAATTGTCGTGAAAAAGAGAAGAAATATGTACGTGACTTAAGCGTGCGCATTTTGATTGATTGGGAGTGTTGAAGAATTGACCACTGACTATGGCAACATGTCGCGCAAAATGGGACCCTGTCTTTGGGTGTGACAAAAGTAGGTTGAGAACATATTTCTATTTGCTAAAAGTTTATGTGTCATTATAGTCACATAATTATGGCGAGTTTATGTCAACACTAGGTGTTGACATTTTTGTGATAAAGACACTTGCCAAGAAATGTTGTGCAAATATCATAAAACAGTTGAAATATAGTACTTCATTTTATATTTTTTGTGGTTTCACGGTTTATTGATTTATTATCACCAATGATCGTTTGCTAGATGGGTAAGGTGAATAGGGATGATAATTCAACCCGTACCCGGCGGATATCCGTCCCGCCCTGCTCCTATAGGAGCAATTTTTTTAACTATAATCGGGTCATGGGGCGGGTTTGGTATTTATTTTTAAAACCCACAGCGGATACGGGGCGGGTATGGTTTTAAGTGTCACCGCCCTGCCCCGCTCCGCTCCACTTTATACCTTAATCAAGGTTTAATCACAACTGTCCATACTCCATCTATATTAACTGTTGAAAAACCCTAGCCTCCTTTCATCTTTCTCCCCATTCCCTTTCCCTTCTTCTCCTACAGCTGCCGCACTCCCAAGCAGGTACGAACTTCGATCGCCTTTTGCAGGCAAATTTCAGTCGCCTTCTGCGGTCGACCGGTGACCCCAAGCACGTCACGAACTTCCTTCGCCTTCCGTCACCTTTTGCGGTCGCCGTTCGCCTTTTGCTGTCGCTGTTCGCTGTTCGGTTCATCGGACTTCCGCTGTTTCCTTCCCACACACCTCTCAACCATGTCCTTGATGAAAATCTAAAAACAGATCTGTCTGGAGACCGGAATACCACTGTCCACGAACGCCGATTGTCGATCTTGTTCCATCCACCAGCGAATTCCCACTCCTTCACGGTCACAGATCCGTCGCCGGATGAGTCCCCTAAATTTGTACTTTTAATCTTAAAAATGGAAGTGCGGGTCCAGGCGGGGTCGGTTTACCAATAAGGCCATCAGATCAGGGACGGAATCGTCATCTCCCAACCCGATGGTGGGGCGGGGCTACATATTTGGTGTGGCGGGGTGGGTGCGGATCTTGTGAAACCCGCATCCGACCTGCCCCATTGCCATCCCTAAAGGTGAATAATAAAATTCCTTGGTTTGAGAAATAATTTGAAGGGTACATTAGGAAGAACACAAAATGATTGCAATTAATTGAAGAAATACAACTATTATTGTTTGCTAAAATTAAGAGTTTAGTACCTCACTAATTCAAAAATAGAATCATTTATTTGCACCTTAACAAGTGCCCTTTTTGTTTTTTGTTTCACAAGGATACCCAGGGTAATCGAGCTCAAAAGTACGTGTTGTATTCATCATGACGAGGCTTAACCGTGGACAAAAGTCTTTCATTGTACAGCGTTGTTATTGTAACAATTTTAAGGGTAAAAAAGTTACAAGCTAAAAGTATTTTTTCTAATTTTTTGTCGCTAAATATTTTAATGACATTCTTCTATTACAAGCAGATGTTTTATGTCAGAGGACCTAACTCCGCTGAGTGCTAAAAGTCATGGACAGCTCTTTTTTAAATCTGAGAAGCTTCTTGTTAGGCAATTGGAATAGGAGTAGGGTGTCTTTCTAGTAATGAAGCTTGCTCGGTGTAAAGTGGCAGAGCCGGCTGTTTTAAGTATAACCGTGGAGGTGTCTTTGTTAAACTCATGACTTGTGAGTTTGCAGTCATTTGTGGCTGGGATATTTTTGTGATCTCCTATTTTTGGTGATTCTGGAGTGCTAAAGTGGTTTATATGTAACAATCCTCCTGTATTAACTAAGTTGCTACATTATCAAGATAAAAGGGGACCGTTAAAGAATTGTATTTATCGATCCATCAAAAGCAGTATTCAAAGTTATTAGGTTGACGGTGAGAACTATTAAAAAAATAAAATCCAAATGTGGGTTTTAGTGCTCACAAATTGAATTAAGACCTCATGCGATCGATGTAGTAATGAAAATCTAAACTCTAGGCATTGCTTTTGGATGAATAGTTAATCTCTTTGACACCATAACTATAAGGTCATCATCTATAGAGTTGTAAACATGCACCGTAGGTGTATCAACTCGATCCCTAACAAAGTTCGAAAAAAAAAATTCATATTCTTGTCTTTGTTCAGTATTTCATCTTCTCCACTATGGGACCTCCTGTTCTAAGGTCACCAGGCATCTCTGATCCTCCGTACAGGGACTTCCTTGACCTGTTCTTAATCGTAAGTCCTCGCCCCTATATCTCTGTGGTCATCAAACTCGCCCTGGGACTCTTCACCTGTTCTTAATCTCTGGACCTCACCTTGAGACCTCTATGGTCGTCGAACTTTGCCCAAGGACTCTTTCTTATTCTTAATCATGGGAAAGCATTCCGAGATCTCTATGGTCGAGACTTTTCCCTGTGACTCCTACACTGTTCTTAGTTTTTGGACCTTGTTCCAAAATCTCTATGGTTGTTAGAGTTTTGCCCAGATACTCCTAGCATGTTCTTAGTCACCGGATCTTGCCCAAAGACCTCTACGATCGACACACTTTGCACGAGACTCCCACTTCGTTCTTAGTCACCAAACCTCGCTCTGAGACCTTCAGGTCGCTAGATCTTGCACCAAGACTCCTTTCCTTGTACCGTTTTTGAACATTGTGTCACGACCCGAACCCACGACTAGGCCCGTGAACTAGGCACGTGACCGGCTGCAGACCCAATAGATTCCAACCAAGGGCTCTGTCAGGCCTAACTCGCTAAAATCCAATATAAACTGCAGCAGAAATTAAAACTTCTACAAAACTTTAATTACATTTTTATATTTTCATTTGAATACATCACTTATACTTAAACATTTCATAACCCCTATTGTCAACAATTAAAGCTAAACCGACAATTTAAATATTTAGTGACTCATTCATGTTGTCTCAGAAGTTCACACCAAATTGTCTCTTCCTATACTCCTCACCGTCACCTTACTTTCAACTCGAAATGATAAGTAAGGGATGAGCTTCCACGTGCTCAATAAGTAACCAATAATTCAACTAAGTAGACCAAAGCATGTAGAAAATAACTCAACACACCGGCTGCTAGCTTCTGCAGTCAACCTACCACTACAAGTGCCGACCTTCCAACAATTCACAACCAGTCCACCACCATTTGTGTTACTGTTCTACACCCAAAAATGAACTTCACAACATATTCGACGTTGTAAGCACATAGACAAATTGCACCCTGTTACGCACACAGTGCACACCTACTACCCAAGATACTCACACATATCGATTGCATAGACTCACTGAACATACTACCGCACACACGCCACCACCCCTAGTCCAATCCAGTACACACACCTTAAACCATCAACAATTTTCCATCGCAAACATGGTTTTAAATCGCGGAATCCGGAAACATAACGGTCGCGGTCGCGGTGTAACGGTATCGGGTGTATCGGACGTTACGTAATGGGAATCGGTTATCGCAACTGTCAAATTTTTTCAAGCATTAGTAAATGCTTAAAAACTCAATTATATGAAGCTTGGAAGCTTAAGATCTTTCATTTTAATGCTTTTAATGGTTTAAAGTTTGTTTTAAACACATTGTTGGGTCAAAATCTCTTTTAATTCAGTCCAAGTGAGAATAATTTAATATTTGGACAAAACAGAAAAGTTGTACACAATCTGACCATAAAATTATTAACTAAATTTAAAAAAGATCCTAACTTAACTCTCATTATTTATATCTTATGAAATTCCACATATTAATGTCACTGACATCACAGCTGCTGCATTTGACAAGTCTTCTACCACCAAAATGAATGTCGTGCAGGTTCTTCAATATCTATGTCATCTATATATTCACTACATCCCTCTCCAAATACGTAGTTAGCAGCATTAACCCCCTAGTTATTACTATTACTAGCACTGGAGTGACTGGACCCTGCTTCTTGTTGCTATGCAAAATAACCTTGGGATCCACTGGACTCTGATTGTCGTTGTTGTTGTACAAAATAACCTTGGGATCCACTAGATTCTTGTTGTCCAACATAACTATGGTCTTAAGGCACTGGCAAAACAAGATAACCATGTGGATAACTCTGTAGAGAAGGCTGGTGAGGATAAAACTGTGGTGGTGGGCAATGAGCGACCGGTGGATAATAATACGATGGTGGTGGCGGATATGGCTGAGGATAAGAAGGATAGGCGGATTGTGGCCCTTGTGGGTATCTTCCAAGTCCAAGATTGCCAAAACGATCCTCCAGGTTTCTTGAAGCATCAGCTGGAGCATTATTAGGAGCATGTGGACGTGGTCGTGGACGTGTTACTTCTTCACGTCTCCTTGATGCTCCCCAATTTTTTGATTGGGGCAAATGTTCACAATTACCGATCACTTCATTATCACGAGCTCCATTCCATCCAACCTCTCCACCATAAGGTGACCCAGAAGTAGCCCCAACGAAGTCGTCATTTTGTTCTTCGGTAGATCACCACCACTACCACCACCACTACTGGGTGGACTTAATGAAGCACCACTATGATTACCAGAGTCGGTATCTTGTTCCATATGTGCATTTACATAGTCCTCATCGTTAAGATCCAAATCATCCAACCACTCAGAATTGTCTTGGCCATCCAATACAGGGTGTTCTCTCTCTTCTAACCATTCACTTAATGGATCATCTTCATTAAATATGTAATCCAAGCAAATGGGGTTAAAAGCATCTTCTATTTCTTTTTGGCTTTTCCTTGTAGCCTCTCGGATCTTCAACCTCATGTTGTAATAAACATAGACAAGTCGATTTAACTTTTGGGACTTCAATCTATTTCTTGTTTTTGTGTGTATGAGGCTGAAGGTACTCCAATTACACTCACAATTAGAAGATGATGTTGTTTGGCTCAATACCCTTATAGCTATTCGTTGAAGTTCAGGCGCAGAATTGCAATAATGTATCCACCATTCAGCTGCATAGTAATAGCAACCGTACAATTAAGATTTAAAATTTCAACCAATAACAATTTTGTTATTGTAGAATATAAATGTTATAGTTTGTCTAATTACCCGGATTTGTTTGTTTAACTGCTTTTTGGGCTAATATTGTTCCAAAAGAGTCATGTCTGTCACGAAATAACAAAATCTCCGCAATGGGCAAAACTTTAAGCACGTTGTACACCAAGTTTAAAGTACAATACAAATTATAATATGTAAGTACAAATTTTATTATACTCACTTGGTTGATAGCTCTGATTTGATTGTCAATAGAGGCTCTAGCCTCTGAATCACCTTTTTAACTGCTTCCAACACATTTCTATTACCCAAGAAAGATTCACCATATTGAAATTGCGGATTCAAGAAGTAGCCTAACACGTGAGAAAAACAACTAATTATCGAATACTTATATTTGATTTAAACAATGAATTATAGTTACATATTAGTTTAGTAACTTACCGGCCATGTTCAAATCTTGGTGTAATTGAAAATCCAACCTCTTTTCAATTATTCTAATATATTTTGTTGGACGCCGACAATTCTTTTGAATGGCGAGCTTGGCCCTTTCCATTGCTTTGTAAAGAAAACCCATGCTAGGTTTCTCATCTCCATCTACTAACCGCAGAACCTTTACAAGTGGCTCTTGCACCTTCAAAATATCAGCAGCTTTAATCCAAAAGCTCCGGTCAAAAATGATCTTCTTTACCAACTTGCCCTTGCTCAATTTTGAATATTTACGTGCATTCCACTCATTAAACCTAAACATATCTTCCAAAGGCCCCCTAAATCTGCAAATGGTTTCCAAAGTAATAAAATTTGTAGCAAAACGTGTGATTGCAGGACGTAGAAGCTCTCTGCCATTGGTGTAGGTTTTCATGTAATCAATCACCCAGTCAAAGTTATAAATGAACCTGGTGATCTCCATTGCTTTTCCTAGCACCTCTCCAACAGTTTTCTTCTTGCCAATATCTTCCAGAATGAGGTCAAGGCAATGAGCAGCACATGCAGTCCAATATAAATTTGGCCGCTTCTCCATAAGCTTTTTGCCACTAGCTTTTATAGCAGCTTCATTGTCCGTTACAACTTGAACAATATACTGCTCCCCAATCTCATCAACGACCTTGTCCATGATTCCAAAGTAATAATCTCCCGTCCTACTCGGAACATTTGTAATATCAATAGACTTGTGAAAGATTGTACCTCAAGTGCTATAAACTAGAAAATTCATTAAATGTCTTCTGGTACCACTCGACCATCCATCACACATGAGTGTTACACCCCTCTCTTGCCAAATAGACCGATGAGATTCAATCCACTTCTTTAGAGCTTCAAATTCCCTAGGAAAATAAACTTCACTGACCTCATGAGGAGTCGGAAGCTTCACTCCTTTTCCTACCTCTCTTGCAACATCCAACATCGGCTCAAACAAAGGAATTGTTACAGAGTTAATTGAATGTCGGCCAAATATAACAAATTGGCTAACTGCTATGCCGAACTTCTTTCTTAGACCTTTCATAACTAATGTGCTAATCTTAGTCTGCTTAGAGCCTTTATATCGATGAAGATCAACATCCACATTTTGCAATCTTGACTCTGGTGTAGTTAGATCAACCCACCTATTTTCACTAGCAGACTTACGCATGCTAGAAGATCGTTTAGGTACATGAGGCCGAGACCCACTACTCCCTCCTACATCATATCGCTTCCCTGCACTTGATCTAAACCTTTGTTGTTCCTCAAACTCTCTTTGTTCTCTCATGGACTCCCTCCGTGCCATTGTCATCTCTTAATCTGAATCATCACTAGAAACAACGCAACAGTCATCTTCATCACTGTCGGTATCACGCTGAGTTTCTTTAATATGTTACATCACTTCTTCTTTCCTTTTCTCCTTATCTATTTTGCGATTTTTTATAACCTTGAAGAAGGTTCATCATTTCTACTCTAACTTCACTGCTAACAACAGGACAACTTGAAACTTGTCCTTTTAGATGAGCAAGATGCTGTTTCAATCGAGTAACACCGCCACTTATCACCTTTCCACAAAACTTGCAAACCAATTATGCCTATTATTTGGCACCGCATCGCCAAACTTCCAGCCAATATCATTACTAGGAGCCTCATTCTCTCCTGCACTTTGACGTGGCATTTTGAGTCTTGAATAAATAAAATTTTGATACCTTGCAATTTTAAAACCATAATGAAATACTAAAACATTGTATTTAAATTAAATTTACACAAAAATAAAGCATAAACTATAAATCGTTAAAGTTTATTTAATCTACAATTGATGGTAAAAGTTTATTAAATATTACCAATTAAAATAAGTTTTTGAATTTAAAACCTCAAGTTAGAAGCATATTAGCATATACATAATTCCAAAATCAAGTAAGTGAAAGACAATAAACAAAAGTACTAAATTCTAAATATTTAAATAATCTAATATAAACTTGATAAGTCATAAACCATAAATAAGAGTGTTTGACTTTGACTAACTTTAATTGAAGGACCTGAAGTTGAACTCTTGATTCTTGAAGAACACCACTCACTGAGTCACTGACCACCGTGGCACGCACCCACTGCACCGTCTCTCTCTCTTTCTCGGTTTCTCACTCTCTCCCTCTCAGAAAAGTAGAAAACTCAGTACTCACAACTCACCTGCAAATCTGCAATCCCACGCCCACCGCTGCCGTCCCAACCAGTCAACGGCCTCCGGGAGACGACTCAAGACAGCAGCCAAACGCCGATGGCTGCGCTCCGCCAGTCGGGCTTCGACGAGTCTTCGACAGTTCGACGCTTCGTCAGGAATCCCGGGCTCCAGCTGTTGCTAGTTGCTTAGTTCATTAGTTCAGTGAGCCATGGGAAGCTTACAAAGCAGATACTACCATTGATGTCAAAAAGCACCACAAGCCAATAAATTCCGTGAATAAACTTGCCTTCTGGAATCTGGACTGTCCAAACTCCAAGCTAGAGATGTCAAACGGGTCGGGCTTGGGCCGCCCGGCCCCCGGGCTTGAAGCGAAACCGGGCTGGGGCCGGGCCAGGGAGGCAGCCATCCGGGCCTGGCCGGCTGAGGAGAAATGCTAGGCTCGGTCCAGGCCCTGGCCCTAGGCCCAATTTCTAGGGTCGGGCTTGGGCCGGCCCGGGCCTTTTTTTTTTTAATTTTTTTTTAAATTTTCTTGTTATTCAATTTTAAATTTCATCTTTAGGCATGTCCAATTTTCAAATTTTGACAAATCTAATTTTTATCATTTTATTTCATTATATGTATGTATGTATAGATATATTTATTTGTCTCTCATTTTATTTTTTGCTATATGTTAAATCTTTTCTTACTCTTCTTGGTGATCTTTATTAATAAAATCTGAACACATAACTAGCCGTTATATTGCTGTTGGGGGGTAAAAGTGAAATTTTGGGGGAATATATCCGTTGGAGGAAAAAGGGGAGAGAAAGGGGGGAAAAACAAAAAATTCAAACAGGTGGGGCCGGAACTGGGCCCAGAACCGGGCCGGAACCGGGCCAGGGCCGGGCCGGGCCCGGGCTTTTCCCCAGATTTTTTCGGCCTGGTCCAAGCCCAGGCCCTAAGCCCAATTCCTCCGGGCCAGCCCTGTTCATGAACGGGCCGGGCCGGGCCGGCCCGGGCTTTTTTCGGGCTGGGTCGGGCCGGGCCGCGGGCCGCCCGGCCCGTTTGACATCTCTACTCTAAGCTCTCAAATACCCAACCTACTTATTCTTCCAAGTACAACTCATCTGACCTTTATTATTTCCTCTTGCACTACAGTCCTTCGTCTCTCTCTGATTGGTATGTATGTTTGTAATTTCTGTTAATTGGGTCTTGCAGTGGAGAGGAATTTATAGAGATGAGAATTGAAGAAAACAGATTTCTTCACGAGCCTACAGTAATTTAATTTGGAATTTTGCACAATAATTGATTGCAATTTGTTGTTCAAATTCTTTATAATACTTGATCAGTGCTTGAGGAGTTGAAGACTTGAAGACAGAGGAGTCAGGAGATGCAGAGAGGCAAAGATTCTCCAATAATTCTCGGAAGGATTGAAGGAGACAAAGACAAAACACAAAAGTATCAGATTTTCAAGCGTAACGGTATTTATCGGCGTTACGGCCCGTTACGGTTCCGTAACGGCGATATGCTTGCAAAATTTACTAGCACCGATATATCGGTGTATATCAGTACCGGACACTTGAAAAATCGTTACGAATAGGCCGATACGCTACGTATAGGCCGTTTTTTAAAACCATGATCGCAAACCTACATAACCAGTGGCTCAAACCATTCCAAACTCTCACAAACTCAGAATTGACAATTTGTACAGTAAAGGTCAGTTTTTTTTTTCTTTCTTTCTTTGTGCAGATTCCGGCGATAAAGGGATCAAGACCGACGATTGCCGTTTTTGCTAACCGTGAAACTGCCTCGACAGTGCCAATTTGAAGTCTCTGTGGCCATGGGGCATATATACCAGCGGCACAGAAGTGATCTATGGTGTCTTCAGCGACTGCCGCGGTGGTGGCATAGTGAATCGCAGTAGCAATCGGAGAGTGTCAATGGCTGTCACCAATGCTCACTGTAGCGATTGGACACTGGCCAAAGCGGCTACTAGTAGTCCACGATTACAGCAGATTTGGCCGCGACAGTGGTAGCTTGGCGGCAGACGACAACGATTAGGTTTAAGGCCATCGCAGCGTTGAAGGAAGGCCGGTGATGAGTCTCGACGGTGTGGCAGAGGCGAGGCAGTTTGGAGGCGTTGCGATGGTACTCGATGAAGGACCACCGGAGTTGCTTGCCGGTGAAGAGAATGGCAGGCGATGAGGATGCCGGAGATTGGAGCGGCGCTGCCGATTAGGGCCTGATGCCTCTCTCTCTCTCTCTCTCTCTCTCTCTCTAGCTTATTTATAAATATGCTTTCTTTTAATCTTTTCCAAAATCTCCCCCATATCTTTATTCCCAAATCACTCTCAATCATTTCAAAATTTCAAAAATTTTCTCCATAGCTCTCTCTCTTATTTAAAATAATCAAATAAAATTTAAACATTTACATAATAACTTTAATTTAATTATAACTTCGAGAGTCATGGGCGAAAGTTTCATTTATGTTTTTATTGCACTAACTTTTTTTTATTTTTATAGATATGGTATTATAAATTGTCAATGATAAAATTGTTCAAACCAAGCATCGCTAAGACCTCAAAAGAACATCACTCATAGAAATTGTAGCTAAAGTAATAGTAATCGAGTAAACCTAGGTTCGAGGCATCACATTATCTTCTCCTTAAAGAAATTTCGTCCTCGAAATTTTGGCTTCCTTGCATAGCTGATCTTAATTATATTTGATCTCAACTACCAACCAACATAACACCTCAAGTGCTTACACGACTAAATCTATCTAAAGAGTTCACAATTAAACTCGAATATAATTTCAAGCAACTTTATGAGTACATGCACCCAAGTACCTTAAAGCACAAGATGTGTGATATGCATTTAACACACTTTAATCCATTAATAAGTCATATCTCAACTTTGCGTTACTAGATTGCGGCTATTAATTGTGTCTGATCGCATCCCCCATCATGACACTGAACTTAAAACTCACTTTAACTCATCAACAAAGAATGCGTTTAAGATTTATACTCTCAAATTAGATCATTTGTCCAATATAAATGCTATATTCACATTTCTCCATTTTTAGAACTAATTCGTCTCTAAACCATGAAGTCTCACTAAGTGATCAAATTTTCGGAGCATCAAGTATATTCATCAAAATCCACCATCAGACTAATTTGAGACCAAGATATTACACATTGTCCCCAGGACTCTATACCTTGTGTTACCGGACTCTTTTTACTTTCTTTCAATGAGCTTCATTCTCCGGGATACATCCATGCTGGGAACTCCATTCCCTTAGGTCGTTATACTTGGATATTGAATCTTATGCATCAAACCTCAAATCTGCAATGCCATGATCTCAACTTGGATTCATCTCAATTTGGGTCTCACTTGATGCAACTAGTGTCAAGATACCGCTTCGAATCTAAACTCTAAACTCAAGCTTATTCTTCATTATCCCCTTGAGTTTGCGGGAAGGAGGCTATCCTAAATCTAGAATACTTTATAACTCTCATAATTCTGGTAAGACTCTATTTTCTTTTTTTTTGTATTTCTATGCGAATATAAAGGCTGCAATGTACTTATTTTTATACTGTTCAGTATACATCCACCTTTTCTTTTACATTTTCTACCAAAACTAACAACAAATATTGCGTAACAAATCAGTTTAGATTCTATAAAACGAACAAATAAATAAATACGAGATAATCCTATCCTATACTAAGAATCGTGAAAGTGGCTCACGATGCCTAAAACAATCGTGCCTACTCAGTGACAGAGAGGCGAAGATGGCAACCATCCAGCCGTCCAAGTCCAAGTCCATGCACCTAACCTGCACCTAAGAAGTGATGTTATTGTGTGAATTATTTGATTAGTTGAGGTTGATGAGCTAACAATCAAACCCATCCACAATAGCGTAAGTTAGAATCCAAACAACTAACGAATGTGCAAAAAAGATTATTGAAGTGGTTATGGAATTATATTCCACAAAGACTTCTTGAGGAGAGCAGGGATGGGGAGGCTGACTTGTTATCTAACTTCTGCCAGCTTCTGCTACTGCTTTTTCTGCAATATCTTTGAGTGAGTGATAATGTCTGAATCTTAATAATATCATCAGACTCAGTCTATGAATGTTACTTAAGATCCATCACTTCATCTTTAATTTATTCCAAAGCGACTAGAAAAAAAAAAGAACTCAGCGGGGGACACGGAATAATGATGCAATTATCATACAAACACTCTAAGATCGATCAATAATGCTAACTCATGAATCTGCGGACCTTGAAGACATTCCCTTCTTTTTTTATTTTTTTCGTTTCCTTCAAGGAAAAGTTGTGTTTACAAGGCAGTGGGTTGTTGTGTTTGTGCCCATATCATGTCTTAATATCCAACCCCCCCCCCCCCCTCTAGAATTTGTATCGTCTAGAATTTTTTTTCTTTTGCTTTTTATTGGTCATTCTGGTTCAATTCGTAAGTTTCAAGGGTACCCGTTATAAGAGTAGAGAAAACCGATAGGGTTATCAGATTTCATGTCTTCCATACACGTAAAACTCGTCTATATACACAGGCACTAATCAAGAAATCCATGAATCTGATTTATCAAACATGTATTGATGTTTTTGTGCTGAGACGAGGAAGCTAAAAGTACCAATTAACATGAAAGATGAGTGAACCTTACATACCAAGTGACGCGAAAGCAGGTTCGCTTGCTTGTCAGTGCCCTTTGATAGGCAAAATGAAATTATTCGAGGTCCAGTGCAAGAAGGAATGGAATTCTCCGACTATGTGGCTACTTTACGTATTGACTTTCCTAGCAATAATCCAAGTGCTACAAGCAATGCAGGTTATATGTTTATGTAAGAAAGGCTAGTGCAGCACATATCATAGGAAAGTCTTTAACTGCAACTAAGGAAGTAGCAAGAGTCAACGACCTCACATGTAGATATGAATCGCTTAAGGTATCTGCGAAAAATGGTACGAATTTTATTTCTACCATTATCTTTCGCTACACCTTAGAGGCCGTTTAGATTTGATATTTGAAAGTAGATTTTAATTAAATTATAATTAATTTTTAAAATCAGTTTTAATCCATTTTAAGCATAATAAATTAAAACTTGTTGAAAGTGTTTGAATAAAAAAAATTAAAATAAGTTTAATATAGCAAAATTACCATAAAGTGTATTCAAACTAAAATTAAATATTTAATGATGTTTATACGTAAAGATATTTTGATAAATCTCTTAATTAAATTTGATTCTCCCCATCCTTCAAACAAACGACTGGCAGCGACCAAGTGATTGGGCCCCCAGCAGAGAATCATCGGACGAAAACGTGGAACAGTGGTGACAAGTCCCCATCTGCCACATAAGATAAAGCGCCGTGCCTAGGTGTTGCCAGTTGGCCAAGGTGTAAGGCGTGTTTGGTCAGGGGGTATATATTTTTTTTCTTAATAATAATTGGGAAGAAGTAGTGTGTGTGTGTGGAAATGGAATGGCGGCAGGTCACATGATTCTCTTCCTTCTTTTTCGAACACATTACGCTGCTGTATTATTCAAGTCACACAGCTGGCGCCATCTGCTACACGACACGTTTCCTCTCCCAGACGTGGGACACCTCCCCTATCCCTCTCTCTATTCCATTTCCTGCCTTCCAATCATGAATTTCCTCTTCTTTTTTCCATTTCTACTATTTCCCCCACCAAATTTGTGTATTTAATGGGAATTTACAGTAAATTTCATATTTGTTGAAGCTGCACCGTAACTCCCAATGTTGCAGTAGCCTCGGGGTTACAATGCGTCGGGAGCGGTGATTATTACCAAGAGTTTCATCCAATTATAGAATTTTTTTAAAAACATAAACATTATCAACAACAAAAGACAATCTTTGTGGGACAGCGCAACACATGAACAAATTAAGGGAATGTAAATTTCTTGTGTTTGCTACTAATTGTCCCGGAGGTCCGTATTGAATGGCAAGTAAAAGAAGGAGATCACATTGAACTTACCTAGCTTAATCCATGTGAACATGGCTCAAAAGTATCTCTTAGCTCTATACTTAATGAAGAGAGTGTTGGAGATGGAGATTTCCTAGCTAGCAAAACTTTCTGCTAGTATATCTTCTTTGTTTGGTCGTTATCTTATTTTGTATGTCTTTGTCCGGTAGAACGGGGTGCTTTTTTGTCTTTTTCTATGTGTGATGACGCCCCGTTAAGGAGAATCGGCCTCTTAATTCATAGGTTCCTTCCCTTGAAAAGCTACAATAACACTCTCCTCGCTTGCTAAATCATGTCTTCTTTTTAGGAATAAAAAATCATGTATTAACTTGTTTGGATACCATTTTAGTTAGGGTTATAAAATAATTAGAAACAATTAAATAGCACTTGAAAAAAGATGAGAAATATGTGAAACTCAATTCGAAAAATGTACTTACAACGAGTTGTTTAATAGTGTTTGAATTTGGTCTTTTTGAATACAAACTTCAAAAATTGGTAACCGACAAACAAGAAGTATTGAAAAACATAAATTTGAAAATGAAATGAATGGTACTCAAACGGAGTTAGCATTCAAGAATGTTTTCAAACGTAATAAAATTATGTGTAAAGCGTACTCCCTTTAAAACCTAAACGGTAGGAATTCAACTCGATTAACTCTTGGGACTTGATGTTAGCTAGTGCTTCACTTGAGTGTCTAAATTCCACTTTCTATTATAACGACACCTAAAAAAAATTTGTGAGGCATTTAGCTTCAATTGAGAAGACCACATAAATGAAAAGGACTTAAGAAAAAAAAACAAGGTACATTTGGCAATTTGAACAATGCCCAAGGGCTATGTTGTCAAGTAACATATACTTGGCTGCGTTTTCAATTTGAAAACCACCATCTTTTCCCACTTCATTATTATATCACTAGTATATAATTGGCCCTGATAACCATCTGACACAAACACACACACCCCTCTTCTGACTGGTCCCTTTTTCAATACCAAACGCGCCTTCTGATCGGACTTCGTGTTCCCGCCGCCCGTAGCCTCGCCCCATTTTCCTCCTCTTCCTCTCCTTCTCCCAATAGCTTTCCAAGAAAGCTCAAGAAAAATCTTCCATTGCATACAAAAAGGGCTTCCTTAAAAGGGGATTAGGATCCTCCGCCGTGTGTAATGGCTAAGGCGAAGAGCAACAACAAGAAGCAATGTTACATATCAGTGCCATCTCAGATGATAAGCTCTATGTCATCCTCTTCACTACAATTCCTCCTAGTCTCTCCTAAGAAGGCTTCAAAGACCTCAAAGTTGAAGATCTTCAAGAACCTAAGATTCTGGTTCTTTTTGCTTTTTCTATTTGGGTTTCTTGGAATGTTGACGAACTGGTCCAATTTTGACCCTTTGGTGCCTTTTGCGCCCAACCCATGCTCCATTTCTCACCGAGAATCTTCAGTTTCAAATGGGGTTTCAAGTTCTCAGCTTAGTGTTGGGTCTAAGGTTGAGAACGTTGAAAAGAGGGGCGACTTTTGGAAGCAACCTGATGGGTTAGGGTACAGGCCGTGTTTGGATTTCAGTAACGAGTATGGCAGGTTTAGTGGGGAGATTATGAAGGACAGGACAAAGTATCTGATGGTGGTAGTTGCTGGTGGGATGAATCAGCAGAGGAATCAGATTGTTGATGCTGTGGTGATTGCTAGAATTCTTGGAGCTGCTTTGGTTGTTCCAATCTTGCAAGTCAACGTCATTTGGGGTGATGAGAGGTTTGTGCCTTTGACTTCCTCTTTGATTTATCATTGATGTATGGTTGATTGATTCTATTGCATTTTGGTTAATAACCCAGTTCATGCGTTTGGTTTTTCACATTGATACAGTTTGGATGAATTTGGATTTCGAAGGGTATTGATTTATTTTTCTCTTTCTTGATTGCAGTGAATTCTCTGATATATTTGATCTTGATCACTTCAAAAGCGTTCTCGCGGATGACGTACGAATTGTTTCATCACTGCCCTCTACACATTTGATGTCGAGGCCCGTGGAGGAGAAACGCACGCCGCTCCACGTCTCCCCTCAGTGGATTCGTTCACGTTATCTCAGGAGGGTAAGAAACATTGCTTGCCTGTACTTACTTTCAAGTTACTTCATTTGGCTTTTGCTTGAGGAATCACCTTTGAGAAGATCGATTTATGCATTACACAATTGATTGAAATTTGAGAAAATGACGTCAATATTCTTGGTTAGCTGTGTACATGTTGTTTTTGAAAATCCATCAATGGCCCACCTTTTTTGTCAATGGCGAGTGAACTTGGTCAGCTTTTTCAGCTTCGTGAAGTGTTGGAATATGGTTGTTGCGGAAGTGTGAAGTGCTGAGATATTCAAAGATGTCATTTGTCTAATATGAGCTCTTACTGTTGGGGAGAGCTATCCAATGTTTGAATTTTTGAGACGGATTTAACTTTTTTGATTGGGGGTCAATTTTTATGAGCCGGACATGTGATCACGGGATGAAACGTTAAATCCACCTTATAATATCATTGTTGAGAGATATTGAACTGATAGATATGTTCAAAGTGATTACATCGTTTGAATTAACTGTTGAATCTAATTTTAACTTATTCAGTTTAGTGGTGGCATGAATTTTTATTGATGCTATTTCTCTTTCTTCTTGCAGCTTAGGAAGGAAGGTGTTTTGCTCCTACGTGGTCTGGATTCGAGGCTCTCCAAGGATCTCCCTTCTGATCTTCAAAAGCTTCGGTGCAAGGTACTTTAGGTGTTCGTCTTTCCGACAGTTAATTTGCTATATTTCATAACTTTGCCAGTTGAGTAAGCCTCGAACGTTTGACAGATGGAGTGAAGAACAAACCCGTGAACTTGATATGTGTTGAGAGAATCTTAAGTAATTTGCAAATTTTTAATTAACCTGCTGATTATCCCCAAAACTTGAGTGACCCTATACATGTTTTCAAAGTCCTTAACTTTGATACAGATATCCTTTATAGAACTATCTAATCAAGGAAGCATTGGTTTTCCTATTTTCCTTACTAAGGTTTGACTAAAGATAAGGTGTACCTCAAAGTTTATGTAATAACAGGAAATGGACCATCTTACACAATGGACATCCAAATGGTCCTTAAGTGCACTGATGCAGCTCTAGGACTGGTGTATCACTTGCTTGATCGACCATTGACCATTTTGTTATTAGTTCCAAAAGTGGCAACTTTTCATCTAACACTTGTGTGATTTTGTAGGTTGCATTTCATGCGCTGAAATTCGCCCCACAAATTTTAGAACTTGGTAACAAGCTCACTGAGAGGATGCGGAAGGAGGGACCTTATCTTGCCCTTCATCTTCGAATGGAGAAAGATGTATGGGTGAGGACAGGCTGTCTCCCTGGTTTGAGTCATGAGCAGGATGAGATAATAAACAATGAGAGAAAGCTGCGACCAGAGCTCCTAACTTCAAGATCTAACATGACTTACCATGAAAGGAAGCTTGCAGGTCTTTGCCCCTTAAATGCCATAGAGGTCACTCGGTAAGTCTTAATGCTAATTACTTCAAGTCCTTTCCACTTTTGGGTTTGCTTCTTGAGTATTTTGGTAAAATGTGTGACTGATTGAGATCATTCACGATGTGTTCAGACTTCTTAAAGCTCTAGGAGCTCCAAAGAGTGCCAGGATATATTGGGCTGGAGGGATCCCACTGGGTGGAAAAGAAGCCCTGCAACCATTAAGAAGAGAATTTCCTCATCTCTACAACAAGGAAGACCTTGCCTTGACTGGAGAGCTTGAGCCCTTTGCAAAAAAAGCCTCCTTTATGGCGGCAATCGATTATATAGTTTCTGAAAATAGCAACGTTTTCATGCCTTCACATGGTGGAAATATGGGCCATGCAATTCAGGTATTACTATCATCTTTACCATTGTCAACAAACTTCCATTTAACTCTCTCAAGTTCCAGTAATATAGTTCAGGAAATAATTAGGAGCAAAGTCAGAAATTGACAACTGATCTGCTCGTATCAGGAGTAGTTTGACTTATGAGCGTTGTACCCCTATAAGTAAATGAAGAGAATTAGCTTAGTTGGTTATTGGGTAGAGTACAGACCAATGGAGATAACTAAAGCTTACCTTACAGCCAATTTAGTTATTATTCTCGTACCGTTTAGATGAAAAAAAAATCGTTTGTTTGGGATATCATATTCAGAATTGCGAATTCAAGATTCATTGAGGGTCTTTTTGATTTTTCTTATAATCTGACTCTATTTCTTTGCTTAAGCTATAATTTTCTTGTCTTCATTTTGAAATAGTCACCGTTTTAAGTTACTAATTTAAATGCTTGAATCTTGCTTGATACAGGGGCATAGGGCTTATGCTGGGCACAAGAAGACTATTACCCCAAACAAAAGACAAATGCTCTCCTACTTTCTAAATCCTTCTCTCCCCGAAACAGAGTTCAACAGAATTATAATGGACTTGCACCGAGATTCCTTGGGGCAGCCAGAACTCAGGAGTAGCAAAGTAGGAAGGGACGTTACGAAGTATCCTATCCCAGAGTGTATGTGCAATGTATCCGGTGCACATTCGTCGTCTTGATTACATACTTGATCTTTCCTTGAGGGTTAGCCTTCTTTGGGTGGAGTCAGAACATATTGGCTTGCCAATTGACAAATGCATCAAGGCTCCTTCCAACCCACGAAGTTTCTCCAGTCATGGAAATACGAATTCTTAACAGTCCGCCACTTGAGAAGGACAATTTGGAATGTGGTCACTCTAGCAATATGCTTGTGTTATACATGATTTATCTACGTGCTGGTGGCTGATAGGAGGTTGAGAACAACACTTGATGTAGCACCGGTCGGGTTGGGGGTTGCGCGGGGGGGGGGGGGGGGGGGGGGGTGGATTTTGTTCAGATAGGTTAGATATATCCTTAATTCAATTCATTCTTTGTAACTATATACCAAAGACCAGTCGGGTGTAAATATATAAAGTTTTGCCATTGACCTTTTCTTACATAGGCTTTTCGAGCATTACAACATCCTTCAAGTCAGTTTATACCCAGCCTAGTTTAGAGACTTTCCTATCCTGTCTACCAACTTTCATTCAGGAGCATTGAAGTTTCTCTACTTTGCCAGTCTGATAGATTACTTGCATGTTCTCTTCATCTCACTGTATTTCGTCACATATGTTGCTAGGTGCTCCAAGGACTGTTAGAGCGCATTGGTCTCAGTTTCTCTATATTCCCTGCCTTAAGTAGCGCTCTTTTCGTCTTTCCCTCAGGGTGCTTGCACGCTACCAATCATTATGAAAGACTCGCGCTTAGAAGGCGGCACCCCTTTCTTGCGTATTAGCATTCAGAGGTTTAACACGCTGCATTCTATTGGTTGTAGCCCTGTAGAATTGTTTCGGTGGTTAGATCTTCCAGTAAATTGCAGAAAATTTTGTGGTTTTTTACTCATTAATAATTTTGTTTTTTGCTTTTTTTTACATACACAGGTTAAAATGTGGTGGGAGTTGACTCGTTAATCTTTCCCCCGGAGTTCACAATTCAACTACATTAAAATTAGATCTACCAGAAACACAGACAAGTTAATAATGTCAAGATCAGATCTAACACGGCATCATCACTAGTCCACATTTGTCAAATGACTCCATAACCATGAATCTGGACTTGCACATTGTGCTACCATTGCACTTTGAAGCTGATAACATGTGTGTACTAAAGTGGAGGCATAAGAAGAAAAACAGGTTTATATCAACAAATGAACATGGATTATATTTCCATTGCACCAGAACTGGACAAGACGTGTCTCATTTATTAGCTGCTGCTACTGCCAATTGTAATGTTATTCAAAGGTTCTCCATCGCAGCACATCACATCTGATCTTCACTAAGCTTCCCTAGCAACGAAAAATATTAGGAGTGAAATTTGAGTTGGACAACCTGTAAGCAATCCGTGCAGGCCCGTAGAAATATGGACGTGAACTTTATATTATAGTGACCATGATAGGCATGAGCAAAAAATTTTGAGCCTGTAAAAATTATGGGTTGGACATGGGCAGAGGTTTTAAGAAGCCTGCTCAGCTCGTGAAAAACACAGCCCGTCGAATTTTTAGATAATATATGTGCATTTAAATTTGACGTGTACAAAAAATGTGACTTTTTCCTTAAGTCTTTAAAATTCTCTAACCATATGCATTTAAAGACCTTCGAAGATTTCCTTTTTTCTCCCTTGTTTCTTATTACAGGATTAGACTTTGTAAGATTGGTTTGGAACCCTTGTCTCTTTCTTCCATTTTACCCTGAAACTTTGTTTACATGCTTATAGTTAAATCCATTTTGAGATTTCATTATACTCTTCTTTGACTAATTAGTATACTTCGATGGTAAGTAATATGCTTAAAAATTAAATAAACAAAAACTCATAATTAATTAGTAGACTTGGATGATAAATGATGTATTAAAATTATGTAAATACAAACTAAACCATGAACAACCCGGGGGCAGTTCATGTGCCCACCAAAACTTTTATGGACTAGGCATGGACATATATTATTTGGCCTGTAAATGAGCTGAGATGGGCACAGACACCAGTTTTTTAGAGTGGACTGGACATGGTCTGACTTTTGGGCTCGTCTAACCCACCCAAGTTGCAACCCTAAAGAATATAACGTGCTTCATCCTCTTTGCGCATTCACGGTAGAAAACGCAAACTGAAGAGCCTCACCAGATCGACATTGCAACCAAGTCCGTGGGATTCTCTTAGCCGTCCGCGTCCAAGCTACTTCGTCAAGCTTGCTTACCATAACCGAAGAGACTATCTACAGAACATCACTAATGAGCTCTAATAGCAGCATTAGAACACATGCTTGAACTTTTTTTTTTTTTTGACTTTAATGAGTTCGCGACCTCTGCTGAAAGACTTTCGTCTACGGTTTTCCAAGATTAACACTACTAAGCTCACCATCCAAAGAACAGACATTTATAAACAACAAACTGCCGCTAAAATGATTGCTGCGAGTTCAAGAAGGGAATCAGGAAAACCTCGTACTACTGGTTGCATTGATCTGAATGAGAGAGAAAAAAGGATGACAGTAACCAAGATGACAAGAACCATAAAGAAACTGGTAACCAGTGGCGCTTTCCACCTGCCTCTAATGTATGTTTTTCCCCCTTATATAAATATATAGGTTTTTGTTTTCATGTTATTAGGTGAGTACATTAGGCAGACTGTGCTTTGAAATGTTAACAAACGATAAATTAAGGACCTTATCAAAAAAGTAATCTGTTTAATAATTTATATATCATAAGGTTAAAAAAGTTAAATATGAATTTAAATAGAATCTGGTTTCAATATCATACTAAACCTCTTAAGTAATTTTTGTTTTATATTGTTAGAGAGTCTTTGGAAAATAATAGTTCAAACCGAAAGCAATAAAATCATATCCGTTTGGGCTTAGTATGCATGTCGATATAAACATTTGACTTTGTATTTCAGTAACTCATATCGAAAATCATACATAAATGGAATATCATATGTTATGAAAAACATGTAGGGACAGCAAAAATGTACTAGCGACCGTGACAACATTTTCAGAAATTCGTTATTTGATTTAGGACTTGACCTTCACGATCCCCCAGCCTAGTCGCTTAATCTGGACTATCCTATTTGATCAAACACGTTTGACATGCTTGTTTGCTTCCCTTACCATGCAGTATTAACGTACTCTGGATTTAAAGGAAAAGCCCATACATCTGCATTTGTTGGGGGGGGGGGGGGGAAGTCAAGAATCCATTGTAACAATGCTCCTACTATAGGCAAGCTTGATCGTCATCAGCTCAAATTGCTTAATATTTTCTTAAGTTGTTGGACTGGATTCGGCAAGTCAGGCTTCGTCTCCAGTTTGCCCAAAAATCATATATTAGAACAATGTTTGACAAAGCTTTTGATAGACAATAACACAGTGTTTCTTTCTTTTCTCTTTCTACCTTTTTGTTGATGGCATTCAGTTTGTTAGCATATATGTTTTCTTTACGATCGCGTACTGTCTAGGCTAACTGCTGATTACCAGTTGTTACTACTATGTTTTCTCGACACTACAAGATCCTTTCTTATGGATTTCATTCTTACTTAATCATTAGTCTTGCTTCAAAATTTTTACTTAGTACAACATTGTCCCTTTCATTAACTAATCATCCTATCTATCGAATTCTCTTTTCATTCCTCCCAATATTGCTGGTATCACTGGGCTATGTCACTATCTATCTAGGCATATATAACAGAGAAAGAAAAACAACATGAATAGGTTATGTTGATATCCCATCCTCGATACGCACCTTGGGACCTTTGCTATCCCAACCAGACTATACACACTTGGACCTCCGCTATCCCAATTTGGCTGTACACATTTGGACCCCGGCTAGCCCAATCTGGCTGCTCACATTTGAGACCCCTGCTATCTCAACCCGACTACACATATTTGGACCATTGCGCTCGAGCGCCGTCTCCAGATGCCCCTAGCACGACGCCGGTCCCCACAACACCAGGCGCCGCACCCTTGCACCGTCTTTGCATCACGTGCCCCCCGCACGATGGCTGTCTTCGCAGCACCAGTCGCTGCACCCAAATGCCATCTCCGTGTAATGTGCCCCCAGCACAACGCCCTACTCAGCGACACCCATCGCCATGCCTATAAGCCGTTTCCATGTCATGTGCCCCTAGCACCACACACAGTCTGCCGATCCCATGAGTCGTACTGCTTATACATTCCCACCCCTTGACTCTTCGTCAAACTACCACGCCTCCATGTTGGTCCATCCTTTCACCACATCATGCGTACCTTGCCTTAGTCGTAGAACATGCTTTAACCCATTTCTCAGAGTGTGCAGCATCCCATTGGGGTAGGTGACTCGTCTGAGACATTATCCCGGCCATGGTACTTTAAGTTCTTTGGCATGATGACTCCTCTTCTGTCATGTAGATGACTCATTCGGGACACTGCCTCAGCCCATTAGCTAGGTAACTCTTTCGGGACACTACCTCACCGTTTTAGGTAGGTGACTCCTCCAAAAAACTACCTCGGCCTCCTAGATAGATGACTCCCTCAGGGACACTACCTTGGCATGCTCTGAGTGGCCCAGCAAAAGGACTTATCGGTGGGATAGGCATGCTCTATAAGACACTATCTCCACTAGGGAGCTCCAAGTGCTTTGGCATGAAGACTCCCCTTTTGCCTGGTAGGTGACTCCTTCGGGATACTGCCGAGGCCCATCGGGTAGGCGACTCTTTCAGAACACTACCTTGGCACGCTCTGAGTGCTCCTACGTAAGGACTCACCCACGGGATAGGCTCGCTCTCTAAGATACTATTTCTGCCATGAAGCTCTAAGTGCTATGTTATGAAGATTCCCCTTCCACGAGGTAGGCAACTCCTTCAGGACACTGCCTCAGCTAATCGGGTAGGCGACTCTTCCGAAAACTACCTCGGCTTGTCGGGCAGGCGACACCTTCTGAACACTACCTCGGCCCGTCAAGTAGGCGACTCATCCGTGACACCACCTTGGCGCACTCTGAGTGCTCTGGCACAAGGACTCACCCGCGGAATAGGCTTGCTTTCTGAGACATTATCTCCACCAAGGTGATTGCCTGATTAGTCTACGTGCTCTGGCATTGAGGGCTTTTCATCTGCAAACCTCAGGACTATAACCCCCGGGTCACTCCAAGATGAGAGTAAGTCTCCGAAGGGCATCGTGCCTAGTCTGTCTGGTTGTTGGTCGTCGAGCCTTTGCCACCATTTCCAAGTCCTCGTCGTCTCTCCACACCCTGTGGGACTCTACAAGAGCTTTGGACTGATGGCTAGATCAAGGGAGTTCTCTGGTCATATTGGCGCTGTGTGAGCCAGTCTTTCTAGACAGATAGAGCGATGTTGTGCAGGGCAGGTCGAGTGAATATGCAATCTGACAGTCTGCGAAACGCTAACACCTATGGCCCCATTAATGATGTGTCACTCATGGGAAGTGCCATGTGTCACTTGATGACATCATCATCTCAATCCCTTTAAGTAGGGGGCTTGAGAATACATTTGAGGATAGAAGAACATAACTCATTCTCACATTCATTTTCTCATTCTAGACTTCTAGAGAGAAACATACAGGACCTTGACTCTGGACTTAAGCATCGGATTGTAATTGTCGTCATGTACTCACCCTGTGCCATCTTTGTCGCAGCACTGCCATTCCTCAGGCTCTGTCTGAGAAGCCCTCCTACCTTTCTCCATCTTTGTCGCCGCACTGCCATTCCTCAGGCTCTTTCTTTTGCGCATAGGATAACTTATTGCAGTACTGTATCACTTTATTCTCCACATTTAAATCCTCTAACTTGTTATGTTGCTTTAATAGGTTGAACTACGTTGCGACTTTATCACTATAAGGCCTTTTGGAAGAAAGAAATAACCCCAGTGTTTAGACTTTTTGTTTTGCCTTTTTAGTGGTAAGCAAGGCAAATGAAACACGTAAATACCTCTATTCCACCAAATGACTTTTCTAGGGGACCTCTCTTTGTACCAAAATGAAACACACAAATGCCTCTGTTTATAGTTTTTTTTTCCAGTTCTACAAATAACATAAGAGAAACAAGAAAGCCTCATACCACTACTTGGAACAATTGAGATGGAAAAAAGGATCACAATAACCAAGATGACAAGAACCATAAAGAAGCTAGTAACCGGTGGCGCATTCCACTTGCCTCTAATTTATGTTTTTTTTCCCTTATATAGATATGTAGTTTTCGTTTTCATGTTATATAGGTTAGTACATTAGGGAGACTGTGTTTAAGAATGGTAACAAATGATAAAATTAAGGACCTTATCAAAAAAAATAATCTGTTAATAATATATGTATCATAATTAAGGTTATAAAAGTTAAATATGACTTCAAAATAGTATATAGTTTTAATTTTTTTATTAAGTCTCTTAAGTGACTTTTGTTTTATAGGTAATTATTTTGTTATAGAGTTTTTGAAAAATTATAGTTCAAACGAAAAGCAATAAAATCATATCCATTTGGGCTTAGTATACATGTTGGTATTGAACTTTGACTTTGTATTTCAGTAACTCATGCCGAAAACCATACATCAACAGAAAAATCATGTGTTTTGAAAAACATATGGGCATAACAAATTGTACCAAACTCGCTTTGGGTGAAATGGTGCTACACCTATGTGATTAAAAATAAACACTTTTGGACATTTAAAGCACCATTGGTCGTATCTTGGACATGGTGCAAAATTATCAAGTTTAGGGGGCTTTTTCAGAAGTATGTGAGGCATGTAATTGGCAATGAACGGAAAACTTGGCTCTGGTATGATAATTGCATACCTAAGGGCAATCTAATAGATCAATTTGGAAATAGAATCAGATATGATTCTGGAATGGGAGCAGATGCTAAAGTGGCTAATATTATTATGGATAATCAATGGTGTTTACCTCAACCTAGACCCCCAACACTCAGGGCATGGCAAGATGCCATGAGATCTATGCCTAAGCCACAAGGAGACAGAGGACTGTGGGATATGAATACTGTGAGCTCAGCCTGACAGATATTGAGAACAAAAAAGGCAAAGGCACCATGGTGCAAGCTTGGGTGGTTCAGTGTTAACATACCCAAATGTGCTTTCATTCTATGACTGCTTTGTAAAGATGGCCTAAGAACCAAAGATAAATTGAAGAACTGGAATCACATAAAAGATGATACATGCTATTTGTGTCATAAGCACAAGGAAGATACAAATCACTTATTCTGGAGATGTGATTACTCACAGGGATGTTTGGAATATTGTTTGTGAGGAACTTATGATCTCAAGACAATGGTCAACTTGGAAGCAATTCCTGAATAATGCTACTACAAATTTCAGGGGCAAAAGCTTCAAAGCTAAGCTCAGAAAATTGGGGATGGCAGTCACTATATATATGATGTGGTGGGAAAGGAATGAGAGAGTATTCAAGCAACAAGAAAACACAAAGGAGCACACCTTGCAATTGATCATAACATGGATACATTGGTGTGTTAGAGGCCGGAAGAGAGTACCAGGGCACAACATAAACAGAAGGCTGTGTGCTAACTGGGAATTTGACTGTGGCATTTTATTTTGAGTGCTTGTTTTACTATGCAAATGTATACAGAATAGGCTAGTTAAGTCAAGATTGTTAACAACACAGATTTGTACATATATTTTTTATGATAATACCCTTTACCCAAACAAAAAAAAAATTGTACCAGCAACAGTGAAAATATATATATTTTTGGAAATTCCAATATTTGATTTAGGACTTGACGTTCACGCCCCCCCCTGCCTAGTTGCTTTATCTGGATTTTCCGATTTTGATCAAACACGTTCGACATCTTTTTTGGTGCCTTACCATGCAGTTATGTACTTTGGATTCAAAGGAAAGACCCATACATCTGCATTTATCAGGGAAGAAAAGCCAAGAATCCATTGTACCAATGCTCCTACTATAGGCAAGCTTGACCTTCATTTGCTCATATTGCTTAATATTTTCTTAAGTTGTTGGACTAGATTCGGCAATTCAGGCTTCATCTCCAGTTTATCCAAAAATCATATATATCTATACATTTATAAAAGCATATATAGGCTTAAATGACTAATTTTTTTGTCTTAAAATACCCTTTTCTAATTAATATTTTCATTTAAAAAAGAGTGAGTAAGGTTATTTTTGCCTTATAATATTTCTTTCTCATTAAATATCTTTTTTGAATTAGAGTGTCATTTAAAAATGAGAATGTTTTTGACTTCTCGTGGGGCATCAAGTCTCTTTCCTTAGAATTAGAATACACATATTGAGATATATGTTTTTGTTAGTGTTAAGGATTGTTTTGACTTTTTACTTAGAATTTTTTTTATTAGTTACCTATTTTTTAATAAGAGTTTTAATAAAAATAAGATTTTTTTTATTTCTCACATGATATTAAGCCTCTTTCGTTAAAAAAATCTTTATTGGAATATATGTTTTGTTAGAATAAAGGGTTATTATGATTTTTATTGAAACAAAAGGAGGAGAAAACCCTACAAATATCCTATAAAATCACCCTTGAATTTTGCATGCTCTTTAAATATTGAAAAAATTCCTATCAAACCATATCGTCTCCATTCACATTAAAATTAAATTACTTAGACTTACTACATCTTCTCCATCATATTCGGTTTAAGAAAATAACTTGTAGAGAACAGAGTTTTCTGTAACCTTTTTTGAGAAATATTATATACTTAAACTAAATTGAATATTTTGTCAGAAACTCAATTCTTTTTAATTTTGTATTGCATATTTGTATGTTGATGCATGTGCTACAGATTTGAAGTATTCTGCATGTATATGGATTTCAATACAAACATATTAGTACATTGACACTCTCATAAACTTGAAGATTAATTTTGGATTTTGAATACCGACCTATTGGTATAAGGAAGCTATTGGAGTTTTTTTTGGATTTTCTAAATGCATATGTAATCTTGACTATGATTAAATGGCTAATCCTTTTTTTTTCCTTCTCGATCAAGATACCTTTTTTAAACTGAAGTCTTATACAAAATTAATTTTGATTAGGGGTATTTTTTACTTGAAGCTATTTTTCCATCAAAAACCCATTCTGAATTAGAGTGTTGTTAAAAAAATAAGAGCGTATTTGGCTTCTTTTAGGGTATCAAGCATCTTTCCTTACAATAGCCTTATCGGAATATATGTTTTATTTGGAGTTAAGGGTCTTTTATTAAAAAAAAAAAGAAAAAGAAGAAAAAAACTACGATCTTTGATTATCAAAAAATTCTATCAAAACTTACCGCTCCATTCATGTTAATGCTAAACTAACTCAGAGCTACTACATGTTCTCCATCGAGTTTGACTACTGAAAACAACTTAGGGAGAATACTGATTTCCATAGCCTTTAAGAAAAACATAATCTACCTAAATTAAATTGAATATTTTATCAAAAATTAAATTATTTTTTATTTTTTAATTTTGTATTTGTATGCTACTAATTTCATCTAATGTGCATGCATGTATGTATGTATGTATGTATGTATGTATGTATGTATGTATGTGTGTGTGTGTCTATATATAGACATACATTATGTATATATAGACACATACATACATAATGCAAACATATTAGTACGTTAAAACTATCATAAAAATGAAGTTTTAATAAAGTTATCGTAAATAAGAGTTTTTTTTTTTAGAAATTTTTAAATGCATGAGTATTTCTAGATCATTCAATTCTGCTCCTCATTATAATTTAAGTTCGTGACAAGTTGATAATTCTATATTCATATTAGAGTTATTGAAATACCCTTATTTGCATGACAACATGTCCTTCGTATCGTTATTGTCTTTATATGATTCACTGTATCCTGAGATACCATATATTTCTGTGATAACATGTTTCTCATATGTCTATTGTCTTCGTATATTTTCCTTTTATGAATGATAGGATTGTAGATGATACCTAGTTGATAAAGACTCAAAAATGGTATCCTGAGATACCATATATTTCTGTTATAACATATTTTTCATATGGCTATTATCTTCTGCTATTGTCTTCGTATATTTTTTATATAGCTATTAATAATTTTTTTTTGAGCTTGAACTCTCAAATTTTGATACGCAAGGGATTAAATAACTAAATATTTTTTCTTAAAAAATTCTTTTTAAGTTTAACAGTTTTTTTTTTATATATTTTGACTTTGTAAAAGGTGAGGCTAAATTACTACCATTTCGGCTATATTTTGACACTAAAGAGGTTCACTAATGCATCTTTTAACAAGGAAGGCTATGAATATAACCAAAATATGTAAGGATCTGGTCTAAGCTTATAAAAATAACTTCAAGGGATTAAAATGGCTAAATATTTTTTCATTAAAAACACTCTTTTTAGAAATAAAAGGGTTTACAAAATTTAAGTGTATTTTTACTTATAAAAAGGTGAGCCAAAATTACAATATTTTTGGCTAAATATAAACAATTTGCTGGTAAGGAGGTTAAAAGTTCTCTAATGCATCTTTAAGTGACAAAAATGGGGGAGTAGATCTAGCCCAATCGTATAATTTTGATGTTAAGTCTCTATTCACCTTTAAAGAAAACCCTATCAAAACATGACCTCAAAACTTACCGACATCAAAATCGATAAAATGAGCACCTTAATTTTTCCTATTTCTTAGAGAAATGTTCCTAAGTCCAGGTATTATCATGTTCTTTTTCTATATTTTTAAGGTGCACTGGCTGTTTCCTTTACTAACTTTTGCATATGATTGCAAATTTAAATTTATTGACAGAGGACAGAGTCAAAATACTACTAGGCCTCTTTTTTTCAACTTTTATGATGAATTTATGTGTTATGTTGTGTAATTAGGAAATCGTGAATTGTTATAATTTTGGGACCCATTTCCCTGAGGTTAGGGTAAAATTACAGTCATTAACACTATGTTTCAAAAAGCGAAGTCGCAGTGATTCGTTAAAAAATTATACTTTTTCTATTTATGTCATCAATACGTATTTTTAAATGCCAATACTTCCTTATATCTACAAGGAATATACAATATAAAACTACACAAATCCTAATTTTCTAAATTAGGGTTTTAACCCAAATTCTCCCCCCACCCCGCCCTTGCACCTTCATTGGCAGCACTTGGCCTAAAAGTTGGCAAACTGGCTCAGCCTCACCGGCCTCATTCCACCGTAGGTGAATGGCCTCCATGTTATCCCACCCCATCCGGCCGCCTCCACTACCGTAAACATCCTCAACATCAGCACAGACATGAAAATTTTGAATTCGCAAAATCAGTCATAAATCTGTAACATTAATTAAGTGTGTTTAGACGTGTGGTGTGTAACGACCCGGTCCACGGCCCCACCACAGGGCATTGCCTCCCTCAAAAGGGCCAGCCAAGTATGTACTTATGAGTTCCTTGGCAAGGTCTTATAAGGGTCATCTCATACTATTCCACATCCAATGTGGGATATTACAATCTCCCCTCCTTATACCTTAATGTCCTCGCTAAGGCTCGATCACACATAGCCCAGAATCCTCCTCTCTAGCCAATGTGGGATATACCCAGCTCACCCTTCGTTGCCCCAACCATCCTCTTGATGTGGGATATACCCGGGCTTGCCTTCGTTTCCCCAACCATCGGCAACCCGACTGGATACCCCAGCCCAAGCTTTCGAGAGTCGGCTCTGATACCATCTGTAACGACCCGGTCCACGGCCCCACCACAGGGCAATGCCTCCCTCAAAAGGGCTAGCCAAGTAGGTACTTATGAGTTCCTTGGCAAGGTCTTATAAGGGTCATCTCGTACTACTCCACATCCGATGTGGGATATTACAATCTCCCCTCCTTTTACCTTAGCGTCCTCGTTAAGGCTTAATCACACATAGCCCAGAATCTTCCTCTCTAGCCAATGTGGGATATACCGGGCTCACCCTTCGTTGCCCCAACCATCCTCTTGATGTGGGATATACCCGGGCTTGCCTTCGTTTCCCCAACCATCGGCAACCAGACTGGATAGCCCAGCCCTAGTTTTCAAGAGTCGATTCTGATACCATCTGTAACGACCCGGTCCACGGCCCCACCACAGGGCAATGCCTCCCTCAAAAGGGCTAGCCAAGTAGGTACTTATGAGTTCCTTGGCAAGGTCTTATAAGGGTCATCTCATACTATTCCACATCCGATGTGGGATATTACATGGTGGGTCGGGGAAACTGCTGGAAATTAGGGTTTATGGAGAGTCGATTTGAGGCGGTAGTGAGCAATCTGGTGGCGTTGGGTGAAATGGACAGGTGGTGGGCTGATTCGACGCAGTGGTAGGTTGATTAATAGTAGTGGAAGGCTGCTCTATTGGTAGTTAATGGCAATGGCTGCCATGGTGTTGGGTAGTAGTTTGACGCGAATAAGAAATCTTAAACATCTTCTTCCAGATTTAAACCCCAAATTCAAAATTTCATTTTTGTTCATTTAGTTTGTTGAATTGTGATGGATTGTTGCAAGTGATTGGAATGAAAAAGTTGTGATAATTAATTGGGGTGAAAAGGCTGAAGAAAGGTGAGAAAGTTAAAGAACACGATGATGGTGGGATGCAATTGTGGCTGCACTTATGGCCTGTTGTGGTGTGTATGGTTGTGACTGGGTTTGCATATGTGTGTTTGAGGGGGTGGGGGGGGGGAGCGTGTGTGATGGAGGTGGTGGTGGGGCTGTATGGTGAGATCAAGGGATGATGAATCACATTTGAAGAATTACATTCCTAAGTGATGGCATTCTGGTCTTTTCATCCTTTTAGTACTTTCGTTCGGTTAAAGGACATATGTGCTATTTCTTCCAACTAATGGACACGGGTGTAATTTTACTCTAACCATAAGGTTATGGGTGTAATTAACCCTATAATTTTCTTAACTCTCAAAACTTTATACCATAGGTAATATTTTTTTCCTTTTTATTTTGATTATACAGGTCTTTGTTTGATGAACGATCTGGATTATAAATTATTCTTGATAAACTTTTCAAAAGTTGTATTTATATTAAAACTGTAATGCGTATGTATAAATATAGGGTGAAAAATATAGGTTTATGAATATTATTGAAATTACTTATTTTATTACCATTATCTGAGATCAATTTCACAAGTTCATTTTGCAGTATAAATTTCAAAGAACACACACAAACATATGTGTACATAAACTTTTTAAATGAGTAGGTGTGGTACTATCATACAAGTTTGTGTTAAAAATAAGAGTCTTACGACAAATATATGCTAAATTACATGCACAACGAAATTTGTAGCTTTATTGTACTACTAAGATTAATAAGGTCATGCTAGATAAAAATTAAAGACAACTTTAGATACACTATCAAGAGAAATACTCTATAGATTTTTTAATTAAAAAGTAGGAAAAAGTATAATTAAAATTAAGCGTAGTCTTAGACAATTGTACTTGAAGGTTAGAACTTAAGATAGAAAAAGTTGAAAAGAGACTTACTTTGTCTTTTAATATTAAGTGATATATGAAAATTATGCTCCCTTCGTCTCAAATTATTTGATCATATTTGACAGTATGCATATTTAGGATATGAGTCTCATTTTATGAGAGAGGGTGAGGAAGAAAGTAGTTCTGTAGAGAAAAATGGGTTGGTGAAAGATTAAACGTAGAGAGAGAAGTTAAATAAAAAAAAGTGTCCAATGGGTAAACATGTAAAAATACTTACAAAATCTTTCTTAATTTGGAAACTTATCAATTTTTTTGGTGACAGTCCAAAAAGAAAATATGACATTTTTTTTGGGACAGAGGGAGTAATAAACTAGATCATTACCAAAAGCAAATTGCAGGGGTTATTTTGACCCCCAATAATCATCACTATAAGAAATTGTCATCACTGTACAAAAACAAATAAGATGGATAACAAATGATACTGAAAATTCTAAGTGATGATATTTTGAACTTTAGTGGTGATACTTGCAAGAAAAAGTGCTAAAACTCTAAAAGTGAATAATAAAAAAACTCCGGAAAGATCATTGAAAGCTAGGGCTACTAAATTTGTTGCCTAAGCAGTTCAGTTTCTACATGTGTCCTGCTAGATCTCTTGAGTTCGCTTGAATCTTGGTGTTAAGGATGCAACATTTAAGCTCCTAACCCATTTTATCTTACGAACTTTGTTATTCTTTTGGTAATCATAACTTCTTCCCATTAGACACTTTACTTTTGGGAATCTTTTCGTGTTAGGTTTTGAACTTTCATTAGTATCACTTAATTATAATTCAAACTTCTTCTCAATTTCACATACACCATAAAAACATACTACAGGAAATTAGACTACTCTAATATATACACTTAACATTAATAATATCAAAACACTTTCTTCACTTTTCTTACTGTACAGTCAAACTTGTAGTGTTTCATGAGAGTTTGATATTTGTGGAAGATGTTTGAGACTAATTACAATGTCAGTATACCTCAGATAACAAGATATAATATGGAACAATTAAAATTCACTTTAGCAGCAACTTGATATGAAGAAAGAAACAAGTATAATAAATAGTGAAAAAATTGGTGATATTTGGCATAAAAAATTCGGGTTTGAAAGTAAGACTATGTTTTGTGCAATGAACTTTCATTCTTCGAGTCTTTGATTAACAATTAACAATTGATTTATTATTATAGTATAATTTTTAATAGTCATATTAATTATTTTCAATTGTTTTCCCACCAAGGTTTACATTATTTTTTTTATTTCAAATCACTATATAACGTGCAAAGCACGTGATCCTTACTAGTATATTAAGAAAAATGTTTGACAATGCATGTGATCTACAATAATCCAAAAATAAACATATATAAGATGGTGTAACATAAATATGATGGTGTATCTTTCTTTTCTCTTTCTAGATTTTTGTTGATGGCGTTTGGTTTGATACCATATATGTTTTCTTTATTATCGCGTACTTCCATGCTAACTGTTGATTGCCGGTTGTTACTACTATGTTTTCTCGACACTACAAGATCCTTTCTCATGGATTTCATTTTTTCTTAATCATCAGTCTAGCTACAAAGTTTTTACTTAGAACAATATTTTTCCTTTCATTCCTTCCAATATCGCTGGTATTGGTGGGCCATGTCATAGGCATAAATAATAGAAAAAGAAAAACAACATGAATAGGTTGTGTTGCTATCTCATCCTGACTATGCACATTTGAACCTATGCTATCCCAACCTTATTATGCACATTTTACCTCTGATATCTCGATCTGGAAGCCCCAATCTGGTTGCGCATATTTGGGACCCCTGCTATCTCAACTAGGCTACATACATTTGGATCCCTGCACTCGAGTGCTGTCTTCGCGTCACGTGCCCCCGGCACCACACCCGACTCTACGACTCCTATCGCCGTGCCTGTGCGTTGTTTTCATGTTATGTACCCCCCCAACACCACATACAGTCCACCGTGTCCATGTGCTACGCTATTTATACAGTCACGCCCCTGGACTCTCTGTCACAATACCACGCCTCCGTGTTGGTCCATCTTTTCACCACCCCATGCATACCTTACCTTAGTTGTGGAATATGCTTTGACCCACTCCCCAGAGTGTGCAGCATCCTACTAGGAGAAGTGACTCCTCCAATAGACTATCCCCACCAGGGATCTTTATGTGCTCTATCATGAAGACTCTACTTTTGCCAGGTAGGAGACTCCTTGGGGACACTGCCTCTGCCCATTAGGTAGGTGACTCTTTCTGGAAATTACCTCGGCCCACCAGATAGGCGACTCCTCCGTGACACTACCATGGAGTGCTTCGACTGCTTCAACACAACGACTCACCCATGGGATAGGCTGGCACTTTAAGACATTATCTCCGCTAGGGCGCTCTAAGCGCTCCTGCATGAAGACTCTTCTTCTGCCAGGTAGGCGACTCCTTCGGGACACTGCCTTGGCCCATCGGGTAGGTGACTCTTCTGGGTCACTACCTTGGCACGATCTGAGTGCTTCAGCATGAGGAACGACAAAATAGATGCGCTATATAAGACACTATCTCTGCTAGGGAGCTCCAAGTGCTTTGGCATGAAGAAGGGTAGACACTATCTCTGCCAGGTAGCCAACTCCTTCGAGATACTGCCTCAACCAGTAGGGTAGGCGACGCTTCTTGAACACTACCTCGGCGTGCCGGGCAGGCGACTCCTTCCAGGCACTACCTTAGCCTGTCGAGTAGGCGACTCTTTCGGGATAGTACCTTGGTGAGCTCTGAGTGCTCTGGCACGAGGACTCACCCATGGGATAGGCTCACTCTCTAGGACACTATCTTTGTTAGGGTGACGACGTGTATGTGCTCCGACATTATGGGATTTTTATCAGCACCCCTGGGGACTATAACCCCCCGAGTCACTTCGAGATGGGAGCAAGTCTCTAGAGGGCTTCATGCATAGTCTGCCTAGAAGTTGGGTCTCGGGCCTTCCCCATTGTTGCCAAGTTCTTCATGTCTCTCGACGTCATATGAGACTTTGCAAGGGCTTTTTTCTGGTGGCTAGATCTAAGGGGTTCTCTAGCCACATTAGCGCTGTATAAGCCAGTCTTCTTAGACAAACAAAGTGATGTTGTGCGAGGTAAACCAGGTGAATATGCGACCTGACAGTCCGTAGAGCATCGGCACCAGGTGTCGATTGATGACATCATCAATCGACTTCTAGAGAGAGAACATATATGACCTTGACTCTGGACCTAAGCATCAGACTATGACTGTCGTCTGTATTCACCCCATGCCATCGCCCTCACAGCTCTACCACTCCTTAAGCTCTGCCTGAGAAGCCCTTGGTAAATTTAAATAAATCACACTTTTTCAGTGGAACTATTTTATCCAAAAATACAAAATATGTTTCAAAAAGAAAATCATGTTTTTCACGACCATGACAAGCATCCAAAGTGTGCCTAATAACACGCAAAAACGCACTTAAACTCGTGCAACTACATACGGGTAACATGGAGACTAGCACTTTCTAGTATTACTATCAAGTACTTTGTAAAAGTACCTTTTCACTTATAAATCCTTTTCAAAATCAATTTTTTAGCACTATGGGACAAAGGAGTATGCTTGTTATCAAACAAACTCACAAACCCAACAATCCCCCACTTGTTTGAAAACAACAAACGATTTAAAAATAACAATAGCCAAGACATATGAGAAACTAATATGCATACGTAAAGACATCTTTCGATTTACCTTCTCGTTAATGCAAATAACTCAAATTTCTATAAGAGTTATTATTGGCCTTAACTTTAAACTAGCTACACCTTATTATAAAACGGGAGCTATTGTGCACATACAAATTTCTCGCTTCGACGAGAAATTCTTAGTCAACTTAGTACTGTCATGGCCTTATGCTATATCCTATGTCATAAACTCTCCAGAAAGTAAACCCAAACTTTCATAAAAAGCGGCACCATTTCTAGGTTCATATAGGTGTATTATGCTATGTGTTTCTGTTACTACAACACATTACAAAATAGGCTCATACTTCATTAAGAGAAAACTCCCAACCTCCAAATGTTCATGGACAATACTGAATTTTTTATTATTAGGGGGCTCAACATTATCAGTACTAACAATCACACATCAACAACTTATTTTTACCCTTTAAAGTTTACAACTAGTCATTTTCTAGTGTTAGGTTGAGCTATAATTATTGGTGATACATTCAATGGGCTTCAGCCCGATCTCATCAGATGTTATTTTTACTAGCTCTCTTAACTTTGTCAAGAGGATCTGCCAAGTTTTTGCTTGACCTCACATAGAGAATTGACATAACACCATCTTGTATCAATTGTCTCACAAGCTCATGTCTTAGACTTATGTGTCTAGACTTACCATTGTAGGTACTACTATATGCCTTCGACAAAGTGGCTTTACAATCACAATAAATATAAATAAGAGGCATAGGATTAGAGAAAAAACTTTAAATCTTACAACAAGTTTCTAATCCATTCTGCTTTCTTACCACTTATTACAAGAGTAATAAATTTGGATTAACATAGTGGAATAAGCTATGCACGTCTGTTTCTGGCTTGTCCAAGAAACTGCTCCTCTTGAAGGGTAAATACACAACCAATAGTACACTTATTATCTCCCACACTCGTTATCCAACTTGAATCAATGTATCCTTTTAATACAGCCGGATAACAATGTAGAACAGTCCAAATTCCATGGTTCTCTTACGTTAACCGAGGATTCTCCTAATAGCCTTCCAATGTTTTACACTGGGGTTACTAGTAAATCTACTAAGTTTACAAATAGAGAAAGAAATATTCGGTCTCGCGCAATGCATAGTATACATTAAACTACCAATAGCATTACCAGAATTGCTTTCTAATTTCATATTTGGATCAAAGTACTAAACTCTTTAAATCCAAGATGTTTAAACTTAATCAACATTTTCTCAACATAATGAGATTGACTCAAAGCATATCCCCTACTATGCTTCCTTACTTTTATTCCTAAGATAGTATCTACCTCACCCAAATCTTTTATTTTAAGCATGGAAGATAAATACTTTTTGGTCTCATTTATACCAATTTATGTTAGTTTCAAAAAATCAGCATCTTATCAACATACAAGCAAACTATCACTCCATAGTTAGTAGTGAATTTAGAATAATTACACCTCTGCACTGTTGTGCTTAAAATCGAGAGATAGTGTAACAGAATCAAATTTCTCATGCCATTGCTTTGGTGCTTGTTGTAGTCCATGCAGTGATTTTACTACCTTACACACCTTCTTTTCATTTTCATGTAAGACAAACACTTCGGGTTTTTTCATGTAGACTTCTTCACCAAGTCTCCATTTAAGAGGGTAGTTTTAATATCCATTTGATGGACATAAAGATGGTGAATGGTGCTAAAGTCATAAAAGTTTTGATGGAAGTTATACGAGAAACTGGTGCATACGTCTAAAAACTAATCAATTCCCTCTTTCTGTCTAAACCCTTTGGTTACTAATCTAGCCTTAAAGGCTTGAATAGAACCATCAGAATTGTAGTTCCTTTTAAAAACCCACTTACACCCTATGGGTTTGGAACCTAGGGGCAAATGAAATAGTACCTCTGTATTGTTAGACTTTATTGAGTCCATTTCATCATCAACTGCTTCCTTCCAAAAGGATGCATCCCTCGATGACATAGTCTCGCTGCATGACTTATGGTCGTCCTCTAAATTTAATACGGTAGGGTACTTGTTAATTACGTTAATAAGAAACAAAATACTTTGAGAAGAAATGAAATATGGATTTAATTCCTTCTATTTCCTTGCTCTAGTGCTTATTCTAGTTTCCCATTGGCTGAATTCTAGAATCAAAAAGCTGATCCATTTGTTGCGTTTCCAATCCTAAATGTTCATTTGGACAATTTAATTCAGAATCATCCTTTATGATTTCAAAATTAGTAGAAAAATTATTTTCAAAGAATCCTACATATCGAGATTCTACTATCACATTAGACTCCAAATTAAGAAGTCTATAGGCATTACTATTTTAAACACATACAATAAATACACTTCTAATACCCTTGGACCAAGCTTGGTCCTTTTAGGATCTGGAACTCTATAGTATGCTGAACACCCCCACACTTTTAAATATGAAAGGTTAGGTTTTCTACCTTTCCACAAATCTTAAGGGCTCACGTTATTCCTTTTGGAAGGCACCCTATTATGAATGTAACAGACGGTGAGTAAAGCTTCTTCCCACAAGTTTAGAGGTAGTTTAGCATTAACTATCATGCAATTTATTTCTCCTAAAGAATGATTTTTTTTCTTTCAGCCAGGCCATTTTGTTGAGGAATATAGGGTGCAAACTTTGGATAAATCAAGTCATGTTCCTCACAGAAATATGTAAAATCATTTAGAAAATACTCCTCGTCTCTATTTGAGTGAAGGATCTTAATTTTCTTCTCAAAGTTATTTTCAACTTCTGCCTTGTATTTCTTGAACATGGAAAATGCTTCATATTTAAACCTTAAGAGGTGAACATATAAGTACCTATTGTAGTCATCAACAACTGTTATGAAATAGATATTTGCTTCACGAGTTAGTACCCCATTTAATTCGCATGTATTAGAATGTACAAAATCTAAACTTTTAAAATCTCTTTTAACGTTAGGAAAATGTTTCTTAACGATTTTAGATTTAGCATATATTTCGTATTTATTCAAAGTATCACTCTTCATGTTCTTTAAAGAACCAAAATTCAAGTAAGCCAACCAACCATGCTATAAGGAAGAAGACTCGACAGTATAAGTAGAACTAGTAGTTTTTTAATGCTTAACTTGAACATTCCAACACAAGAGTACCCTTTTCCCATGATGCTACCGTTCTTTGAGAAGATATCCTTGTCAGATTCAAAAACTACCCAAAATCCCCTTTCACAAAGCAAATCAACAGAAACTAAGTTCTTCCTAACTTCGGGTAGATAGAGAACATTTGAAAGACCAAGTTTCCTCCAGGAAGTGAAGTCAATTGCCACAGTTCCCTTACCGGGAACTTTGGTACAAGTATAGTTTCTTATTTGCACTTCTTGGCCATCAGTCACTTCTTCATACGTTTTAAACATAGGCTTGTCCTTGTAGACGTGAACCGTGGCCCTAGAATCAAACCACAATCCATTTTTTCCATTTTCATGTTAACTTCAAAAATCATAGGAACGAGATTGTCTTCGACCATGCTTGCCTTTCGATCCTTTCCATCGGATTTTCCTTTTCGGTGCCTAAACTGCTTGGCTAGTGACCCTTTTTCCCGCAAAACAGCAGCTTCCTTTCTTTTTCTTTTGTCTTCCATCTTGGTTAACTTTCTTTTTAAATTGTTCATCATTCATCCTTACTTGCAGGTCCGGATTTTTAGACTGCAATCCACTCCTATTTACATAGCATACATTGGACTCAATTCGAACAGTAACCTTATTTTCACGTTTATGTGACTCCTCTTCAATACAAAAGTGTTTCTGAAACTGTTCCAAAGCAAAGTCGTCTTACTTGTGCAACAATTTCTTCCAAGAAGGATTATCGAAAGGTAAACATATAAGTACCTACTGTAGTCATCAACAAAGGTTATAAAATACCTTTTTCCTTCCTCGAGTTAGCACCCCATTTAATTTGCATATATCAAAATGTACTAAATCTAAAATTTTAGAATCATTTTTAACGCTAGGAAAAGGTTTCTTAACGATTTTAGATTTAGCACATACTTCGCATTTATTCAAAGTATCATTCTTCGTGTTCTTTAAAGAACCAAAATTCAAGTGATCCAACCGACCGTGCCATGAGGAGGAAGATTCAATAGTATAAGAAGAACTAGTCATTTTATAAGTGCTTAAACATTCTATCATAGGAGTACCCCTTTCTCACAAAGCTACCATCCTTTGACAAGATAACCTTTTCAGATTCAAAAGCTACCCAAAATCCCTTTTACAAAGCAAATCAACATAAACTAAGTTCTTCCTAATTTCAAGTAAATAGATAACATCAAAAGACTAAGTTTCCTCACGGAAATGAAGTTGATGTCCACAGTTTTCGTACCAAAAAATTTGGCACAAGTATGGTTTCCCATTTGCACCGCTTGGCCATGAATCAGTCACTTCTTTATATGTTTTAACATAGACTTGTCTTTGCAGATGTGACCTGTGGTGCCAGGATTGAACCACCATCCAGTTTTCTCCATTGCCATGTTAACTTCAGAAATCATAGCAATGGGTTTGTCTTCCACAATGTTTGCCTTTCCATCCTTTCCATCGAATTTTCCTTCTCGGTGCCTACATTGCTTGGCTAGTGACCCTTTTTCTTGCAAACACATCAGCTTCTTTTCTTCTTCTTCTTCTGTCCTCCATCTTGGTTAGCTTTCTTCTTAAATTGTTCATCATGCTTCCTTACTTGCAAGGCCGGATTTTTAGACTTCAATCCACTCTTATTCACATAGTGCATATTGGACTTAATTGGAACAGTAACCTTATTTTCATGTTTACATGACTCCTCTGCAATACGAAGGTGTTTCTGAAACTGTTCCAAAGTGAAGTCCTCTGACTTGTGCAACAACCTCTTCTCATAATCCTCTCAAGAAGGGGGTAATTTTGCAATTATAGCTCCCACTTGAAAAGATTCTAGAAGGTTAATTTTAAGGGCTTGAATATTGTTGACAATCATATGTAATGCATGGATTTGTTATAACACACGCTTATTGTCAAATATAACAAAATCAAAGTACTGAGCAATATGGTATTTATTTGTATCTTCCTTCTTTACCTTATACTTGTAATCCAATGCACTCCAAATATCACGAGAAAATTTGATTTCGATGAACAAATCATATAGACGCTTTGACAGCTCATTCAGGATATGTCCACAGCACAAAAGTTCATCATCTTTGTTTCTTCTTTCCTTCTTAACACCCTCAATTTGGCATCGGGTAGAATACTTTCTCTAGAAGTTTTTGGTTCCTCAGGTGGTGGCAGCAAATCACGATCCAAAATGTATGAAATCCTCAATGCAGTTAGGAGGAACATCATCTTGTCCATCCTTCGAGCATAGTTGCTGCCATCAAAATGATCTAGTTTCACCAAATCTTGATTCATCACCTTGATTGACTCCAACGCCATTGAAGCAGAACATATTAAGCCTTAAAATTGTTAAAAAAATTGGTGGAATAGGAATCACATATAAAGACTTTAAGGCTCGTAATCGTTGTCATGAAGGCTTTATTTGTCCTCACTCGAAATCGAGTTTGCTGACGGGTTAGCAACAAATAATCCTCCCGGATACAGCAGTCTTTGAAATGGCAATCCATAAAAAAAACACCAATCAGGAATCTGCAAATTGCAAGTTTGAAAATCCCCTTGGAATTCTCTTTGAAGCAATGTACGTTTTGGCTATAGTAATTTTATAGAAAGAAAATAATTTGAAATAGTAAGCAAAAGTATTTTGGAAGAGCATAAAAACTTGTATTTATAAAGCCTAAAATGGTATATTTGGACATATACAAGTGTTGGAAAAAAATAGTTGCAACCTTTTAAAACAAAAAACTCTCCGAAATGTGTTTGAAAGAAATCAAAATCAAAATATAAATTTAAATAAATCACACATTTTTAGTAAAACTATTTAATCCAAAAATACAAAGTATTTTTCAAAAATAAAATCACGTTTTCACGACCGTGGCAAGCGTGCAAAATGTCAAGTGCGCCTAATAAAGCGCCTAAACTCGAGCAGTCGCACGCGGGTAGTATGAGGACTAGTAATCTCTAGTCTTACTACCAAATACATTGTAAAAGCACATTTCCACTTATAAACCCTTTTCTAAGCACTATGTGACAAAAGAGTTTGCTTGTTTTCAAACAAATTCACAAACCCAACAATCCTTCACATGTTTGAAAACAAGAAACGATTTAAAAATCATCTATTGCCAAGAAATACGACAAACTAATATGCATACATAAAGGTATCTTTCGATTTAAACCTCTCGCTATTGCAAATAACTCAAAGTTCTATAAGTTACAAGTGGCCTTAACTTTAAAGTAAATACACCTTACTATAAAACCGGAACTATCACACACATACAAATTTCTTGATTCGACGAGAAATTCTTAGTAACTTAGAACTATTATGGCCTTGTGCTATATCCTGTTTCATGAACTTTCTAGAAAGTAAACCCAAAGTTTCATAAGAAGCAGCACCAATTCTAAGTTCATATAGGTGATGTTATGCTATATGTTTCCGTTACTAGAACACATTACAAAGTAGTCTCATACTTCATTAGGAGAAAAATATCAACCTCTGAATCATAATGGAAACTACTGATTTTTTTTTATTATTAAGAGGCTCACCATTATCAGTATTAACAGTCACAGATCTGTAACTTGTTTTTACCCTTTAAAGCTTATAACTAGTCATTTTCTAGTGTTAGGTTGGGTTATTAGTACTGGTAATTAATTCAATGGGTTTCAGCCCCATCTCATAAGACGTCATTCTTACTAGCTCTCTTGTTAAAGCTTTTGTATTAAGATCTGCCAAGTTTTTACTTGACCTCACGTAGACAATTTTCATAACGCCATCTTGTATCAATTGTCTCACATACTCATGTCTTAGACTTATGTGTCTAGTCTAGACTTATCATTATAGGTATTGTTAGTCCTATGGTTGGATAACCTAGGCTTACATCTTGTTTTGATGATAACTACACATTTATTATGTTTTAATGTGTGCTTTGAGTATATATATATATATATATATATATATATATATATATATATATATATATATATATATATATATATATATATATTTGAGAAGTTGGATAGATGGATTGAAGCAAAAGAAGCTTAAAGTTATAGTGGACATGCTATGGAAGCTTCATCAAGTCTATGTCAAAGAACAAGAAAAGATGCAAAGGCTAAGTTACTATCGATTATATTGATCTTTACTATTATGTAACTAGTCTTGGTTTGATGCTTGGATTGATGACTATGACCTAAAAAGACCTTAGGACACCTTGTGCATTGCATGTGAGTTCATAACCTTTCACACAAGTGTGGTTCTTGAAAATGAGTTAAATTTGGAGCTCACTCACATTTTCTCAAAAATATTTTGGTGCTAATATTTTCATATCTTGATGAAACTTTTGATTAGCTTTCTAACGCAAAAAACGGCACCTCAATCCTACACCTCAATCCTATTTTTCTAGAGAAAGTTATGCCCAAAATAGGAAAGGGAGTTCTGTGAGGCAGCCAATAGGCAGTAAGGTAATACAGTCGACTGCATTGCAATATAGTCGAGTGCACTGGTCAAATTTCAGTTCCAACCGCTATTTTCAAGGACAAGACTGCAACGGCTAGTTTAGAGGGAATCTAGTCGACTGCATTGGGAATCTAGTCAACTGCAATGACAGTTTTGCTCATACAATGCCTCTAACGGTTATATTTCATATCTTCTCTATATAAATGATTTGGGGCTTCATCTTACTCCATGGAAAGCACATTCTAAGCCTCCATTCATTAGAGAAACATCATGGCTCATAGAATAAACTTTTCTCTCTTCATCTTCATAATTTTAGATCATTAAAGAGAACATCTTTGTGAGCATTTCTTTGATTGAGAGTGAGCATACTTCAAGTCATCAATTCTCTCATCTTTCTATTGTGCTAGAATTTCATTTGTACTCATTTCCTTTCAGAAGGATTTCTTTGTACACATTTGATCTTTGTAAAAGGATTAGGATCAAGGCTTGGGTTTGTCAAGTCTTGGGTGAGCTTTGTGGATTCAAGGCTTGTGCTTGGTGTGGGGATATGATCAAGTGTTGTAAGGGTTTTGATCTTGACCCGGAAGAAGATTGTTGCTAGTATATTCTAGTGCTCTTGCAAAGGACTTCCTTGAAGAGGTGGATGTAGGCTTGAGGGTAGTTCAAGCCAAACCATTTAAATCTCCTTGTCAAGTATCTCTAACTCAATCTCTTTACTTATTGCTATATAATTGTTTGAGATTGTTAAATTAACATCTTCATTGAAGTATTACTTGGTTTGATTGAGATTCGTGAGAGTGCTTAGTTTAATTTTCTCATTTATTTTTAAAAACCCTATTCACCCCCTCTAGGGTTGTTTTATTGGTTTCAGGTGCTACTATATGCCCTTAACAAAGTGACTTCACTATCACAATAAATAGAAATAAGAGGCATAGGATTAGGCCGTAACTTTATACATAAAAACAAGTTTCTAATCCATTCTGCTTCCTTACCACTGGCTGCAAGAGCAATAAATTTCGGATTAATATAGTGGAATGGCTCACGCAAGTCTATTCCTTGCTTGTGCAAGAAAATGCTCCTACTGCGAGGGTAAATACCCAACCAGAAGTACACTTATTATCTCCCACACTCGTTAGCCAATTTGCATCGATATATCCTTTTAATATAGTCGGATAATCATTATAGAACAATGTGAATCCGATGGTTCTCTTAAGGTAACCGAGGATTCTGCTAACAGCCTTCCAATGTTCTACACTGAGGTTACTAGTAAATCTACTAAGTTTACAAACTGGAAAGCAATGTCCAGTCTCGCACAATGCATAACATACATTAAAATACTAATAGCATTATTTCGTATTGGGATCAAAAGGAGTACTAAACTCTTTAAATCCAAGATGTTTAAACTTAGTCAACATTTTCTCAACGTAATGAGATTGACTCAAAGCATAATCCCCACTATGCTTCCTTACTTTTATTCCTAAGATAGTATCTACCTCACCCAAATCTTTCATCTTAAGCATGGAAGATAGATACTTGTTGGTCTCATTTATCCCAATCATGCTAGTTCCAAAAATTAGCATCTTATCAACATACAAGCAAACTATCACTCCGTAGTTAGTTGTGAATTTATAATAAATATAGATGTCTGCACTATTGTGCTTGAAACTGAAAAATAGTATAACTGAATCAAATTTCTCATGCCACTAATTTGGTGCTTGCTTAAGCCATACTGTGATTATACTAAATTGCACACCTTCTTTTCATTTGAATGTAAGACAAACCCTTTGGGTTGCTCCATTTAGATTTCTTCACTCAAGTCTCCATTTAAGAAGGCAGTCTTAACATCCATTTGATGAAATAAATATGGTGAATGGATGCTAAAGCCATGAGAGTTTTAATGGAAGTTATACGATCAATTGGTGCATATGTATCGAAGTAATCATATCCTTCTTTTTGTCTAACCCCTTTGGCTACTAATCTAGCCTTAAAGGCTTGAAAGAACCATCATAATTGTAGTTTCTTAAAAAAAAAAAAACTCACTTACACCCTATGGGTTTAGAACCTTAGGGTAAATCAACTAGTACCCATGTGTTGTTAGACCATATTGAGTCTATTTCATCATGAACTGCTTCCTTCCAAAAGGATGCAGGAAATAAAACGATGACATAGCCTCAGTAAATAACTTAGGGTCATCCTCTAAATTTACCACGATAGGGTACTTGTTAATCATGTTAATATTTTTGTCACCTTAACAAGGAACATAATACTTCGAGAAGAAATAAAATCTGGATTTAAGTCCTTCTCTTTCCTTGCTCTAGTGCTTCTTTTAGGTTTTGTTGGCTGAATTCTAGAAGCAGTTAGCTGATCCCTTTGTTGCGTTTCCAATCCTAAAGGGTCATTTGGACCATTTCCTTAAGAATCATCCTTTATGATTTCAAAATTAGTTGAAAAAAATATTTTCAAAGAATTCTTCATCTCGAGATTCTACTATCACATTAGAATCCAAATCAAGAAATCTATACGCTTTGTTGTTTTCAGCATATCCAACAAATACACTTCTAATAGCCCTTGGTCCAAACTTAGTCCTTTTAGGATCTGGAATTCTATAGTATGCTAAACACCCCACACTTTTAAATATGAAAGGTTAGGTTTCCTATCTTTCCACAATTCATAAGGGCTCACATTATTCCTTTTGGAAGGCACCCTATTATGAATGTAACATGCTGTGAGCAAAGCTTCTTGCCACAAGTTTAGAGGTAGTTTAGCATTAAGTGTCATGCAATTAACCATTTCTCCTAAAGAACGGTTTTTTTTCAGCCAGGCCATTTTGTTAAGGTGTATTGGGTGCGAAATTTTGATGAATCAAGCCAATGTTCCTCATAGAAATCTGTAAAATAATTTAGAAAATACTTCCCACCTCTATCAGAACGTAGGATCTGAGTTTTCCTCTCAAGTTTATATTCAACTTTTGCCTTATATTTCTTTCTTGAACATGACAAATGCTTCATCCTTAGACTTTAATAGGTAAACATATAAGTACGTACTGTAGTCATTAACAAAGGTTATAAAATACCTTTTTTTCACTATTGCTGAAAAGAGCTCTAAATATTTCAATAATAAAGAAGAAAGGTTGAAACATGAAGCAACAAAAAAGTCAAAAAAAAAATGCCGATCTTTGAGTTCCGGCATAATAAATCCTAAACCAGAAGATGATTGAGGGAATGTAACATATTGCATAAGACCAAAAAGAAGAAGTAAGAAAATTGCAAATTACCGTGTTGCTTAGCTCTTTTAGTCTTCTTGCTCGATCAATCTTTCTTCCCTTGTAAATGTGAATTCTAAGGTTGCAAAAACAAACACAGCCTATAAAAGAAAAAAAAAGTGAAAAGTGTACATTATTTTAAATTTACCAAGAATCCTCCCAAAACCAAATTAGAAAATATATGGAAAAACTATCATCAGAAGAAAAAAAAAACTTGAATTTTTGGTACTTTTAAAGAACGAAGACGTACTGCAAGTCTAACTTCTTTGGGATTCGTCTGCAGAATGATGGAAAAACAAAAGTTGAAAAGAATGTACCACCAGATCTAATCTAATATATCTATCAATTTTATACTACTTATAAAGAACACCACTTTGTTGTCAAGTATTTCCTTAAGCAATAAGTAAAAAACACTTACTGACCAACAGTGGCAGAGCTACGTTTGAACGGGGGGGGGGGGGGGGGGGCTAATGTACCCCCTCAACTTCTGGAATTTTTTTTTCATTTCACCTCATCATCTACTCTGCCACTCTCTCTCTACGAGACTGCAACTTGCCCTACGCCAAGTCTCTCACCCAGTTTCAGACAGGCAGATCGGCAGACCGCAATACCGTAGACACCCACTCGGCCACTTACCGACGACGGGCAATGCCGAGTGGAGGGCAGCTCAGATCTGGAAAGCGTGAGTGGCGGCATGACTGCCGAGGAGGTCGTCTTCAGATCTGGAACTGTTAATCGAAGAACAAGGAGTGACCTAACAGACAAGTGATGACGGCGAGGCGAGGTCTCCATCGGCCAACAACCCTTTGTCAGTGACGAAGCATCGATGACTGGTGACCCGTGATCGGTCAAATAGTCAACTGCCTTAATTATTTTCAGATTTAGGTACACATTTTCTAAAAAGATTTTCAGATTTGTTCATTTGCTATCCCAATTGCTTCCTAATTTGATTTTCATATATTGATTCCCTAATTACATGTTGATTGAGAATTATGGAGGTATATTTACATGGCATGCATAAATCATAATCATCAATATGGACAGAGAGTCAACCTAGTTAGAATGCGTAAAATTTATGGGCTTATGGCCAAATACCTAGTCATACATAAAATTTTAGCTTGTTTACCAACTAATATTTCTGATTAAGTGGATGCGTTGTTGAGGATGGTGAAGAGGTTTATTGAGGCTAAGACACGAAAGTCATGCTCTTTTCATCCCTAGATGTGAGGGGCAGCTTGAGCTATTTAGGCAATAGATCTTTTTTTAGGTCATTCATGTTTCTTCATCAATTTGACTGCCAGGCATAAGTATTTAGTTTGATACCACGCTAAATGTTCATGCTAACCTCTCTAGTTTTTTTATTTTAAATTACTTTGTCTGTGTTGGTTGGGTGGGGGTGTGCAGAAATGCATATGCTGGTTCTTATTATAAAGACACATGAATCGTGTTAGACATGGCCGTTTTTTACTAGGTTTTACCTTAGGTAGTTGTTGGTATAATTATTCACTAATAAGTCTTTGGTATTTCTTGTCTTAGACTAGTTTAGTTACTTTTTCTTTGGATGCTTCTCATATTAGTTGGTTATCACCATGACCATTTGTTTGTTAGTTGCATTAGATGATTCCTTTTCTTCAAAAGAAGGCAGAGACGCTAACCATTAAAAAGCACGTCTTGTGATTCAGGAAGTTCTTTCTGAAACCAATAAAACAACCCTATAGGGGGTGAATAGGGTTTTTGAAAATAAATGAGGAATTTAAACTAAGCACAATCATGAAACTTAATCAAGCCAAGCAATATTTCAATGAAGATGCTAACTATACAATCTCAAGCAATTATAGAACAATAAGTAAAGAAATTGAGTTAGAGATACTTGACAAGGAGATTTAAATGGTTCGGCTTGAACTGCCCTCAAGCCTACATCCACCTTTTCAAGGAAGTCCCTTGCAAGAGCACTAGAATTCACTAGCAACAATCTTCTTTCGGGTCAAGATCAAAACCCTTACAACACTTGGTGATATCCTCACACCAAGCACAAGCCTTGAATCCACAAAGCTCATCCAAGACTTAACAAACCCAGCCTTGATCACAATCCTTTTACAAAGATCAATTGTGTACAACGAAACCCACTTGAAAAGAAATGAGTACAAATGAAGCTCTAGTACAATAGAGATATGAGATGATTGATGACTTGAAGTATGCTCACTCTCAATCAAAGAAATGCTCACAAAGATGCTCTCTTTAATGATGTAAAATCATGAAGATGAAGAGAGAAAAGTTTAATCTATGAGCCTTGATGTTTCTCTAATGAATGGAGGCTTACAATGTTGTTTCCATGGTGTATGATGAAGCCCCAAATCATTTATATAGAGAAGATATGAAATATAGCTGTTATGGACAAAAAGTAAGCAAAACTGCCATTGCAGTCGACTGTAGTCCCAATGCAGTTGACTGGGTTCCCTCTAAAACAGCCGTTGGAGTTTTGTCCTTGAAAATATCCGTTGGAGCTGAATTTTGACCATTGCAGCAGTCGACTCTATTCCGATGCAGTCGACTCTATTACCCCTACTGCTTTTTGGGTGCTTCACGGAACTCCCTTTCCTATTTTGGGCATAACTTTCTCTAGAAAAATTATATTGAGGTGCCGTTTTTTGCGTTGAAAAGCTAATGAAAATTATTATCAAGATATGAAAAGATTAGCACCAAAAACATTTTTGAGAAAATCTGAGTGAGCTCCAAAGTTCACTCATTTTCAAGAACCACACTTGTGTGAGAGGTTATGAATTCACATACAATGCACAAGGTGTCCTAAGGTCTTTTTAGGTCATAGTCATCAATCCAAGCATCAAACCAAGACTAGTTACATAATATTAAAGATCAATTATAATCGATAGTAACTTAGCCGATGCATTCTTTGTTGTTCTTTGACATTGGACTTGATGAAGCTTTTATAGCATGTCCACTATAGCTTTAAGCTTCTTTGGCTTTAATCCATCTATTCAACTTCTCAAATGTGTCTTCATGAGTGTGCATGTATATACCTACAAAGAATACACTCAAAGCATACATTAAAACATAATCAATGTGTAGTTATCATCAAAACAAGATGTAAGCCTAGGTTATCCAACCATAGGGCTAACACTTTCATTTTTTAGTTATCAGACTTACATGGATAAAACGCCTATTGCACGTTGGTCAAAACAAGATACAAATTTTTTACTAGGTACATATTGCTGGAGTCCAAGTTCATTTGCGTGGTATTAATTTTTGTTGAATGATATAAACGAGAAAGCTTACACGTTTTTGTTCATGATTGTCAAAACTGAAGCGTTTTTCATGTTTTTCTATTCTGCACTGGGCTATAGTGTTGCACAGATTATCAAGCATCTTGTCTTTTGTGCTATGTCTAATTGAGGAAGAACACAAATGTTTGTCTAATATATGATGCCTATTTGATTTTGCTTGATTCCACAATAGCTAAGATTATGGGAAAGTTAAAGTGATAGCCTTAATCTGATGTAGGACGGACTTTACTAGTGTATATAGGACTATTATGGTGGGTTAGTGCATAGTTTTATAGATTTGGCACTAGGATTAAGGTTTAAACGCAATAGAAAGGGATTATATTGGTTAATCAAACGTTGCTTAAGGTGCTGGAAATAGTATCTGAGAGCAGTAATGTTTTTGAATGTTTAAATATGAAACAAAATAAGAAAACCAAATCATAAAGGATAGGAAAACCTGTTGGTGCCAAATGGTGGCATGGGCGTCGACGGCATGATTAATGTGATTGCTCACGAGCTGGCTGAGCTGTCTTTGAACCTGTTTGTGAATGCTTGGTGTTACTATATGGCCCAATAGCACCGATAGAGATTGGAGATCTTTTGCGAGGAGTTGTACAACATCGGTAGTGAAAGTGGGTATATTGGGCAAGTGATGAAGGATATTGGGAGGTTGATATTGAGCTTGAGCTTGGGACGTTGATCTTGAAATTGTACCAATCTTTGGGGCTTCGTCGAGTAGTTATTTAGTGCTTTCATTTGTAAAAACTTAAATATGTATTTTGTATTCGCTTTTTTGTGATGTAGAGTCTCTAATGACTCTCATGAAATTTAATAAGACCTTTTGGATGTTTTTTAATATGTGTTTTGTGTATTATTGATAAGTGCTTTATGTTTTTGTATATTTTTTTACTTAAAATTTTTTAGTGGTTTCGATATATTTTTAGCACCCCCTGAACTGAAATCCTGGCTCTGCCACTGCTGACCAATACGTGATACTTAAAAATATTAAAGATCTAAGTTTTAAAAAGTGGTAAATTTTACTTAAAAATATTAAAGATCTTTCATAACCAACTTAAAATGTGATGACTTTCCATTTTTCTTTACTTTGCACGTGTATGGCATGTGCAACAAGAAGTAGTATATTATACAGCGAAAGCTGAGAAAGCTATCAAATCACCGATTACTTGGACACTTTTTCCTCTTATCACGTAGACCTTCTAAATTTTACTTTTTAAACAATCATTTAAAATAATTGAATTCCCTAAATCAATTGACCGTTTTTGCAATTTGGTTCTTTAATTCCATAAAGAGATGAGTAATTATCTCCCTTTTTTAACCTTTAAGTACCGAAAACGATCTTAAATTTATGTCAATTTCATAGAATGCTTGAAGTTTTTATGATTTGTTTTGTAAACCAATCCCTAATTAACACAAAAAAACTTTGCATTTTTGTTCTTAAAAAAGTGAGGAATTATCTATAAGCGACACATGCTTTTAACTGACAATTTTTAACCTAATCTGTTGACTATTTTCATAATTACCACATTATTGTCGCGTAATTTTTGAAAGTTTGTTCTTAAACAAAATGAGCAATTACAACGGAAGACACATGCTTTTATATAACTACTTTTAGTACCTCAACTAGTTAATGTTTTTTTTATATACAATTATCTCGTAATCATAACGTTCCTACAGTTTGAAAATTGATACTCATTATTTCCTTTCTCTTTTGGGTGAATGGGCGGTTTTATTGATCAATGCCCGGTTCATCTTTGAAGATAGCTGGCATTAAAGTATTAGGCGCTTCCTTGAGCCAAACTCTAGTATAGAAATGTACATTAGCATATTTCGCGAACTTGTGGGCCACAACATTTCCTATTCGTTTATCCAGTCAACCTCAGATCTCTGAAACCTCAGAAGCATCTTCTTAGCATCATGCATAAGAACATAGATCGCGCATAAGTTGTCCTTCACATTTTGAAACACTGAAATCACATTCTCCGAATCCCCTTCGATGGCTACTTTTGTAAACCCACAATCCATTCCAAACTTGACGCCTAATTGTCTGGCTTTTGCTTCAGCCACCTCTAGATCTTCGCACTCCCTAATATGCATAGACATCCCAACGTGGAGGCTGCCATCGGCATCTCGGATCACTACCCCTGTCACTCTGTTATCTAGGAATAAAGCTCCATCAAATCTCGTGCATCCTATTTGTTGGCGGCTTCAATTCTGCTTATGAGTAGGATTTACATTAGAAGGGCCGTCCGTGGCCTTAATTAGGGAAGCCTTTGAAGAACATCCGAGCATTCAGAGCAGCTCTAACGCATCCGTCTCCCCACCCCTATATATAGTCTCATTTCAGCTCTTCCAGAGACATTAATAGTGTGTTTGGAACCATGGAATTGATGAAATTTCATTTTAAATCCTTAAATTTTGTTGTTTGGAACATTAAAAAAGGAAATTGGAATTGGATTTTATGAGATTTGGCTGGATTTGTTTCTATACTGTGAAATCCGATGAAAAATGGACAGATTTCATGGGATTTCGATATACTTGAATTAAAAGTAATTCTTTACCTATCTTACCATTTTTTCTGCCTCCAACAATCAACCAACCACTACCATCTTCATTGCCGCTACATTCACACCACTTTTACTACCACCACCGGCACCAGTACTGCCACCACCACCACCATCACAGGCACTACTACTACCACCAGTACTGCCACCACCACCACTGTCGCCACCACTACCGTCGTGACCACCACCACTACGCTGCCATCATTACCATTGTCCCTGTCGTCATAACCACCGTTAACACTACCGCCACCACTACTACCACCACCACCACCACTACTGTCGCCACCACCACCGTCGTTGCCACCACCACAACCATCGCTAACACTATGCCACTTCCACTACCACAGCCACCGCCGCCACCACTACAGTCACTGCCAACACCGTCAGTAGTGCCATAACTACCACTATCGTTGCCACTCCAACCAACATCAACGCCACCACTGCCACCATAACCACCACCGTCACTGTCGCCACCAGAGCCACCATAGCTACCAATACTGCCACCACCACCACCACCACCACCACCGTCGCCACCACTACTGCCACCACCACCATCACCAATGCCACCACTATTGCCGCCAATGTCGCCACCACTACTGCCGCTGCCACCACTATTGCCGCCACCTCCACCGCCACCACTACTACCACCGACATCACTATTAGCATCAGTTGATGACCACCAGTTACTCCTTGTTACATCTCAATACCACCACTACCATCACTTGATCACCCCACCATTTCCACTGTCGATATTGCTACCCTGTGCAATGTTGCTGCCACCACCACCACCACCACCATGTGGTGGCACTAGCACACTTGAACCCACTTATCGTAATTTATTTTTCAGCGTAAGTCAAGGATATAATTGTCTAAAAATTTATTACCTTTCCATTTCTTTTACTCTCCAAACACAAATATGGAATTTCATGATTTGAATTCTCTTTCGTTCCAAACAAAAAAAAGTGAATTCAATTCTGAATCCAATTCCAAATCTTAAATTCAAATCCTAAAAGAATTAGTTCTAAACGGACCGTAAAAGATTACAAACATAAGTCCAACTTCCTCCTTAGATGATTAGCGTAGATCCACTACAAGAAAATTTTCTTTTGGCGACAAAATTTTCCGTGGCCAAAAGATTTTTAGCGACGAACAGTCTGTCGCTAAAATTCAGCCGCCAAAAGACTTTTAGTGATGAAAGTTTTTGTCGCCAAAAGACTTTTAGCAACGGATTATTTGTTGCTAATAGTCCAAGATAAAAATCTCGTTGCTAAAAGATTAGCTACGGAATTTGGTGGTCCGTTGGCAAAAATTCAATTTTTACCAAAGGAATTAATTACTTTTAGTGACCAAATATTCCATCACTAAAGGTATTTTCTATATTTTGTCTAATTTTTAAAATTTTCAAAAAAAAATTTAAAAGCGACAAATTTATGTCACTAAAAGTTCGTCGCAAAAGTCTTTAGGAACATTAGTTTCATTGCTAAAAATCTATCTCTAAAAACATTTATTGATATGTAGAAGGACTTTTAGCGACATAATTCTATTGCTAAAAGTTAAAAAAAGACTATTTATTATTTTTGTTATTTTTTGTAATTCAAACTTGTTTCAACAATCAACTCTAACCAACCAATCCAACAACAATTTAATTCTTTCAACTATGATTCATTTTTTAACAATTTTCAAGTATTATAAAATATATACACCACAAACTAACACTAAATACAACAAATTACATATCCACTAAATATAATAGATCTCATTGTACAAATCCTCCAAAAATAAAATTACAAGTTTCATTGAACTTAAAAATATAAATCAAGATCCTTACTCTGAAACCTGCACAATATCTCTCTGTCCACAATTATTACTTGTTTCTCTTTGTCGATCCAACCTGAAAAGGAGCGTCAGTTGTACAAATTCATTTACAATGAACAAAATGAATAGAAGAAGACTACTCGTCAGATTTCAACTAAAAATCCAGTCAAAACCAGCTGCAATAAATTATGCAAAAATCATATACCCTTGTGAGATGTTATCAAGTATTTTATCTGTGCTTCTTTCGGTCCTATACAACCATTTTTATCTAATTTCTTTATGACCATAGCCATGCCAGCACTGACTATAAATGGAGAATACATCTTCTTGTTTACCCAACAATTAAATACCATTCCCAAGCCTCCTTAAAACCTCTTAACATATTACAAACCTCTATTATAGAACTTAGAATACTAGTCATGCTTTTGGTGATGAACTATGCTTTAGAATTTATCGCTCCACAAATTGTAGTGGGATCCATTGTTTCTGGTGGAGTTGGGTTTTGTTTAAAAGTTCAAAAGAGGGTGATTTTGGACCCCAAGTAAGAGAGTGTGAAGATACGATTTAACCTTGAAATAAACCATAACCATACAATCCCGTATCTAGTTCAAGGAAAATGTCTAAGAAAAACATTTAAAGGGTCAGATTTTTTCTTCTTGTTTTATTCAAGCAGGGTGTTTGTCTTCCTCCTCTAATCATGCCTGCTCTAGGCATGGATGCACTAATGTGTGGGTGTGTATTTTAGCTTGAGTGAGCGTGCTTGTTCTCATTTTTAGAGGCTAAATATATGCGGTTGACACTTCTTCATCTGGAAATAAGATGGCATAAGTTGAATGAGAGTTGTCATGGAATAGCAAATACCCTAGAACCAGAATCGTTTTCTAGTGGTTTGGAAACCAAAACGATCCCCAGAACCATTTGACAACCGTCCAAAAAAAATTGCAATTGCACCATATTGTGCACATCATCAGCATTTTTATTATGTATACAACCATCCAAAGAAAAATTGCAATTCCACCGTATTGTGCACATCATCAACATTAAAGATGGATTCTAACATAAATCGGTGTCTACGAAATCAATCAAATGTAGTAAGGTTATGCCAAAACTTGAAAGAGGAACAATTAAAGAAAGGACTTACCATCGGAGGAGAGACTCAAGATATGCTGACTGCCAAGGAGTGGTCGCCAACTCGTCGCCTCCAGCACCGGCCAGTAGTCGCATTCTTGCATAGGCCAGAGAGAGATGCGAGAGTGAGAGAGTTGGTGGAGTCTGAACAGAGGGAGAGAGTGGAGACAGCGGAGTGAGGGAGGGATGACGTGGAAGGTAGGTTGCGTAAGTCAGTGTGGGGGAGATAGAGAAAGAGCAGAGGAGGAAAGTGAGCGGTGTAGAGCTGAGAAACAGAAAGAGAAAGAAGTAGGTTTTCTTGGTTTTAATAATCTTTAGCCACGGATTTTTGGCCGGGCTAAATTTAGTCGCTAAATATTACTCCTTCCGTCCCTAAAAAATTGATCATATTTTATTTTTGGGCCGTCCCATAAAAATTGATCACTTCCAAATTAGGAAAGATTTTGTAAGTATTTTTACTTATATACTATTTTATACTTTTTTATTTTATTTCTCTCGTCATATTTTACCAACTCATTTTCTCTCTCCTAGCCCACAACTTTATATTTTTTTATTCTATTTCTTTATCCACATTTAACACTCTACTAACCAAATTTCTCTTTCATGGCTCACTCTCTTTCCCCTATCTCTAAAGGATAAAATGAGAAAGACACAATATATAACCTAAATCCTTAATATACGTGCAAACTCAAATGGATCACTTTTTAAAAGACGAAGGGAATATTAAGAAGTTGAATGAGAGTAGTCAAGGAATAGCAAATACCCTAGAACCAGCACTACAAAAAAAAGGCTTTTAGCGACGAAAAAATTCGTTGCTAAAATCCCAAACTCCATCGCTAAAGGTTTTAGTGACGGATTTACTGTCGCTAAAAGTCTCTCGTATAAAAAATCCGTTGCTAAAAGTTTGGCAACGGAATTTTCAAATCCGTCGTGTAATATTTCACTTTTTTTGACGGATTTATTTATTAATTAGCGACCGAATATCCATCGCTAATTATATTTTAAGTATTTTAATTTATTTTTTATTTTGTGAAATTAGCAACGGAATAAAGTTTTAGTGACCGAATATTCCGTCGCTAAATAATATTTTTAGCGACAGAATATTCCGTCGCTAAAATGCTAATAGTATGAACACTTTTAGCGACAGAATTAATCCGTCGCCAAAAGTCAAATATTTTTTTAATTTTTTTCTATTACCCAGACCTGTAATAAAATTTTTATTTCTCAACAACAACGCACAATAATCAATACACGAAGAAATATATATAATCAATCATAAAAAATATTTATTATAAAAAATACTCATTATGTATAAGCCGGAAACCGGATACAACCAGTTAGGGGAGGGGAAAAGAGTACAAGCCGGGCGGGGGAGGGGGCAAGCTGGGACAGGGCACGAGAAGGGGCTCATCAGGGGTTGTCGAGTCTCGGATCTGGATCCTGCTGATCCGGGGCCATCTCGGCATGTCCAGCAGCGGTACCCTACTGATCCTGCTCCCTGATCATCCTCAACACCACTGTAGCAATGCGCTGGATCACCTCTTCGTCCAACGAATGCCGAGGAGCAGGTGGCTGTGGAGGGGCAGCGGGTGGTGAGGACACTCCTATCACGGCACAAGCAGTCGTGCTAGGCAGGCCCCGTATGCGGCCTTTCGGCCGATTAACGACCACTGGCGTATCCAGCCATCGCTTCAACGCCCCAGTACTCACACCCGTACGAGTGGACGCTGATGGTTGTCAAGACTGCTGCTCGGACCCCCTAAGCTGTTTATACGAGACCTACAAAAACATTAATTTAACGATATGTTAGGGCATTAATTAACGCAACAAACATTGAGGATAGAAAGACAAAAAATTTACAACTTAAACAAATTGACTAACATCGATCCGTCGGGCAATATTTGAAATATAGTCGCCAGCCAGTGCGCCTCGTCCTTGTCCTTTTTCCACACGTGCGTCTGACTATATGTCAGAGCTACGACCTCATCCTCCTCCAGATCCGAATGCTTGACCGTATTCATGTGTCGGACGATGTCGTGTGGCACCGACCCCCCCCCCCCCCCCCGTGTCCGTTGGATCTTTGTTCTGTCAGTTCTCGGCCCCACTCTTACTCTTGGCGTCCCAGCCTGGATTCGTAGCCCACCGATCTATCATCTCCCCCCATACAGTGGGAGATAACCAATGTGGGGGATATCTCGTCATCTCCGTCATCGGGGCACCCTCGGGTTTAGCGTTATGGGTTTAATTAATCTAATTAGGATTTATTAAAATATGTTAGGGCTAATTAGTGTTAATGAGGAGTACCTTGGGCTAATTACAGCTAATTAGGGTTGATTAGGACTAATTAGGGTTATTTAGTCTTAATTAGGGTTTAATTGTGCCGAGTAGTGCTGATTAGTCCTAATTAGTGCTAATTAGGCTTAATTGGGTTATGTTAGGGTTAATTATTGTTAATGAGGAGTTGTTTCGGATAATTAAAGCTAATTATGGTCGATTAGGACTAATTAGGGTTATTTAGTCCTAATTAGGGTTTAATTGTGTCGAGTAGTGTTGATTAGTCCTAATTAGAGCTAATTAGTCTTAATTGAGTTATGTTAGGGCTAATAATTGTTAATGAGGAGTTGTTTCAGATAATTATAGCTTATTAGGGTTATTTAGTCCTAATTAGGCTTTAATTGTGCCGAGTAATGTTGATTAGTCCTAATTAGGCTTAATTGAGTTATATTAGGGCTAATTATTGGTAATGAGGAGTTGTTTCGGATAATTACAGCTACTGAGAGTTGATTAGGACTAATTAGGGTTATTTAGTCCTAATTAGGGTTTAATTGTACCGAGTAGTGTTGATTAGTCCGAAGTAGCGCTAATTAGGCTTAATTGGATTATGTTGGTGCAAATTACAACTAATTAGGCTAACAATAATCAATATGCGTAATTGGGTTCATTTGGGGTAATTACAGCTAAGTTGATTTTCATTGGGTTCTTAGGGTTAATTAAAACTAATTAGGCTCGTTAGAGCTAATTAGGATTAATTGATTTATTAAAATATTGTTAATCAGGACTAATTAGGGCTAATTATAGCCAGTGCTGGAGCCACGATGAGATTCTAGGGGGTGCATGTTAAAAATGTCGCGTTAACTTAATTAACCTAAATTCAATGCACAGTCAACAATATCAATTCCGACACCTCATATAGGGTGTCGATATGGTGTCTGATACATGTCTGACTCCTCCGGACACGTTTCCGACACTTCTCGACACGTGTCCGACACTCACCGACACGCACCTCCGGACACATCGGCATACGTTAATTTATTTTTTAAATGTCAGACACCGTCGATCAGACATGGTGTCCGTGTCTGCACTAACTAACAAGTATCTCAATCCAATTGGGTCCCATCCTCTGTCAACAATCTCAATTCTCAAATGCTCAATGCAATAAAAATGAATAAAAATCACACATTCAATCCAATTGGGTCCCATCCTCCGTCAATAATCTCAATATCTCAAATTCTCAATGCACAATTAATAATCTAAAATCATCAATTAACAACCTAAAATCATCAATTAATAATCTCAATTACTTCAAATGCACAGCTAATAACCAAAAATCATCAATTAACAACCTAAAATCATTGATCAATAATCACAATTCTCAAATGCACAATTAACATCCTAAAATTATCAAACAAATGATCAATGTTCAAATGGGAAAAAATTGTTCAAAATGCACATATCCGATGCGCTTGAATTATTTCAATTTAGGGTTCGATTGTATCAGGGTATTCAATTTAGGGTTTAATTAGGATTCAATTACTTCAATTTAGGGTTCAATTAGGGGGTTCTATTGATTCAATTTAGGGTTCGGTTAGATTAGGGCGTTCAATTTAGGGTTCAATTAGGGGTTCAATTAGTTTAATTTAGGGTTCGATTCGATTAGGGCATTCAATTTAGGGTTTAATTAGGGGGTTTTATTGATTCAATTTAGGGTTCAATTAGGGGGTTCAATTATTTCAATTTAGTGTTCGGTTGGATCAGGACATTCAATTTAGGGTTCAATTAATTTAATTTAGGGTTCGATTCGATTAGGGCATTCAATTTAGGATTTAATTATGGTTCAATTACTTCAATTTAGGGTTCAATTATGGGATTCTAGTAGTTTAATTTAGGGTTCGGTAAATTTGGGGCATTCAATTTAGGGTTCAATTAGTTCAATTTAGGGTTCGGTTAGATTAGAGCATTCAATTTAGGGTTCAATTAGTTTAATTTAGGGTTCGATTCGATTAGGGCATTCAATTACTTCAATTTAGGGTTTAATTAAGGGGTTTTATTGATTCAATTTAGGGTTCAGTTAATTTGGGGCATTCAATTTAGGGTTCAATTATTTCGATTTAGGGTTCGATTGGATCAAGGCATTCAATTTAGGGTTCAATTAGTTTATTTTAGGGTTCGATTCGATTAGAGCATTCAATTTAGGTTATAATTATGGTTCAATTACTTCAATTTAGGGTTCGGTTGAATTAGGGAATTCAATTTAGGGTTCAATCAAGAGGTTCAGATTATTCAACAAATTCAGATTATACATGGCAAAGAAGACAAATTAACAACAAATTCAGATTATGGCCAAATGCTTCATAATTAACAAATTCAGAAGACAAATAATGGCCAAACATCCAAATTAACAACAAATTCAGATTATACATGGCAGAGAAGAGAAATTTGAATGTTTTATGTACGTACATTGAAATTCAGAAGAGCTTATACAAGCAGAAGTGTGATTATGGCCAAATGCTTGATAATCAACTTTGAAAAATAAATAACAAGATTAATTTAAGGCAATTGACATACAGATCTCGAGGTGGGTACAACGACGGCGGCGTTGGTGGTGCGGCGGCAGTGGAAGGCTTCGTGGCGCGGCATCGGGTGGGGGACGGGGGTGTCGCTAAAAGTAGGTCGCCGTTGAGAGGGGTCGCCAGAGGTAAGAATGACGGCGGGTGGGTGAGAGAAGAATTTCAGAGAGAAAAATGGGGAGAGAGATAGAAACCAGATCAGGTTATAAATTGGATCTTCAGCGACGGAATAACACCGTCGCTAAAAATCCGTCGGTGAAGGTCTTATTATAAAGACTTTTACCGACGGAATTTTTAGCGACGGTTTTATTCCGTTGCTTAAATTATTTTAAAAAACCCTCAAAAAATACTAATTTTTTAAAAAGTATTTAGCGACGGTAATTCCGTCGCTAAAAGTTTGTCGTTTAAAGTCCGTCTGCAAATGCTTTTACCGACGGTGTCTTTCGTCGGTAATAGTATTAAACGACGGACTTTTAATGACGGGATATTTCGTCGCTTAAAGACCTTTCTAGTGATGGAATACCTTCCGTCGCTAAAAATCCGTTGCAAAATACATATTTTCTTGTAGTGCAGAATCGTTTCCTGCTGGTCTGAAAACCAAAACCATGCCAGAACCATTTGATAACCGTCCAAAGATAATTGCAATGCCACCAAATTGTGCACATTATCAGCATTTTTCTTATGTAGACAACCATCCAAAGAAAATTTTCAATTCCACTATATTGTGCACATCATTAGCATTAAAGATGGATTCTAACATAAATCAGTGTCTATGAAATCAATCAAATGCAGTAATGTAAAGCCAAAACTTGAAGGAGGAATAATTAAAGAGAGAACTTACCATCGGAGGAAAGACTCGAGATATGCTGACTGCTGAGGAGTGGTCACCGACTCACCGTCTCCAGCATCAGCCAGCAGTCGCATTCTCATATAGGCCAGAGAAAGATGGGAGAATGAGAGAGTCGGTGGAGTCTGAACGGAGAGAGATAGAGAGATGCGGGAGTGAAAGAATGGAGATAGCAGGGTGGGGGAGGCGGGTTGGCGTGGAAGGTGGGCGGCGAAGGTGTGCCGCATAAGTCAGTGTGTGTGGGAGAGAGAGAGAGAGAGAGAGCATAGGAGGAAAGTGAGTGGTGTGGAGAAAGAGAAAGAGAAAGAAGTAGGTTTTCTTGGTTTTAATCATCTTTAGCAAATGATTTTTGGCGGGGCTAAATCCTCTCGCTAAATATCATTAAAAAGTTTCAAATATATAGATTTTTACCGATGGACACAATCCCTTGGTAAAAATCGGTTGCTAAAACCCTTTCTTAATTTTTTTTAGAAAGAAGTACAAAATAAATGAACAAATTTCAAAAATAACATTCAGTGACAGACTTTTCTATCGCTGATAGTTCGTGGGTAAAGATCCTTGCGACAGAATATTTCGTTGGTAAAGATCTTTAGTGACAGACTTTTATTGATGGGAAAATTAGTTGATAAAAGTCACTTATAGCACAGATTTTGATCCGTCGCTAAAAAGTCATTTTCCTATAGTGAGAACATCCATCAACCATCAAAAAATCGAAGTGGTGTCAGTGACTTCCTTGTTAAGGTTATGCAGGCAGAGAGCCCATACCCATCGCGGAAATGTGTAAACTCGAAAAGCTTGACATAGGTCTTCCATCACCAGTCCACACGTCGGGCAAGTGTGTTTGCATTAGATACCTCTTTCCCTCATGTTAGATAAAGTGGGTAGTGTGTTGTTGCGTTCCCTCCAAGCAAATACCCTCGCCCCGTTTGGCACCTTTGCACCTCATATGAAGTTCTATTTTTTTTCTTTTTTTTTGCCGTTTGAGCTAGATTCGACACCAACTCTTTAGACGTGTCAAACAACTTTAGATCTGTGATTAGTCTATGTTCCCAACCTATCTTGGTCGGACCCAAGGATCGACTAGGAGTCCCACTTCGCGCGAACACGTCGACACATTCAACGGTCTTTGTCTTCAACGCATCAAATCGGTGAGCACCCTTGCGCCCAAGACACGTGTTTTTCTCTCTTCGCGTGCGACTTAGGCACTATTTATTTCGCGTTAGCGTGACCCACGAGAGTGCGATCATCACGCCGAGACCACCCAAACACCTTTTCACCAAAAACTTCGACCGACGGCGCAACCAGAGCAACGGGGTCAAGGGGCAAAGGCCTTGGCCAAACCCATTGGGTTGGCCTCGGCCTCCCGCAAGGACATGGGGTCGGCCTCGGCCTCCCATGGGGGGTTGGCTTTGGCCTTCCCCCTGGTTCTTCACTTTTCACGCAAAGTCCTTTTTGCACTTTTTTCACTTTGTACGCTTCGTATGTGACTTTGGCACCTTGTTCGTCACATGGGTCAATTCACGTCGACACGCTCGTCGTAACGCAACTTCTATATTCGTCATTGCCCATCGAAACACCTGCCGTTGGCGTGCCCGAAGTTCACAAAAAAGGGGGAGTGGCCTTGGCCTTCCTTCATGGGAGTTGGCCATTGGCCTTGGCCAACCCCTAGGGTCGGCCTCGGCCTCCCTAAGGGTGGTGGCCTTGGCCTTCCCCCAATTTTTGGCATATGGCCTCCCCCCCCCCCCGCGCGTACTTGTTTTCTTGAGTCTTTGCACCTCCACGATGTTTACGGACGTTTGTACATCAACCTCGCGACATCCGTTGTGCATCAATCTCATGATGTCTGTCGTCTGTGACCACACACCGCTCCCGCGATGCCCATCACCCAAAGTCGCCACTACCGTCGAATGACCCGTCACCGACGACCGCATACCATCACTCCCAACTCTGTCATTACTACATGTTGAATGCATTATTTTGTTATCACAGGCACACTCAACTCATATCCCATCTTTGGGACACCCGACGCGCGCCTGTGCGCCGTCTCCGCGACGTTTATCGCCGCGCCACTTGCATAACATGTGGCCCCGGCACTAAGTATTGCTTCGCAACATTTGTCGCCGCTCCCTTGCGCCATCGTCATGATATGTGCCCCCAGCACCAAGTATTGTTCTGCGACGTTCGTTGCCACGCCCATGCGCCATCGTCATGATACGTGCCCCGGCACCAAGTATTGCTCGGCGACGTTCGTCGCCGCGCCCGTGCGCCATCGTCATGATACTTGCCCCCGGCACCAAGTATTGCTCTGCGATGTTCGTCACTGCGCCACTTTCATAACATGTGCCCCCGGCACCAGGTATTGTCTCTGCGACGTTTGTCACAGCGCCCGTGCGCCACTTTCATAACACGTGCCCTGACACCAAGTGTTGTCTCCTCGACGCTCCTCGCCAAGCTCGTGCACCACTTCCATGACATGTGCCCACTGCACCAGATATTGTCTCCGTGACTTTCGTCACCGCCCCCGTGCGCCATTTCCATGACATGTGCCCATGACACAAGGTATTGTCTATTGGCATCGTACCCATGCTCCACAATCAATGTCGCATGCTATAGACATCGTGCCCATGCGTCACAATCATGTTACATGCTTCCAAAGGGCTCTGTTTGTAGTGCTCCAGCACGAGGACCCCTCGCAGCGGGATGGACTCACAACCTTATAGTCATCGCCGCCACAGGATGGGCTCACAACCTTAAAGCCAATGTCGTCACAATCATGGGGGGCTCCGGCACGAGGACCCCTCCCAGTGGGATGGACTCACAACCTTAAAGCCATCGTCGTCACAATCACGGGGGGCTCCGACACGAGGACCCCTCGCAGCGAGAATAACTCACAACCTTATAGTCATCGTCGCCACGGGATGAGCTCACAACCTTAAAGCCATCACCGTCACAATCACGGGGGGCTCCGACATGAGGACCCCTCGCCACGAACTCTGAGCACTGAGTTGCAAGCATGTCCACTCATGTTACCATTTATCGTCGACACCACCAGGGCAATGACCCCTGGGTCACTCCGGGACGGGAGCAGGTCCTCGGAGGGCATCCCGCCTAGTCCGCCTGGCAGTTTGCTACAGGGGCAACCCTCACCGCTATCAGGTTCTCTTCACGTCTCTTGACGCTTGTGGGATTCGGTAAGGGCTTGGATCGGTGGCTGGGGCAACGGTCTTACTCTGATCATGCTACCGCGGTGTGGTCAGTCTTCTCAGATAGGTAGAGCGATGCTGTGTGGGGCAGGCAACGCGAATTTGGGAACCGACAGTCCAACGGAGAACCGGTATTTTGCGACCCCGTGGTGATGTGTCACTCCCAGGGGATGACATGTGACACTTTATGACATAAGCACATTGTTTCCTATAAATAGTGAGCTTTGTGACTCAAAAAAGGACTGCTGATTCATTTCTCAAAAATCACTTTCTTACTCTAGATTTCGGGAGCTCTTGGATTCTGTGTTAGTTTAGTGATAACTTAATAAAATGCTCCTCAACGTTGGACATCATTTTTCGTAGGTCGCACGTTTCATTTCTTGTATGAGGATATGAGTGAACAAAAGAAAAAAAGGGACTGCATGATTTATTTACCCTGCATGGGCGAGTGGGAGCTATTAACAGATTGGGTCGGTGGACCCGTCATTATCTGCCGACTAACAGATAATATTTATTTATTAGTCAAGATTATTACAGTTAGTTAGAAAATATTTATCTCCTAAGTATTTGAGATAAATATGGTCTTTATCTCCTAAGTATTTGAGATAAAATCAGTCTCTAATACTACCTCTATATAAAGGTTAGAGATATCCCAAAACAAAAAAATAAGTCACAAGACATAAGTCTTTCCTGTGAATAAAAAATCCCCTCCCCCCTCGTGCCACGTTGCACACTCTCTAGAGCATCATCAAGCTCTAGGATTTGGTTAATAAAAGAAGACTCAACTTTAGTATCTATTTTCATACCTACAAATAAAGATCAAACGTATTAGAGACTCGTAACACTACAAGAAAATATGCCTTTAGCGATGGGCTTTTACCGATGAAAAAGATTCTGTCGGTAAATAGACTTTATCGACAAAAGTAACCGTCGGTAAAAATTCCATCGTTAAATAGTATTACCAACGAAAAGTTCCGTCGGCAAAAAAATATATTGACATATTTTTTGCGGTGGTTTCTTAGTGACGGAATTACCATCGCTAAAACATTTTTACAAAATTAGTTTTTTGCGAGAGTTTTATAAAAAAATTAAGCAACAAAATATTGTCGTCGCTAAAAATTCCGTCAGTAAAGCATGTCATTCACCGATGAACTTTTAGCGACGGAATCGACGGACTTTTAGCGACGAAGTAATTCCATCGCTAAAAGTCCTTGATTAAAATGCCCAGATCTGTTTCTTCCTCCCTTCCTATTTTTCTCTCTGAAAATCACACCACTGCACCGCCGTTCTCAGCTCCGCACTCCACTTACACGGTGACCCACCTCCGCACTCCCCCTCGACGGTGACCCCGACGATCCCCCTCCACTGCCGCCACATCAAAACCCTAACTTCCACTGCCGTGCACCACCAATGCTGCCGCCCTTCACTACGCTGCGTCTATTACAAGTCCACTAAATCAGTTCACTTCATTCTTTTCCACGAAGCTTCGCTTCTTGATCAGAAGAGTCATTGTCATGAGCATTTCAAATGTAAACGATTTTGGATGTAATCTAGTAGGTCAATGTTTGGGTTTTTTGTCAATGACTTGTACCCATTCACATTACCATTCCATCTGCATTATAAAACTCAACTTTTTGTTGAAGTAAACTAACACATTTGTCATTCCAGTTCAAGATTGTCCATAACTTAACTGGGTATCGCGATATAACCAAATCGAGGCAAATTTTGACAGAAGTTGTTGGATTGATTTGAGGGGAGGGACTTCAAGATTTTACTGATCATGGGAGGTACAATTTTGAGAGTAAAAAGTAGGCTAGAATTTTTAGTGAACGGTTCATCTTGGTTGAGTCACCATGGATACCCACAATCTCCGAGCTCTCAACAAGCCCCGTACTACCCCCCCCCCCCAGCACCAACATGTGCCTACCCCTTTTAATTATGTGACAGCCAAGATGTGAATGCTTTATATAGATTTGAATTAATGGCATGAAATGCCAGTTCAACACAATTCACTAATGATCGTAGTCCAATTCACTAATTTGAACTTGTCCTAATTTGCCCTAATTGGCTCTATTGGTTAATGATGTAGCTAAACCAATTTAATTGTCTCACCTATTGAATGCCCTAATTGAATCGAACCCTAAATTAAACCCTAATTAAACCATAAATTGAATGCCCTAATCCAATCTTACCCTAAATTAAACTAATTAAATCCTTAATTGAATCTTAAATTGAATGCATTAATTCATCGAACCCTAAATTGAACTAATTGAACCCTAAATTGAATGCCCCAATTCAACTGAAAGCTAAATTGGACTAATAGAACCCCCTAATTGAACCCTAATTAAACCTAAATTAAATGCCCTAATCAAATTGAACCCTAAAATGAACTTATTGAACCCCCGAATTGAACCCTAACTTGAATGCCTAAATTCAACCGAACCCTAAATTGAACTTATTTAACTCCCTAATTTAACCATAAATTGAATGCCCCAATTTAACCAAACGCTAAATTGGACTAATAGAACCCTCTAAATGAACCCTAAATTGAATGCTCTAATTGAATTGAACTCTAAATCAAACTAATTGAACCCGTAATTGAATCTTTAATTAAATGTCCTAATCCAATTGAACTCTAAATTGAACTAATTAAACCCTAAATTGAATGTTCCAATTCAATTGAACTAATAGAACCCCCTAATTAAACCCTAAATTAAATGCCCTAATCAAATCGAACCCTAAATTGAAATATTTCAAGCGCATCAGTGCATTTTGAATCATTTTTTTCCATTTGAATATTGATCATTTGTTTGATAAATTTAGGTTTTAATTGTGTATTTGAGAATTGTGATTATTGATCGATGATTTTAGGTTGTTAATTGATGATTTTAGGTTATTAGCTGTGCATTTGAAGTAATTGAGATTAATAATTGATGATTTTAGGTTGTTAATTGATGATTATAGATTGTTAATGTGCATTGAGCATTTGAGATATTGAGATTGTTGACGGAAGATGGGACCCAATTGGATTGAATGAGTCATTTTTATTAATTTTTATTGCATTGAACATTTGAGAATTGAGAATTGAGATTGTTGACGGAGGATGGGACCCAATTGGATTGAGATACCTGTTAGTTATCACAGACACGGACACCACGTCTGATTGACGGTGTCCGGCATTTAAAAAATAAATCAACGTATGTCGATGTGTCTGGAGGTGCGTGTCGGTGGGTGTCAGACACGTGTCGGGAGGTGTTGGACAGGTGTCTAGAGGCGTCAGACACGTGTCGGTATGTGTCAGACACATGTGCAAACGTGTCAGACAAGTGTCGGTAGGTGTCGGACACGTGTCCGGAGGACTCAGACACGTGTCCATAGGTGTCGTACGCGTCGGACACGTGTCCGGAAGTGTCAGACATGTATTGAACACTATATCGACACCCTATGAGATTGTTGACTGTGCATTGAATTTAAGTTAATTAGGTTAATGCGACATTTTTAGCATGCGCCACCTGGAATCTCATCGTGGCTCTAGCACTGGCTATAATTAGTCCTGATTAACCATATTTTAACCCAATTAACCCTAATTAGCTATAACGAGCCTGATTAGTTTTAATTAACCCTAAAAACCCAATGAAAATCAAATTGTAATTATTCCAAATTTGCCCTAATTAACACTAATAAGCCCAAATTAAACCCTAATTAGCCCTAATTACTCATATCGTAACAACCCATGATTAGATTAAATAAACCCTACACCCTAAACCCTAAAACCTAACTAAACTCTGATTAGCGACATATGAACCCAATTATGCGCATATTGATTATACTTAGCCTAATTAGTCGTAATTAAACCGAACATAATCCAATTAAGCCTAATTAGGACTAATCAACACTACTCGGCACAATTAAACCCTAATTAGCTTAAATAACCCTAATTAGGACTAATCAACCCTAATTAGCTATAATTATCCAAAACAACTCCTCATTAACAATAATTAGCCCTAACATAACTCAATTAAGCCTAATTAATACTAATCAACACTACTCGATACAATTAAACCCTAATTAGGACTAAATAACCCTAATTAGTCCTAATCAACCCTATTTAGCTATAATTATCCAAAATAACTCCTCATTAACAATAATTAGCCCTACATAACTCAATAAGCCTAATTAGCCATAATTAGGACTAATCAATACTACTCGGTACAACTAAACCCTAACTAGGAATAAATAACCCTAATTAGTCATAATCAACCCTAATTAGCTAAAATAAGCCCAAGGTACTCCTCACTGAGTGAGAAAGGTTTTTAACGAGTTTGTTATATTCATCAAAGAAATTATGCCTGAAGGTGAACGGCTACTGTCGTCGTACTATGATGCGAAAAAGATGAGGAAACTTAGGTTGAGCTATGAGCAGATAAATGCATGCAATAATGCTTATGTATTGTTCTGAAAAGAGAATAAGGAGTTGTCACGGTGTCCAGTATGTGATCATTCGAGGTACAAACCAGACAAGAAGAAGAAGAAAAATATTGCATGGAAGATATTGCGATATTTTTCCGGTCACACCACGGCTTCAGAAAATGTACTACTCCTCCAATACGGCTGAACATATGAGGGCACATCGTGAGACTCGTAGCAACGATACCGATGTATTGACACACCCAGCTGATCGAGAGGCATGGAAGGAGTTTGACTGAAGGCATCCAGTTTTTGCCCAGAAGGTTCGGAATGTTAAACTTGGTCTCGTAACCTATGGGTTCAACCCTTTCGGTCAGTCTACCATGCCTTACTCCTGTTGGCCTGTTATTATTGTCCCGTACAACTTTCCACCAGGCATGTGCATGAAGAAGTTGTACATGTTCTTGTCGTTCTTTTTGGGTCAAAGAGTCCCGACAAGGACATAGATGTGTATTTAAGGTCGTTGATTGATGGGTTAAAACAGTTATGGAATCATGGAGTCAAAACATATGATGCATCCCTTAAACAGAATTTTTAGATGAGGGCTGCTTTAATGTGGACTATACATGATTTCCCCGCATTGGGAATGACGTGTGGCTGGAGCACACATGGAAAGCTAGCATACCCTGCTTGTATGGGCGTGAACTCCGGTCATACGTTAAAGCACGGCGGAAAGCCCTCGTGGTTTGGATGTCACCGTAAGCTTTTGCCACCGGGCCATCAGTTTCGTAGGCAGAAGGATGAATTTGACGGGACAATCGAGCGTGAGGTTGTCACACTGGACTACCCATCTGGTGAAGAAGTGCTCTCACACCTGGAGGCACTTGATACTAACATACCACACGGCAAGGGTGTGCCAGATTTCAGGGTACGGGAAAGAGCACAACTGAAGAAAATTTTGTATCTTCTAGGAGTTAGCCTACTGGAGGACGCTCGTTATCCAAAACAACATGGATGTGATGTATATTGAGAAGAACATTTTTGATAATGTGTTCAACACAGTGATGAATGTCAAGGGGAAATCGAAAGATCACCTTAAAGTGAGAAGAGATCTACAACAGTTTGGTGTACGCCGTGAATTGCATCCTCGGATAGTCAGTGGGAGGACGATAATTCTAAAAGCATCTTACTATCTAGACAAGAAATAAGTGGAGATGGCTTGTCAGTGGGTTAAGAATTTGAAGCTTCCGGATGGGTTTGCGTCCCACATATCTCGTTATTGCAATGTATCAGAATGCAAGTTCCAAGGGATGAAGAGTCACGACTGCCACGTATTCATGGAAAGATCCATTCCTATTGCCTTCCGGGGACTGTTGCCACGGGTTCTTTGTGAGAATTTGACTGAATTATCTCATTTCTTTCGAGATATATGTTCTTCTACTGTAACACCCCGATATTTTTAGGATTTAATTAGAAATTTTAGCTACGTTATTATTTTTTTTATTACTTGGCATTGACGTATATTTTTTAGCGACGATTTGTCCAACGGGGTAGCGTAACAGCTATTCAAAAATTCTCCTAACACTTAATTTATTGTAATCAATTTTATTTTGGACCATGTTCACGATAATAACTCAGACAAAAGATTTAGCGACAAATGATTTGGGTAGGGTTTTTATTTTCTAACTAGGGTTTCTTTTAACATATATATAAATGTGTAACATGAACTAACAGCCGTCTAAGGACTCACCTCCCAGCCGTCATACCCACGAACGAGAAAGAGAGAGAGCGGAGTCTTCAGAGAAGGGATCGAAGGATTCACCTTGCGGCGAAACTTTCTGGTGAGATCTCTTGAAAACCTATGCTTCTTTTTGATGTAGATATACACGTATATAAAGATATATAGATCATGGGTTAGGGTTACACGTAGATGCGTTGTATATGGGTGTGCGCTGATACGCTTAAGAAACCCGATGGGAAGGGCGACAGCTATGGCTGCCGTGTAAAGAGGGACTATCGTGATGGTAGTTGGGTACAGGGTGTGGGAGTTTGTGTGCCTTAGTGTGTTGTAGTTGTTCTAAGGGATGGTTTCCAAGGCTGTACATAAGAGGTTTTAGTGGAAGGTGAATGAATGCTGAGGTGTGCTTTGTGGGTGTAGAGGGGACGGAGCAGCTGCTGTAACGGCATATCGTACATGTGTGTATTAGTTTATACCTTAAAGTGTGTGTAAGTATGCATGTGTGAGTGAAGTTATGGACCTGTTGTGTTGGTGCGTCCACAAGTGGGTTCGTGGGTGAACTGGAAAAGAAAAGAAAGGAAGGAAAGACCCACTGCTGTGGGACAGCAGTGGGTGTGGAAGGAAATGGCCGTGGGCGTGAGTTGTGTGCTTGCTGTGTACGTGAGTGAAGGGATGAAAGGTGTGTGTTTATGTTTGTGTGTGAAGGAGAAGGGAAGGGAAGCAGCACAGGCTGCTGTGCGTGGTGTCATTGTTGGTGATCTTTTTGTGGTTGTGAGCATGTGTGTGTTTAGGTTGTCATGGGTTGGCAAAAATGGGGGGTTGTATACAGGTTATGGGAGTGTGTGGGTGTAAAATATGAAGGTAGGTAGTATATATGGTTTTCAGTGTGTATGGGGGAAGAAAATGGAGAGATGGAACTGGTGGTTGATGTGTGTGTTCAGTGGAAGAAATGCAGCTAATATGAGCGTGTGTGAGGTGCTGCGTGCAGGTGTGTGGTGAATACACAGTGCGTATAAGGAGGTAGTGCTACGTTGGTGAGGTGTGCAAGTGTGTGCTGAGGGTGTAAACTATGCAAGTATGAGTGCTGTGAAGTGTTGAATGTGTGTGTAGATATGTGACGGCTGTGAGAGGGTGCTGTGCATGCGTGTCTGCCTAAGAGACAAGAAACAGGAAATGGGTAGGGTAAGGGTGTCTGCCTAAGAGACAAGAAAAAGGAAATGGGTATGGTGTTTGTGTAGTAGGTGTGTGCTTTTGTTTGTGTGGGTGTGTGTGTAATGGGTATAAGGAGTGAGTGAAGAGTGAATTGAGAAAGTTCTGTGAGTGGGTTGATTTTAGGAAAAAGATTGTGTGCAGAGGAAGGAGAAGAATGAAGCTGCGTGAACAGTAACTTCTGGGTTTGAACAGTAACTTCTGGGTTGGATAGAGATTTTAAGGAAGAAGAAGAGAAGCGCGGATCGCGTACCGGGTTAGCATTAGGATCGTCGCGCGCATTGACTAGCCACGGTTATTGTTAACATGTAAAAATTTACATTATAATACGATAGACTATATTAGAATTTTTGGCAAAATTTCATAATTTTCTGATATCGAATGAATTTTTAGTATTTTCTATAACTTCAGATTTGGAAAATTCTTTTGAAGTCCTTAAACCCTGAAAATGTTTTGGGAAAAATTAGAGTAATGTCTTTATGGTATAAATAAGACTCAGTTTGAATTTGGTGATTTTTGGAGTTGATTTGTTATGATTTTCGTATTTGCATTGTTTTTAGCAAAATAACAACTTTAAAAATAGTTTTTATGCCTTTTACTTTCTGATTTAAATTTATATAATTTTTATACATACTTTAAAGATGTCACAAAAATTATGGGATTTTAGTTTCGACTAGAAGCAATTTTGGGTAATTTATAGGTTTTTATTGCATTTAAGGAAATTATTTTAATTCAAAAATATTCAAAATTCAGAAAATTTATATTTTGACTTTTGATAATGTTTTAAGCTATAAAAGTGTTTTAGTGTAAATTATTATAAATTTTACAGTATCGGTACCCGTTAAGGAGTGTATATGATTTTCGGTTAGATTGTCGTATGCGAGAACCGTTTTGAGTGCGCGATTTCGGAGAGAGTGGGTAAGCAGTGGGTAGTTGATACTAGGGTTTATAGCGTATTTGACATAAATTATGTTCTAACAAATAAATTACCAATTTTAGGTTTATTCAGAAAAATATTGATCGAGGTTGGTAGCATCGCATAGCTTGGACCGAGGTAAGGATTTCTCTCCGAACCCCATTTCGTTATTCTGTTTCAAATGGTTATAATAACAGTTTTACAAAATATATTGATTGTTGATTTCTAGGATTGAAATAAAAACGTTTGCCTTGAAATTGTCCATGAAAGCCTAACTTGAACCTTAAGCGATCGTTTGGAATTCGTAATTTGTTTATTCTCATCTGTTTTATCGATTCAATTATCATAAAATGTTTTGAATTCTATTTATTGTTTCTCGATGTTGACATGAGTTAGTAACTTGGGAGCCATAAGGATGGTCCGTATTGTTGGCGTTATAAGGTTGGTCTGTTGGATGGGTTAACTAGTACCTAGATGGACTAGTCAGTGTTACATATGCATATGTAAAGCAATCGAGCACTGCCGGGGTGGCCTTGCTTCTGTACTACTCATGTTCAATGTTTCCTCTTTACGTTTTATTACACTTAAACTGTTTTGAATAGTATCTATTCATGCTTTATTTCATCGATTTCATCGAAAGCAAAATCCCTCAAAAAGTTGTTATTGGACTTGAATGTAAAATCATTCGTTTTGTTCATCTTTGTCTAAGTGATGTGTTTCATTGAAAATACTCTTCAAAAGTTTTATATGAAAAATTGTCCGAATCGTTTTGTTGTTTTAAATCTTAGTGCGACCTTACTGGGCTCTCAAAAGCTCACTCCCCCTTGACTTCCTTTCCGCAGGTGACCGCCAGCAGTAGGTTACCTGAATAGGGATTAGATCCGAGGAAGCGAAAGCGAAGGAAATAGATTTTGGCATTCATCATTAGAACCCCTGCGTGGGTAATTATTATCGTTTAAATTTTTCTTAGACTTAGACTTGGTATTTCAATTATGACAGCTGATTGAGAGTATAGTTTGATTGAGTATAGTTGCCCTGACAGATTTATATTATTTGGTTGAATTGAGGAATTATTATCTTAGTGAACTGATCGACTGAGCGTTAACGTTCCGGAAAAATTCTGGGATGTTACATCTACGATCCGGGTGAGTAACATAGAGGTGCTTGAAAAGAACATTGTGGTGACGATTTGCAAGTTGGAGAAAATTTTCCCACCTTCATTTTTTGATTCAATAGAGCATCTGCCTGTTCACTTGGCATATGAAGCTAAGATGGATGGACCCGTGCAATATTGGTAGATGTGTATCCCTTTGAGAGGTAATCTTTAAATTGTTACAGTAATTCATGTACACTTAATGTGACATCTGTTATCATTGATATTCCACTTAACTCGATTCGCTAAACTTTTAGGTTCATGTTCCATTTAAAGAAAAAAGTCCTCAATAAGGCTCGGGTTGAGGGCTCAATTGCGGAGGCTTACGTAATGGAAGAGTTTGTAAATTTTTGTAGTCAATATTTCGGACCTGATGTTGATACAAGATTAAATCAACTAGGCCGAAATGACCCCGGATCAAGTACAAATTCGGAAGGGCAATTTTCAGTATTCAAGTAGTCAGGTAGTCCGTTTGGCCGAACGTATACTCGATGGCTAACGGATGAAGAGTACAGTGCTGCAACAATATATACCCTTCTAAATTGCGATGAAGTTTCAGCATTCGTTGAGTAAGTTAATGTCTTAACACTTACATTGTTGTACATAATTGAAAGTGTGTGATAAGTGAGTCAACATATATATTGGTTTGCAGTGAGTTCGATACGAAATCTTTAATCACTGATCCCGCTTGACTTGAATCTCATCGAAAATCACAATTTGTACAGTGGTTCAAAAGGCGTGTAAGTCTTTAACGAAATTATATTATGTGTTATATACAGTTTTGTGGCCAATTAGTATACTGATTTATCCTTAATTTTTACCGTCATCTACAATAGGTTCAATCAATGGATAGACCAGTGGCCTCCTGCTTGAAATTACTAGCTCAAGGCCCTAACAAACAAGCATCCTGTCATGGAGGCTATATCATCAACGGGTTTAGGTTTAACGTAAAAGATGATGACCGAACAAAACAAACCAAAACAGTGGAGTTTTGGTCAACGGCGACTGTTATGCCAAGAATTGCATGGACTTTTACGGAGAGCTAGATGAGATTGTTGAGCTAACATATCTGGGTTCCCAAAACTGCCTGGTAATGTTCAAGTGTACGTGGTTCGATGTCACATGCAGTAGAGAAATTCGTGTTAGCTCTCAAGGGATTGTAGATGTCAATGTCAAGTCAAGACTTGCATCAGACGAGCCCTTTGTGTTTGCTAGTCAAGCTACACAAGTCTTTTACATGGAGGACGTCGCCAATCCCAAATCTCATTGGTATACAATTATCAAGTCCAAGAAATTGCCCGTGACATATGACAGTGAGGTAGACACCTTTCAAGCCGACCAACCACCTGTCTTGTTACCTGTTGAGGTCAACAACGAGGAGGACGATCTTCCTCTTCCAACAACACTTCATGTAGGAGAAGAAGTCGTAGATGATGACGCAGAAGACGTGGAAAGTGTTGGAGATGATGTGACTGAGTCTACTGATGAAGAGGATGAATTAGAAGATGAAGAGGACGATGAGAAGATGATGATGATTCCCAAACTGAAAATGATTGACTTGTAATGTTGTAACATGTTCTAAAATTTGTAGTAACATTTTAGAACTTTGTTCATATTGATGTGTTTTTGTAGCTCCGTTTATATATATAGTGCCGATGATGATTTCTGCCAAATTATTGTTTTTAATGTGTTAATGTCTTTCCAATTTATCTATATGAAGTCAGATATGGATAGGATACGGGCTATTCGTGGCCGGGCTGGACGCCGAGCTGCTTCCTCTCCGGTGGGTCCCACCTCGTCATTGCCCACTGATGACGAGGCACAGAGTGATCGCGTACAGCAGACAGGGCCCCAGTTCCAGCCCTAACCCCAGCCATCGCCCCAGCTCCAATCACCGCCCCAGCCCGACGCAGATTCATCCCACACGCGCGTTGATTCTCCTTCTTCTGTGGGTTCTACCTCAGGTATAGTTGATAACGGTGTTTAGTCATTTTTGCTAGCCTTATATTTAAAGTATATTTGAACTGTATTAATGTCTGTGTTTTGTAGGATCTCGACGAGGCCGTGGTCCGACACGCGGGGTACGCATCGACCCCCAGCGTAAACAGAGAGTTACGCTCACCTAGGAGGGCCTGTAAGTAAAAAAAAATCACATCATGCCTTATATTAAAATTTTGGGGTGTTAATTTATATTTGAACTGTATTAATTAATTTATTTACTTCTTTGGCAGGATCTTGGAGAATCAGGCGAGGACGAAGATCGGCGTTCTTGTGAAGGGCCGATTCTTCGAGCCACGCCTGTACTGGAAGGACTGGGATGCCGCTGCGAGGGAGTCCCTATGGGAGGAGTGGCTGGTACGGTGAAGTATTTTTTTCTGCGATAGTATTTGTTTAAGTAAAATTTTGTATTTAAATTAATTTGTGTTATTGAATGCCTTGCAGGAGGGGTTCACGTTTGACTCGCCTGATCAGCAGGCGCTGGGGCGGCAGGCCTTCTTTGCTTACATCAGCAAGAATTACCGCCGATGGCTCCACGACGCATTGGACCGGGCGAAGAAGATGCTGCCCGAGGGTGCCCCGATGACAGAGATGAAGACATATCCCCCACATTGGATATCTCCAACCGTATGGGGGCAGATGATAGATCGGTGGGTTGCAGATCCAGGCTGGGACGCCAAGAGTAAGAGCGGGGCCGAGAACAGACAGAACTGAGATCCGACGCACACGGGGGAGGGGGGTCGGTGGCACACGACATCGTCCGACACATGAATACGGTTCAGCACCCGGATCTGGAGGAGGATGAGGTCATAGCTCTGACGTATAATCAGACGCACGTGCAGAAGAAGGACAAGGACGAGGCGCACCGGGCGGGCGACTATGTTTCGGATATTGCCCGGCGGATCGATGTGAGTCAATTTGTTTAAGTTAATTTTTTGTCTTTCTATTCAATGTTTGTTGCGTTAATTAATGCACTAACATATCTTTAAATCACTGTTTTTGCAGGCCTCGTATGAACAGTTTAGGGGGTCCGAGCAGCAGTCCGGACAGCCATCAGCGTCCACTAGTACAGGTGCGAGTACGTGGGCATTGAAGCGATGGCTGGATGTACCGGAGGTCGTCAATCGGCCGAAAGGCCGCATGCGCGGCCTACTTAGCACGACTGCACGTGCCGATGAGGAGATCCAGCATATTGCTACGGTGGTGTTGAGGATGATCAGGGAGCAGGATCAGCAGGACACCTTTGCTGGACATGCCGAGCCGGCCCCGGATCAGCAGGATCCAGATCCGGGACTCGGCAACCCTTGATGAGTCCCTTCTCGTGTCCGCTCCTAGCTTGTTCCCCTCGCCCGGCTTGTACTCTTCTCCCCTCACCTAACCGGTTGTATCATGTTCCCGGCTTGTACATTATGAGTTTTTTTTATAATAAATATTTTTTTATGATTGATTATATATATTTGTTTGTGCGTTGTTGTTGAGCATTGAATTTTTATTACAGGTCTAGGCAATAGAAAAATAAAAAAATATATTTTTAAAAAAATTGACTTTTAGCAACGGATTAATTCCGTCGCTAAAAGTGCACTTAATTATAAGCGTTTTAGCTACAGAATATTCAGTCATAAAAAATTTTATTTAGCGACGGAGCTCTCTGCCGCTAAAACATTTATTTCATCGCTAATTTCACCAAAAAAATAAATAAAAATATGTACGCAAAAAGTTCAATATTAGATAACGAATTTTAAAATTCCGTCTCAAAACTTTTAGTAACGGACTTTTATACGAGAAACTTTAGCGACGGATTTTTCTGTCGCTAAAAACCTTATTCCTTGTAGTGTTATAACAAGGATCCTTCGTCAGAATTTTATGGATATTTGGTATGGTATGTTTCCGAATCCACTACGTGTTACGTGATATTGATGTCTAGACTTTTAACACTTTCTAAAAGTTTAAGTCCCACTTCAAAATTGTTTGAAATTAAGCTATCTTTTTCATGCCACTAACATGACTTAACACAAACACGAGCATGACCACCTCCCTTTTTCTCCCTCCGGTCTCTTAAGAAAACATTAACGAGAAGTAAATAAGTTTGGTAACTGAACACATAGAGTCTTAAACAGAGGCATAGGCAACAAAGACGACAGAAGGGCACGTGCCCACTTGCTGCGGTCCAAATCTTTATTTTTCTATATGATCTTGCAGCTCATTGATGATGCCACCACTGGACGGGACTGTCCACCTCCATCGGTCATTTCATCAGTGGCATTTGAAATATCTCTCAGGTCATCTCATCCCATAATGTCTTTGGGACCCTACGTTTATAAAATTTTATTTTCTTTTTTGTAATGATGATAAAAAAAATACATTTTTATGTACTTTTATCTTTTTTCGTATCCGTTTTGAGTAAAATATCGAAACAGTGGCAAAAAAGGTGAAAACACCCTTTGGGTGTTTTCACCTTTTTCACGATTTGTATTCTCTTTTCAGTTTTCCACAATTTTTGCCATGCCCCTCCCACTATGCTGCGTCATATCTCTCCCTCTCCCTCTCCCTCTCCCTCCCTCTCTCTCTCTCTTCCTATACTCTTTCTTCACCCACAGACAACACGATCAACTCCCATCTGAAAGGAGATCTCGCCAGAATCCAGACGAAGGAGATCTCGCCGGAATCCATGGCGAAATTGCCGAAGCAATGACAGAGGGCCAAAGGAGATCTGCGCCAGAAGCTACGAGGTTTTGCTCTGATGGGGTTGGCGAAATCGCTGGCCAATCTCGTCGGAATCCATGTTAAGGGTGATGGAAAAAAGAAGGAAAAAGAGAAAGAAATACCATGATACCGAAGGCAAAGGTTTGAATGCCATTGTTTCCCAGGGAGGCGGCAGCGAGCTCAAGGTTGCCAAGGTGGCCGGAGAAGATCTGGGTGAACATGGACATGACGTAGTTGAGCAAGTACACCACCGCGGTGGGCGCTGCGAGGCGGAAGAGGAGCTTCAGCTCTATGCACGTCGCCAAGGTAGCCACCGCAGGAAGGGCACGTCGGTGTTGGATAGCCGCCGCAGGAAGGGCATGTTGGTTCTGCTCTGATCGAGATTGCCGAAGCAATCTCGCCAGGATCCGAAATTGATATTGCCGAAGCAGTGACAGATGGCCGAGATCTCGCCGGAATCAACGACGAGCACTTTCATCTTATTCTCTTCTTTAACATGGGGATGAAGAAGTACATCCGAATTAGGGAGAGATGGCAGGTGTTGGTTCAGGTGGAGAAGATGGTCGGGTGGGGTAGGATGTGCATCTTGGAGCAAGGGTAAAAGCGAAAAAAAATTGCCGTAACAGTAATAAAAACAGAAATAAAAATGTAACCATACGAAAACAACCTCAAAAAAGTAGGTAAAAAAATAGTGAAAATTATAAAAGTACACAACTATAATTTGTGATTGGATACAAAAATATTAAAAACGAAAACACAATATAAATACACAAAACAAAACGTGTAAACGTACGGGCCCTTTGCTTCTCTCCAAATTTGGTTTTTCTCATTTGCTTGACTTTTGTTTGTGCTTTAACTTCGGATCAAAAGTAGGTTTTGCTTTAGCTCCATCGTTGATTGCATAGGTTTGAACCTACCTTTTGTCATTCTGGTATTTTATGTACTGACCACTCAAAATTATGATGTAAAATGTGTTGGCTCTTGTAAGTAAATGAACCTCTGTTCTTAACAACAATACAATGTTGTTAGTTCTTGGTAGTTTTGAAAGTTAAACTATGCAAATTCATGATGGATATGCCTTATGCATTCATAAGATATTTAATGTTTTTACCAACTAATTTGCCCAAAGCTTTTACCAAGATATGTTCTCTGCTTCAGTCTCCTCTTTGATACTTGTTATAGGAGTACCTATCTGAACCAAGGCCTTTCAATAATTATTGTTTTTTTTATCTCGTCTGCTCTCTGATGTTTGACGCGAAAGCTCCCTTCAGAGTGAAGAAGATTGATTATAAAAAACTGTTGTTTACTTACAATCGCACCCGGGGCTTAGTAGGGGTGTGAGATTCCTATTTATTTAGGTTTAATCAAACAACTGCACTTTGACAAAAGTTAAGCTATAAGAAAACTAACTTTTCTTTCTATAAGATGCCTACGTTCTATGACGTTTTTGACTCCGCCACTGATATCAAATAAGCGATTTCTCCTTTACCAAAGAGCTTGTAGAAGGAAGACAATAAGAGTGGTATTAACTAAATACCAGTCCTATTAAGGGGCCTCACCATATCCCACCGAACTTTGCCCAAACCACTTTCTTAGTTCTTCTTTTTGGTATGTGGTTTAACGGAACCAATTTACAGTGATCGGGTCGGTACTTTAAGAATACCATTTAGATCGCAAAACTTGATCCAGCACTTCTGCTTGCAGATTGTATACACATCGGTGATGGTCCGCGAATGAGAACCTTTTGGTTATAATATTTTACTAGTTTTGATCATATGCTTTACACATCGAAGAGTTTTATTTAAACTAACATGGTTTGATATTAGAATAAATATAGAGAATACACGATATTCAAAACTATGTATGGAAACAATTCTAAAGTAAAACTACCGGTATCCCTTTTTTCTTACAAAAATTAATAGAAATACGAGCACAACATTAAGAGTCATTCTTACAATACGTGAGTCCTGAACCACACCAGAAAGCTAAAATGGTATGAAAGCAATGTAGTATATAGGGCGAGAGAGCGTATTCGCATCCTCGCAAGGAATTACTAGTGGAAGGGAAAAAGTGGCAGAAAGGGTGAGACTTTGAAGATTTCGGTTCTAACTTCCCAACTCTAGTGCATTCGCTAAGAACAATTAAATGTATGTTACATGAACTTTTATTGATACAAAACTAAAAGAACGAAAGGAGTGAGAATTTTAAAATTAGAACATATGCCAAGCAAGGCGAGGAGATCCAAGATAATCAACGTTATATAATATTAGAGATTAAGAGCATTTTCAAAAATAACCTTACAATCTCAAAAATAAACTTAATACCTAATAATGGTGCCTACGCAACCTTTAAACACTACAGGAAAATAAGTTGACGGAATTTAGTTCCGTCACCCAAAAGCTAATGTTATGCTATAAAAGTTAAGTTAGATTTAGCGACCAAGTTGTCCGTCCTTAAAAGTTTTAGTAACGGAATTTTCTGTTCAAATTTTTTAATTGTGTTTTTAAGAATTTTTTATTGAGTTTTAGAGTTACAAAAACACTTAACCCTAATTTTATATTCAATTTTTTGTCTCATTCCTGATCTCTCACCGCCGCCGAGGCACCAACTTACAATCCTACCCGACATGAAGGGTCCGGAGTACTGTTTGCTAGGTTTAATCAACAATTGCATTTTGACGACAATTGAGCTTTAGTGTATTGTGCGCAAAAAAAAAAAATTGTCGTATATTGGGTGCCCACCTCATACAAGTTTCTGGCTCCGCTACTGCATCTTATACATAATTCTGTTGTGGCGATATATTGGGGAGTTAATTTGTTAGACGAACTTCAACAGGTGATGAATCTGCACCCTTTGTGTAGCCCTCATTTCTTGCACTTCTGTAGCCAATTCATTTATTGTTAAAGCTTTACAATGAATAGATACTTAAAAGCAACAGAACAAATAAAGGAAAGAACATCGTATATTAATAAATTACGGAAAAAAAAGACCCGAACCTACAGATAAACAGCAAAAGCAAGTTAATTTAAGGGGAAAAGAAAGACAAAAAACAAAATTGCCAAGTTAACAAGAAGTAGTAGTACTTTTGCAAATTGGCTCCACACTGAAATAAAAGAGCCAAACTACGACTTGAACCAAAAAAATTGACCAACAATACAGTTTAAATTCCATGATGTTCTCTCAATTACAAATGAACATCCTATAACTCAAAAGTTCTAAAACTTCTTATTTCAGTCTTCTTGAGAAACCCTCTTATTTCAGGTTAGTGACACCAGAGGACATTTCAATTTGCTACCCGTGATTAAAGAGTAACAATAAACAACTGGCTCCCGCATATCACGGGGGGTCAAGGTGAAACTACTGAAATTTCTAAATAACTTTTAGCAAACTTATACTTGTGACGAGAATTGATTGAAAAAGAGCACATGGATACAATTTTACAGAAAGAGGTTTGTCTGATTCATCGATAATGAATGAGAAATCTATACATGGTGTAGCTTAAAGTCAATGAGCAGGACAATAAGTTTATGTGCGTCCATAGGAATGGGATCTTCATCCTCCATTAACGTGGGGTAGAGGGGGATGAAACTTTGGGCGGATACGGACTTCAAGTCCTCCACTTGTTGCTCATCTCCAGACGGTTCCTACAGAAAATTGGCCATCACATCAAAACGAATCTTCAGGCACAAAAATCTTGCATCTACGTCTTTGTTTCCTTTGTAGAGGACAGACAAACTGGGAAGTACTTCTTAGCGTATAAAAATGTTGGGGCTTTCGTTTATCACCAAACGCTCCTCCGTGAAGGACCCGATAACTCGTAGAAGATTTACTTGGAAATCATCCCTCCTCTGAAATTCAATGAAGAGAAAGCACAAGACATTTACCATAATCTGTCAATAATAACGTCTAAGTTTTTCTAAATAAAATTAATTTATACCATGGAGCAAGAGAATAAGTAACCAAATTAAAAATGAAAAAAAAAAAGAGAGAAAGGAAACAACAAAGTGTTGTAAGCGGAAGTAGTAGTTTATATAACAACCAGTACTATTAGGCCAACGCAATCTATTTAGATATTCAGGGAAGAACGCTACTATTAATGACATAGAAAAATATAGAGCAAGATTATTGCAGGTGTAGCTATCTACCTGAAAAGGTAACTCTGCCACTTCGACTAGACTTGCCAACTGCTGCAGGACCTTAGGAGCCACCACCCACTGCTTAAAGGACGAATTGATTTGTAGTTTTGGTTTTAATTGATTAATCTTATATCTGATAGATAGCTTTACTCTTTCCAACTTCACTATTATCTTCTCTGTTATATGGTTAAAGGATGAGTTATTATACCGATTATCATTTTTGATTTTTTGTAGTATTTGGGACTTGCCGACTTACTTAATTTGGCTCACTGCGTGTATAAACAGTTAGGTGTTGCCGTGCCATTAAATTGTGGGTAGTGTGAGTAATATTAGGTTATTGAATATCATTACGACTTATCATGTCGGTTGTAGGTTACTTTCTATATAAGTGATCATGTCAGTTGATAGAAGCTGGATGTCAAGGAGAATTTACGGTGGTTTACTAAGTGAGGATTTTAGACAAAGAATGATTGAATTCCTCAATTTTGCCTACAACCACCTTGATCTTGTGGACGACGGGAGGATTAGATGTCTGTGTGTAAGCTAAAATCCGTTGGAGTAGAAAGAGGCTGTTTATGTTAGATTAGATCTTTACCAAAAGGCTTTATGAAGGGCTATACCTTATGGTTTCAACATGGAGAAGAAACATCGGTGCAGCAGACCTATACCACTATGCAAAATGAGGGAGTGGATGAAGGCAATAGTTATCGGGACATGTTAATTGATGTAGGTAATGCTGAGTTTGATCATGATGATCATCATTTGGCTGACCTTAATGATATGGCTCAAAATTTATACGATCTGCTCCGAGAAACAGATGAGCCAATATGGTTTGGCACGAAGAAGCATAGTACGTTGTCAGCGGTAACTAGGTTACTACACTTGAAGTCTGAGAGTGGAATGAGTGAAAAAGCATTTAACCTTATGGTGACTTTTTATGAGGGAATTGTTGCCACAAAACGAAAAACTACCGGGGTCGTATTATGATGCAAAGAAAATGGTTATGACACTTGGTTTGGGGTATGAGAAGATACATGCGTGCAACAATGACTTAGCAATGTTTTAGAACATGTATAAGGATTTAACAAATTGTCCAGTTTGTAATCACCCAAGGTACAAACCAAACAAGGGGAAAAAGAAGAACATACTCTGGAAGATATTACGATATTTTCCGATTACACCAAGACTTCAAAGGATGTATTATGCACGAAAGAACTGAGCATATGAGTTATGTTGACACTCATCCCAAACAAAATGGTGTCATGAGTCATCTGGCTGATGCAGAGGCATGGAAGCATTATGATCGCATGCACCCTACTTTTGCTGAAGATGCTTGAAATGTGAGACTTGGGTTGGCAACTAATGGATTCAATCCATTTGGGCACTCAAGCATGTCTTACTCTACTTGGCCAGTATTTCTTATTCCATATAACCTTTCGCCTCACTTGTGCATGAAGCAGCCTTACATGTTTATTTCACTTTTCATTCCAGGGCCAAAAAACCCTGGAAGGGACATAAATGTGTATTTGAGGCCGTTAACCGATGAGCTTAAGATGTTATGGGATTAGGGTGTTCCGACCTTTGATGCATCTCTTAAGAAAAACTTCCAAACGAGGGCTGCCGTGATGTGGACCATTAATGACTTTCCAGCTTTAGGGATTATGACGGGTTGGAGCACGCATGGTAAGTTGGCTTCTCCTTGTTGCATGGACTTAAACGAGTGGTTCACCTTAAAGTACGGAGGCAAGCCTTGTTTTTTCGGTTGCGATCAGAAAATGTTACCCGAGGATCATCTTTTTCGAAAGCAAAATGACACGTTTGACAAAACAATTGAGCGTTGTGTTATGACGGTAGACCGTTTACCTGGGGACGAGGTGTTGGGATATGCCAATGAACTTGAGAATATACCACCCTTTCAGAAAGGTTTTGCAAATTAGAAAATTTGAGGATTTGGGAGAATACATAATTGAAGGAAAAAAAAGTATCTTTTGGGATTTATTCTCCTGGCCAACACTTTTTATTTGACGTAATTTGGATGTAATGCACATTGAGAAGAACTTCTTTGACAATATATTAAACACAATTATGAATGACAAGGAAAAATCAAAGGATAACATAAAGGCAAGGAAAGATCTACAGAGAATAGGCATGGGCATACAGACTGAATTGTATCCTGTAGTGATCAATAGGAAGATTGTATTGCCAAAAGCATCTTACACATTAGATAAGGTCCAGATAGAACAAGTAGGTCAGTGGGTCAAAAAATTGAAGCTCCCAGATGGTTACGCAAAAAATATATCTCGTTGCTGCAATGAGTTTGATTGTAAGTTTTATGGGATGAAAAGACATGATCAGTATGTCTTTATGGAAAGACTTCTTCCTCTTGTAATCCGAGAGTTTTTGCCTAACCTAGTATGTGAAGCTTTGGCCGAGCTTTCCCATTCCTTTCGTGATTTGTGTTCGAAAGTCATTAAGGTAAGAGATATGGAGATCCTGGAAAAAAGTATTATAGAAACAATTTGCAAGCAAGCTCGAGAAGATCTTTTTACCATCATTCTTTGATTCAATAGACCACTTACCTGTTCACTTGGCTTATGAAGCTAAAGTGGGTGGACTGGTGCAATATCGATGGTTGTACCCATTTGGGAGGTACTTTTTTGCATTATTTTTTCTCATATTGCGTATTACCTTTGCAATCAAGTTTAATTCAGTAAAAATGTATAAAAATTAGGTGTATGCTTGGATTGAAGAAAAAGGTTCGTAATAAGGCTTGCATAGAGGGTTCAATTGCAAAGGCCTTCTTGTTGAGGAACTTGTCCATTTTTCCACAATTTATTTTGAACCGGACATTGAGACAAGGTTGAATCGACGGAGTCGAAATGAGGAATGGGGAACAACTCACAGATTTATAAGGCCAATTATCAATAGTCACCTAGTCGGGTCACCAATTTGGATCTAACTCTACTCGTTGGTTAAGTAATGAGGAGCATGTTGCCATATCATTATACGCCCTTCTTAATTGCCCGGAAGCTCAAGAATTCATTGAGTAAGTAATTTACCGTATATGTATGTAAGCTTATGAGTGTTAAAGATTTATGACTTATGTAATTTGTAGTGAGTTCGATAAGGAAGCATAATTTTTCAATCCAGCAATATCTGGTAAAGAACTTGAAGAAAAATGTAACAAGGAGTTTGTTCGAGGGTTACAATTACGGGTAAGTATTGAAACTAAATATTAGATGAATGATAATTTGTATATCGCACTTAATATATTAAAAAAATTCAAACACGGTATTGTAGGTTCAGCGGAATAACGAACTTATTAATGCTCGTTTGAAAGACCTTGCTTGGGGGCCCTAATAAACTCGTGCTATGTTACAAAGGTTTTATAGTAAATGGCTTTAGGTTTAATACAAAGAAACATGACCAAGGTAAACAAACGCAAAACAGTTGTATTCTAGTAAAGGGGGACTGTTATAATGATATTGCTTGTGATTTCTATGGACAGCTTGACGAGAGTTAGAGTATTCTGGTAGGGGGAAATCAACTGGTTATGTTCAAATGTAAATGGTTTGACATTACATCAAAAACCAATTTTCGTGTTAATAGACATGAGATTGTCGATGTAAACATGAAATCAAGGCTGGCATCCAATGACCCATTCATCTTTACTTTTCAAGCTTCATAAGTAATTTATGCAGATGTGTTTCAAAAAGAAATATGAAATGGTCGTCAGTTATTTGGACCAGAAAGTTGAAGTTCCAGATATGCTAGACACATACCAAGAGGATGAAGCTTCAGCTTAGTTACCTGTTGGAGTAGATGAGAGCATTAACGATGTGCCTCTTCAAGCAGTGGGTCAAGTTGGAGATCTAGAGCAAGTAGGAGATAACGAGAATAGTGCAATGTATGATCATTATCAGGATCATGAGACAAGTAGTGATGATGGTGAAGAAGATGAAGACGAAGAGGAACATGAAAATGAAGAAGATGAAGACGAAAAAGATGAAGATGAAGAGTTTGATTAAACATGTTGTAATGACGATGATTTTTAAGTATTTTGTGGACACATTAGCTAGCTGTCATGTGATTCAAACTATGGTCCTTAATTTTCATTGTTAAAATACACGTTTATCAACTTGATATTTCAGGTTTATATGCTTATGTTATTTCATTGCATTCAAACTTTTCTTTGATCAATTGTTATGTATTAGTCACTATGCAGTGCTCCACCAGCTCCCGGGGTCGAGCACGATCTCGAGCTGCATTGACACCTGTTGTTGGACCCGACCCGACCTGAGCATCGAGCAGCCCCTCGACCTAGCTAGCCTTAACGTGACGTAGCCTAGGGCATCACCAGTTGTATCTGCAAGTGCAAGTGGTATAAGTAGAACTTAATTATATTTCTTCCTTTGCCCTTTATTTGTTTATCAATATTGCATTAGTTGTCTATTACATTTACAGCTCCTTGCCGCGGCCGAGGTCCAACACGCGGTGTGTCAGGCCGAGCAGGTCAACCGAAGGAAACAATGGAGATTGTTGATGGAAAGTATAGGCCTACTCAGTAGTATTTGATATTGTTTGCTTATGCTATATCAGTTCAATATTATTTGATCTTATTTGTTTATGATTGATTACTAAGTTCTATTATTTTGTAGCTCTCTTTCTGATATTTATGTATATAATCATATAGCTTTAAAAATGACAAAGCAAAGGCAACAATAAGTGGTATTGTGAAATCATGCATTAGATAGAGGACCTTGGTCTGTGTGGTCTAATTGGAAGGAAGAAATAGCTTTACAGGAGCAGATTTAGAATAGGTTCCTTGTAAGTTGAGTTGATGTGTTTGATGTACATGACTAATTACTTAATTATGTACATGATAAGTCTCACTCTATAGCGTGCATTGGGGCAGAATTCTTTTACATTTTTGGACTTTGCCGAGGGTAAGAGAGCTTTCTTCAAGTACGTAAAACAAAATTATCACAAGTGATTCTAGCAGCGAAGGCACATGCACGAAAAATTTGCGGGCAAGGAGCTGATTTGGAAATGTGGAAAGCTCACCCTCCTAAGTGGCTAGCCCCTGATATTTGGGCCTTGATGGTGGATAAATGGAAACATGATGAGTGGGAACACAAATCTAAGCAAGGCAAGAGTGCACACAACAACAGTACCTCTCATACTGGTGGTTTTGTTCCACACCATGTGCTTGAGCATAGGAGGCGTGTTCAAAATTCAACACTAACTAAAGCACAAGCCAAGCTGCTAGTCTACGAGGACACCCACCATCTGAAGAATAGGCAAGGCAAACCATATGTGAACGAGAAAGCAGAGAAAATTAGGGTAATATTCAAAACATTTCACTTTATATATTAATTAGTGCCTAAATCCAACGGTGTAGTGGTAGATAGTAATAGTCTAATGCTTAAAGTGTATATTAGGAAAACATTATATTGCATATATATAAATAGATTGTGAAATCTTTGGATCATTTCTACCCCTTTGCCTTGCTAGCACATAAAGTGGTTTTTTTTAGTGTATAATTGTTTCAACGCATGTATTGCATTGTTCGTAAGATGCCTTTAAGTTTAAGGTAGAAGGTGCTCAGGCAATGACCTATGAGGATGATGTTGAAGAGCTATGGCTCACTGTACCAGATGTCCTGGACAAGAAAGGACGTGCAGTTGGCCTTGGAACTTGCAGAGCACCACCATTGTCGAGGATGAGCAGTGCATGAGGTTCATCTAGACGTATCACTACCAGACAAAATGTGACTGGGGATATCCCCAAGCACTAGAAGCCACAACTGTATAATTTGTTTGAAAAGTTTACGCGAAAGCATAAGGAAGCAGAGACACGTGAGGCAGAGGGACATATTCATGTATATATGTGTACACGTGGGTGGAGGGGATTTTTGGTGGGTTCTATCATGGTGGTAATGGAAATAATGAGATCGCTTAAAAACTGACTTAATTAAGTGTAGTCTAATATGTTTATGTCTAGGCATATAGAATCCATAATTTTTCACTATATCATTTATGATATGGATTTAGTTTTTCAGTTAAATTTATCTTTTATGTGATTGTATAGCCATCCAGAAATATAGGGGATTATATCAATGATGGTGTGGATGCTAACGAGGAGTATGATCTTGATGAGGATGGAAATAAATGACTAACTAATCCCCTCTCTTTGATATTTCAAACGTCGATTTATTTTCATGTTCAAGGATTGTCGTTACATTATGGTAGTTTAGGAATTGTGTGTTGACTTGGAGTTTGATGTGTTTGTAGATTTGTGGAGTTTGATGTGGTCATGGATTTTGTGTAACTTGATATGTTGATGGATTTGTTGTATATAGGTTTGAAAAAAAAAAAAAGGGATTTGAAAAGAACATGCAAAACTATTCTTGTTTTGTTTTCTAATTTTAGCGACGATTTTGATTTGTCACTATATGCATAAAACCAAAAAATTTGCAAACCAATAGTGACGGCTTAATCCGCCGCATGGGTATTGCTAACTTGATTTGTAGATGATGTCAAATATCTTTTCACGTTTATGCAAAATTCAATTTCATTAAAAACACACACACACACACACACATAGAGAGAGAGAAAGACGATCCATATCTAATGCTAGAATTATCTAACCCTCCCCCCCCCCCCCCCCAAATTTTTCTAAGAATCAAGTCGAATTTGAACCGTTTGTCGATGCGTGGGCCCCTAATTGCTAAAAAGTGTAGCGGTTAGTGTAAAAGAATATCAAGTCTGAGTCGTCCACATCCTCCTCCAGTGGACTGCCAAATCACTGTTGGATACACACATATCTATTGTTTCTCCACCACTTATCTATCCATCCACATGGCAGATTAGACTGCCAAAATTTCATTTCATAATAGAAAATTATTGCCACCGTTACCCTTTGGACCCTTTGGAGCGGTTGGCACTTCCATCTAAAACGCCATATAGTCTCTAGAATTTCTCACTCTCTCTCCCCTCACATTTAACTTGCTCGCTCTCTCTCACTCACAAACACAGATCCATCGGCCACCATAATCATCACAAGCAGACTATGTTATTGTTTACCAGATTTGTGTAGGAATGGCAATGGGGCAGGTCGGATACGGATTCTATGAAAAATGTACCTGCCCGGGTGTTCTTCATAGGTGACATCGATCTACCCCACGCCGCCATTGGGTCAAGGGATGGAAATATCATCCCCGATCTGACAGGATTTTGAAAAATCTGAACCCACCCCAATTCGCCACGATTGCTGTAAAACTAACATCAATCTGCCTCGACCCGCTCTATCTGATGTAAAAAAGCAAACAACCCCAACCTAACACCACCAGCAATGTCGTTGCTACCACCGCCGTTTGGCAGCTCCTTGACCACCACAACTATGTTTTTCCTCTACATCGCCAGCTTGTACTGCACAGAGGACACTAATCAAGTCGTATCCTCCTTCGATGACGCTGATACCGGTTGGATCTCCGATTGTCTTCTGTCGCCAAATGATTACACCATCGATTGGCTCGTCGATTTGGAACCCGACCATGTTTCGCTCCCTAAATACCTCTGTCATTGCCGTGACCGGTCAATTGACCTCAAACTGTGGCACCTTTGATTTGGTGGTAGCATGGACTGTTAGTGCCGGGTAGTTTTGGTAGGGATAAATAGAGAAAGGGGGGACATCAAATTGTGGCTGTGGTGAGGAGCTCCATCAATGATGGATAGGATGACGGTCGGTGCAGAGAGAGGTGAAGGAAAAGGCTGAGCAGCGTAGAGAGGTAAACGAGAAAGATAAAAGTGTGGTACGGTTTTTTCTTTTAGCTACTTATATAATTAAGATGGACGGTTGATATTGCATAATCAGATTTAGAGATACTACAGATATTATTATATAAAGGGCAGGTACGAGATGGGTCGGATACTGAGGCGGATTAGCCTAATCACCAAAACTGACTCTTACCCGCTGCGGCATAAAATTATAACTACCATATCCGCCCCATAACCTGGTCAAAGTCAAAAAAATCCGCTCCTATAGGGGCAGGGCGGGGCAGATATTCGCCAATTGTGGATTTAATTGCCATCCCTTGTGGCACGTTGGTTTCAATAGCAGTTGATATCTTGTTTCTTTATGTTTTCAGGCACCAACCATGTTGACGAGGATGTAGATATTGGTGGAAATTATCTTCCCATTTCAAGCTTCTCTCTTGTGGAGATAAAAAAAGATACAGTTGTTAGAAAAAGTAAATTTTGTCAGTAGCAACCATCGAATTTGGTGATGCTTTGATTTATTTTCCCGGGCTTTTAATTTCTCAATTCCTCTTGGCCACCATATCCTTCACCAAGTTTATATGTCAATCACCAGTAAAAAAAGATGAACAGATTTGAAGATTGAGATTATATTACATATTTATTCTCTTCAAAGCTTTCAATCACCATCGTGCATGTATATGAGTAAACTAGGTTTTGCCAGTGGGTATGTAAGATGGCAATGGCGGTGGTGTTGGTGGGTTGGATTGGTGGCTTTAGCGGTTGTGGTGTTGGATGTAAACATGATGTGTTGGCGGAGGTATGGTCGGAGGGTACGGTGGTATTGGGGGATCTACTTACTTCCGCTTCCGGACACTGTCTCCTTCCTCCACTATGCATCACATCAGTCTTGTGTGCGCCGCCCAACCAGATAACTACTCTCAAGCCGCCACACTGTCACCACCTGGTTCTTACCCACTATGCCAAAGCCAATGAACCCAGTTAATACCCCCATACCGTCAGTATTACGCACAGAGAGATTGAGATATAGGAAAAAAGAAAGAAGCTTGGGCATAAAAAAAGTTGCGAAGGTCAATGTAGGAAAATTCACTAACCGCTTCTCTCTTAAGCAATTAGACGATATTGCATTAGAATTGTTAAACAATTAAATGCGCCTACCACGAAAACATAGTCAGTTCAAAAATATACCGTACAAAGTACCGAAAAAATTTCGACGAAGGATCCTTGTTGTTACAAGCCTCTAACATGCTTGATTTTTTTTTGTAAGTACGAATACGACTACTAGAGTAGAGTTCTTCGTTCATGAACCAAATCCTAGAGCTTGGTGATGCTCTAGAGAGTGTGCAACAGAGAGAGGGATTGTCTTGGGACTTATTGTATTATTATGACTTGAGATATCTCTAGCTTTTATATAGAGATAGTGTTAGAGAATGACTTTACCTCAAACACTTAAGAGATAAAGACGATGTTTATTTCGAACACCTAGGAGATAAATATTATATTTATCTCAAACACATAGGAGATAAATATTGTATTTATCTCAAATACTTAAGACATAAATATCCTCTAATTAATTGTAATAATCCAGACTAACAAATACACATTATCTCTTAGTGGACGGATAATGGGTCCACTGACTCAATTTATTAACAGCTCTCACTCACCCACACATAGGACAAATAAATCCTACAGTCCCTCCTTATCTCTTGTTCACTTATCTCCTCATATATAGAAATGGAACGTGCGACCTACGAGAAAGGATGTCCAATTTGAGGAGTATTGTATTAAGTTATCACCAAACTAACACAATACATCACTCCACAAAATCTCGTATGTATCCTAGATAGTTCAACTACACCAGATTAAAAACTCGCAAATCCCTCATAATGAGCAATGTTAAACCTCTTATATGTTATGTATTTGTGACTCATATCAAAACAAAATTCAAGTGGCCCGTGCTATGAATCACATAACATGGTGTAATATTGAACTTTCTTTCTAAAGTCCTCATGTCATTCCAATTAGACCCAACCACTTTCCTAGACATGCCCCGCGAGACCGCATCATCCATGATCCAAAGGTACATGCTAAAGTAGCGACATTGAATATCCTCTTCATGACATAGTCTAAGGTGAAAAGGATACTATATAGGATCAAAAATATTTCAATCCAAATGGCTCACACTATGACGAAGCAGGGATTCATTCATCACTCCCATTGTCGGTCTGTATTTAGCACATGCAGTATGATTTGCATGCTATGGCGTAACCCACAAGGGTGTGTCACATAAATGTATAATAAAATACGCCATACGAATCTGAGTCTAGTCGCTGCACAAGTACCTAACCTAAGTTTTTCAGCCCAATCACTCTCATAGTGTCTGCCTGAAATCTCATATTCAGCCGTAAACAGGCTACATAGAGTTGTAGAGATACTCTATGATCGACCTACCTTTTTAGGTCTCATCTTAGCTTCAACTAAGGTGACATGTCTGCATCACTAGCTATATCATCTTATTCGCCCTCTCGCCGCCTAAGATAATTATGTCTCATCTTGCTCGCTAACTTAGTGCCAAGGTGAATTACCCGTGTAAGTGGGTCAATTCAAGCCTGGTGACACTCTTAATAAGAATGTATATGTAATCAAAAAGATTATTCATTCATTCCAAAATAAACACAAATCAAGGAATGAAAACTATAATAAATAATTTCAAGTACATGAGATGCCATAAGAAATATATCAAACCCTACGTAGTCCCATATTCCTAATGTGAAAAAGGAAAACATCTCTAGCAATAGGCTTGGTCCAAGGATCATCCACCATTCTGCCATGCTTCATGGTAACCTTTCTTTGCGCAACTAAAGTTCTAATGAAGTGATAGCGAAGGCCTATATGTTTTGCCTTCCCATGATATATATTTGGGGTCCTTTACAAAATCTACGGCAGCTGTATTGTCACGATGAACAATGCCAGTCTTGTCTGCATGAGCTAAACCCCTGAACAAGCAACATACTCCGACTCCATCATGGACAGGGCGATGCAAGTCTGTTTCTTGCTACACCAAGAGATAGCTCCACCTTTTAGTATGAATGCATAACCTGAAGTCGATTTGTGCTCATCTCTGTCATAGCCCCAATTAGCATCGTTGTATCCTCTCAGTCTCAAGTCTCCACCATGATAACACATGACGAGATAAGCGGTTTTACATAGGTATCGATAAATCCTCTTCACCGTATTCCAATGAGCAGGTCCAGGATTACTCTGATAATGACTCACTATTCCAACAGCATAGCAGAAATCTGGACGAGTACACAACATAGCATACATCATAGTCCTTACTGCAGCCGCGTGCGTAAGGCACTCTGGACATCCGATTCTTTTTCTCATCATTCTTTGGCATTAGTAGTCTATGCTTAAAGTACACGCCTTGTCCATTGGAGTGTTTATGAGTTTTGAGTTATGCATACGGAATCGTTCAACGACTTTCTTGATATATGTCTCTTGAGACAAGCCGAGAAGTCTATTTGGATGATCACGTATGATTTTACCCCAAGCACATAATTAGCTTCTCTCATATTCTTCATTTCAAGATTTAAGGACAGCCACTGCTTAGTGGCGATAATGGAACTCGTGTCATTCCTAACTAAAAGAATGTCATCCACATACTAAGAAAGGATTAGAATATTTTTCTTGGACTGTTTTATGTAAACGCAATGGTCTTGTTTAATCATTTCAAAATCTATAGAGGTAATGGCATGATGAAATCCAAAGTACCGCTACCTAGACGACTGTTTGAGACCATATATAGAATGTTTCACGGTAAACTTTGCACTTATTTCCCGTGACTTCAAAACCCTCAGGTTGAGCCATATAGATCTCTTCGTCTAATTCCCCACTGAGAAACCTAGTCTTAACATCCATATGAAAAACTTCTAAATCCTGTTGGGCATCAATAGCTAGGATCCGGCAAATTGAAGCAAATCTCACCACTGGGAGAATGTGTCTTCATAGTCCACACCACGCTGTTGGGTATAGCCTTTCCCTACAAGACTTGTCTTATGCTTGTCAATTAACCCATTAACCTTGCGCTTGACTTTTAAAACTCACTTATTTCCAACAGTCTTGCACACTGGCGAAAGGTCAACCAACTCCCAGACCTGATTCTTTTCCATTAAGCTCAACTCATCCTTCATTGTAGCCATCCACTCATTACTAGCAGGTAAAGATAAGGCTTTTTCCACAGAAGTGGGCACGATTCATCAGTTTGAGTGCACATAATACTTTATCCGTTAATCTCAAAACGACGACGTGAAACTCTTTCTCGTGCACCTCTATGCAGTTAAGAATCTTGTTGATTCGATGGTCGTGATGGTGTGCTCCCACCGTCTGGGATGCTCCCACTAAGTTGAGGGTCACTAATACTATCTTCAGCAATAACAGGATGAGAAATTAATTCCCATCTTCGCTTGGAGATGGTAAGCAATAATCGGATGATAAATTAATTCCTCATCTTCACTTGGAGATGGTAAAATGGCTTCAACATTCTCTAACTAAGAGAGGTCAAGATTCTTATTAGTGTCTCTAATGCTAGGAAAATGACTCTCTATGAAATCGAGATCACGAGACTCTATTTCAGTCTTTCCACCGTTTGGATGCTCACCATACATCACATAGCTTTTAGAGTTTTGAGAATACCTTAAGAATATACTCTTTTTAGCTCTAGGCCCTAGTTTTCCATACTTATGAGAAGTACTATGAACATAACCCGCTAAGCCTCATGGGTGCAAGTTATCCAAATTTGGCTTTTGGCCATTCCAATGCTCATATGGGGTGGACTTGACTGATTGTGAAGGCACGCGATTAAGTATATAGGCTACAGTCAAAAGAGCATCCCCCAAAAAATATATTGGAAGGTTTGTTGGCACCATCATAGACCTAAACGTATCTAATAAAGTTCTATTCTTTCTTTTCGCAACCCTATTTTGTTGTAAAGTATTAGGAATAGTAAGTTGCCTGTGTATCCCTTTTTCCTCACAAAACTTCTTGAAGGGAACGGACAAATATTTGTGTCTCCAGCCAGTGCAAAGAGTTTTTAAACTCTTTTCTTCTGATTCTCAACCTCTGCTACAAAGCATTTGATATAGTCCAAAGCTTTATAGCGGTGACATATCAGATACACATAACCATATCGCATATAATCATCTATCAGTGTAAGAAAATTAGAGGTGCCATGGTGTGCCTTTACACTCATAGGTCCACATTTGTCAGAGTGAACTAGCCCCACGAGTGGCTGAGTTGCTCTCACAGCCTTTCCAAAAGGCTTCCTGCATGCTTTACTAGCCAAACAAGCCTCACATGTTTGTAGATTGACTTTTGCAAGTGAGCTTAAAAGGCCTTCTCTAGCCAAACGAGTCATTCTATCTTAGCCTATGTCGCCCAATCTTGCATGCCAGGTAATAAAATCATTCACAATATTATCATTCACCACATAAGAATAAGACGATTGAAAATTAATTAAATCCAATTGAAAAAGACTATCCATGCGAAAATCATGTCCGAACAAAATATCATCCAAAAATATGTCCTGCTTAAAATTGAAGGAAAAACTATTTTCTAGTAAAGCAGTAACTGAAAGTAGATTAAGCTGAACAGTGGGTGCATATCTCACATCCTCAAGATGCAACATGCGCCCATAACTTGAGCTTGTAAGAACCATCCCCTTGCACCACCTCGGAGTTATTATATCCCATGACTCTGGAAAAAATCTTGATGGGTTTTATTTTATATCCGGAAAAAAATCGTAACATGCACACATTTTATACTAGGATGTTAAAGGCGAATCAACAAGTAATCATGCTCTGATACCAATGTTAAACAATTAAATGTGCCTACCACATAACACATAGTGAGTTCGGAAACATATTATATGAAGTACCAGAAAAATTTCGACGAAGGATCTTTGTTTTACGAGCCTCCAACACGCTTGATCTTTTTCACGGATGTGAAAACGGCTACTAGAGTCTAGTTCTTCATCCAGGAACCAAATCTTAGAGCTTGGTAATGGTCTAGAGAGAGTGCAACAGAGGGAGGGATTGTCTTGTGACTTATTGTATTATTATGACTTTGGATACCTCTTAGTATTAGAGAATGACTTTATCTCAAACACTTAGGAGATAAAGACTGTATTTATCTCAAACACCTAAGAGATAAATATTATATTTATCTCAAATACTTAGGAGATATATATCCTCTAATTAACTGTAATAATCTAGACTAACAGTTACACGTTATCTGTTAGTAGGCGAATAATGGGTCCACTGACCCAATTTATTAACAAAAAGAAAAAAAAAGATCTTAGCCTCCAATCTATCACATGGACGCCTAGATGAGTGGTAGAGAAATTGCTTCGGTGGAGAAATAGACATCGGTGGACAAAAAGAAAAAAAAAGATCTTAGCCCTCCAATCTATTCATGTAAGAACTTGGGATCAATCCACATCTATCGGTGGAGAAATAGCTATACACACACATATCGTTCTTACGTGAAACATGTGGGCTTGGATTGGAGTGGGCGGGTACGGACGGCATTGGATTGGAGTGGGTGGCAATGGCAGCGGTGGGGATGGATGATGGCAGAGGAGGTCGTGGTGGGTCCGTGTGGGAAAAGATGTGGGATTGTACCAATCACTTTGACGGATGACGTCGATTTGGTCTTTCCCTACTTTGACGGATTACTTCTTCCACCATTGCCATCATGTAGCCAACACCCTGAGGATCAAAAAAATATGACCAGCATCAGACTAATGAATATGTTCTACCAATTAGGTGTTCATGTACCCACTTGTAATTCCTTTACTTTCTTTGCTTTATGCACGGGTTTAGCTTCTGTAATGACGGTGGTGATTTTGACTTCCTTAGCAATGGAGTTTGTAGTTCCCTAGTTGTCACCTGTTACCATTATGCTCTCGACTTTCATAAACTTTAACATGGAAATCACTTCAGGAGCATTAGGCTTTAATGGATCAGCTATGGCAAAAGCTCCGGTAATCTCCCTATTTATAGATACGAGAATCCCAATTTGAGACAACCCTTCAATTTCTGCTTGAATTTCTTTGGCATTGGTAGGAAGGTCGATGTGCTGATGGAACATCGAGCTCTTGTCTCCCACAGACATAGCCATGTGGGTGTTCTCTATTTATCAAGTGTGTGGGTTCTCTGTGGGTGTATGATTGTGTGTGTGGATGGGTGGGGTGGGGGGGTTTGTATGTGTGCTAGGAGGGCTGTTTGTGAGTTGTGTGTGTGTCTCTGTGAATTGAAGAGGGGAGGGGGAGAGAGAGAGGGGGGAGAGGAGTTGGACAGGGACACCAGTTAGCAGCTTCTAGGACTACTTTGTAATTTTTTTTCATAGTGACAGTCTTACCCTTAAAATTTTAACAAAATCCAACTTCCGTTAATGGCAGGATAGATTTGGCTCATTTTTTAAAATTTAAGTACTTCTTTGGCACATTTAAACGTTAGGTATACTTTAGAATACAGTTTTGACATTAGTCCTTCATATTTTGACCGGTAAATATATACTCCATGGTTGTTAAGTTTTATTGTCCCATCCTTTCACTGAAAGGTACATAAATTAATTTAATTACTTTAGACCACAACCTATTCCTTGATTACTTACCAGATTAATTTTATTTTGAATAGTTTCCTCATGTTATGTTTTCTTACACAAGTAATTATTAGGCCAAAATCTTAGAACACATCGAATGGTTTATCCTATGGCTAATATTGCAGGTTTATTATTCTTTTGTGATCATTTAGCAATCTATTTCATTCAAGTGAGGTTATTGTTTCATATGTTTGGTAAATTAGATTCTTTTATATTTTAGCTTCCATACTTTCTCTTTTTCCTTGGAGAATATAGAAATATATACCATGAGAACCAACTATTATACAAGCAAAACTAAGTAGGTAACTAGCTGAAACCAAAAAACAGCATAAGGAAAAAAAAAAATTGGATGACAAGCCCATCCAAAAGTAGCCGAATAATAGCTACAGAAGCAAAACACCGCTAGAAACACCTAGCCTATACCAACTCAATGTCAGCAACTAGTGCAGTGGCCTATGCAGGAGTTATCCAGGTTTGCTGATTACCAATAGCCGACGAGAATGCAAAAGAAGTCAGAGCAGATGCGAGGTCCAAATTGCAATCGTTTTTCCCAGTTATATGTACAGAATAAAACCTCATGCAGCTATCAAGCAAAACGGGCATGAGACCATAACTACATACATCTCTCTGAGTTTGATCCATCATCTGCGATAGGAAGCCAGAATAATGAAGCAGAAATATAACGTGCGAATAAGTAAGGGCATGCATCCACTTAAGGGCTATCAATAAATCTCCTGTAGCTTCCATACTTTTTCCTTCCTTTTAGAAAGACCTTAACTAGCTTTTGATTTCAAAATTTGAAGCATCAATGATGTTATAGTCAAGTTGTAAGCATTGTTTTCAGGGATAATCAGCTAATGACCCCCTGTACTATAGGCAGTGTGCAATTTTCTCCACTTTACTTCAAACTTAAGTACTAAACTCTCTCACACTTACAGAAATTAGCCACGTTAGACGGAAAATATCAGTTTTAACACCGCGTGGTCAACAAATGCGTTGACTAACCCTTTTAAAAAATTTGATTCTTCTACCTCTTCTTCACTCTCTCTATTAAACCCCCAACACCCCGCAACCCTAATACTTCCAAATCGGTCGCACACACTCCCCCCCCCCCCCCCCGGTCAGCCCAGCCCCTCCTCCCCCATCCTTCTGACTCTATACATGCTTTCCCGTGCTTGTGAGATCTACCTTGCTATTGGTGTCGGCCATCAATTCCCCGGATGTGTTGATGGGGATTTGGTTGGAAAGGCGGCGAACATGGTGGAGTGGAAAGAGGGATGGACGCTGTAATTTTGGCGACAGCGTCGTTGGCCCTTTGTCGACGATGGAGCAAAAACCGACGGCACTATTTGCCGCGGTGGTAAGGGCGCCGATTAGTACTAGTACGTCAGTGCCATCGGTAACATTTTTGTCATTTCTTCCTCTTCTCCTTTTTTTTAGGATGTTGTCACTATTTTTGGGGGAGTTTGTGGGTCTGGGTGTGTTGGGCATGTTTTTGTACACGTGTAGTGGGGTGGGGGGTAGCGGGGGAACCTTGTGCATGGTGCTGGGAGAGGGGGGATGTGTGGGTTTATATCACTCCAAGAAAAAAGGCTTTTAGGGACAGACAGATCCGTCGCTAAAAGCGGACATCCCGTCACTAAAAGTCCCTCGCCTAAAACCCCGTCACTAAAAGTTTAACGACAGAATTTCAAAATCTGTCGCCTAAAATTGGACTTTCAGTGACGGACTTATTTATACATTAGCGACAGAAATTCTGTTGCTTCATCGCTAAATGTATTTTTCGTACTTTAATTCATTTATTTTTAACAATAATTTATTAAGTATTTAGTGACAGAAAAATATTTTTAGTGACAAAAATTCTGTCGCTAAAAGTGAACTTTAAGCTGCGGAAGTCCCATTGCTAAAAGTTAACCTTTAAGGATTCCGTCATTAAAACTCTTTAGCGACGGAATAAATCCGTCGCTAAAAGTCAAACTATGTTTTAAATTTTTTTATTTTTTTAATGCCCAAATCTGTAATTACAAATTCAAGTTCTCAACAAAAACACAATCCAGCAATGCACATTAGGGTTAAATAATTGTTGATCCATCAGCAATTATTTAACCCTTAAAACAAACACGATATACAACTATATAACCTTAAAAATGTATACTATAATCGAAAAATAAAATGTACATATAGTTCAGGAGGGCATGGGAGCCGGATACAATAGGTAGGGTAAGGGAGAGGAGGGGAGGGGAGTACAAGCCGGGAGGGCACGAGAGCGGGAGGGGAGTACAAGCCGGGAAGGCAAGAGAGGGGGCTCAAGGGTTGCCGAGTCCCGAATCTGGATCCTGCTGATCATCCTCATTCACGGGGGCACTTTGATCAGGATTCGGCTCGGCATGTCTAGCAGCAGTGCCCTGCATGTAAAGTCACGGACGCATTAATCTCGATAGCATTAGTAATTTCAAGCATTAGTAAACGTATAGTGTTTGTGCCTGATCATCCACCCTAATCATCCTGAACACCTCCGTAGCAATGTTGTGGATCTCGTCCTCATCTAATGGTCGGTGCATGTGTCTGTGGAGGGGCAGCGGGGGATGGGGACGTTCCTATCACGACACGTGCAGTCGTGCTAGGCAGGCCACGTATGCGGCCTTTCGGCCTATTGACGACCTCCGGCGTATCTAGCCATCGCTTTAATGCCCCAGTACTCATACATGTACTTGTGGAAGCTGATGGCTGTCCGGACTACTGCTCGGACCCCCTAATTTGTCAGTACAAGGCTTGCAAAACAGTGATTTAAAGATTTGAAAACATTGAATACAACGACAAAAATTAAACAAATTGGCTCGAACCTACATTGATATGCCGAAAAATATCGGAAACATAGTCCCCTGCTCGGTGCACATCGTCCTTATCCTTCTTCCTCACGTGCGTCTGATTATACATCAGAGCTATGACATCATTCTCTTCCAGGTCCGGGTGCTTAACCACATTCTTGTGTCAAATGATGTCGTGTGCCACCGACCCCCCTCGTGATGCGCATAGGATCTTTCTTATGTCTGTTCTCGGCCCTACTCCTACTATTGGCCTCCCAGCCTGGATCAGTACTCTACCAATCAACCATCTACCCCCATACAGAAGGAGATATCCAATGTGGGGAATATTTCTTCAACTCCTCCATCGAGGCACCCTTGGGCAGCATCTTCATCGCCCTGTCCCATGCGTCGTCCAGCCATCGGCGGTAATTCTTGTCGATATAGACTCAAGCGACTCGAACTCGAACCCCTCCTGCAAAGCATCCAATTACATTAATAAATTTAAATACTACATTCTAATTAAAAATAATAATGACTGACAAAAATAATTAATCATACCATCCTGGATCAGTACTCTACCAATCAACCATCTGCCCCCATACAGAAGGAAATATCCAATGTGGGGAATATTTCTTCAAGTCCTCCATCGGGGCACCCTCGGGCAACATCTTCATCGCCAGGTCCCGTGCGTCGTCCAGCCATCGACAGTAATTCTTGCCAATATAGGCTCAGGTGACTCAGACTCAAACTCAAACCCCTCCTGCAAAGCATCCAATTACACAAATAAATTTAAATACTACATTCTAATTAAAAAAATAATTACTGACAAAAATATTTAATCATACCAGCCACTACTCCTATAAGGACTCCCCGTCCCGGCATCTTAGTCCTTCCTGTACAACTGTGGTTCAAAGAATCGGTCCTTCATAAAGACGTCGATCTTCGTCTTTGCCTGAGTCTCTAGGATCCTACCAAAGAAATAAATAAATACATTAAATAAGTGAATAGTAATAACTATCGGAATTGAAGAATGTGTATACTGCATGATGTGATTTTTTTTTTTACTTTCTGGCCCTCCTAGGTGAGAGTAATTCTCTGTTTGTGTTGGGGTCGATGCATATCCTGCGTGTCGGGGCATAGCCTCGTCGAGATCCTACAAAACACCGACATTAATATAGTTCAAATATAATTTAAATATAAAGCTAGCATTATGACTAAACACTGTTATCAAATATACCTGAGGTAGAACCCACAGAAAGAGAATCAACACGCGTGTGGGAGGAATCGACATAGGGCTGGGGCAACGGCTGAAGTTGGGGCCCCGTTTGCTTTATGTGAGCACTGTGTGCCTCGTCATCAGTGGGCAATGACGAGGTGGGACCCACCAAGAAGGAGGCAACTCGGCATTCACCCGGACCACAAATAGCCTGTAATCTATCCATAACTAACTTTGTATAGACAAAGTGCGAAGAAATTAACACATTAAAAATAATAATTAGGAAGAAAAAATGTTACAACGCTATATGAACCAAGTATAAAAACATTATATTACTCAAATACTAAAACAATGCATGTTACAACAGTACAAGTCAATCATTTTCATCGGGAATCATCATCATCTTCATCGCCAGAGTCGTCATCCTCTTTTTCGTGGGACTCGTCGTCCTCTTCATCTTGTAATTCATCCTCTTCGTCAATAGATTTAGTCACATTATCTTCTAAACTTTTCACGTATTCCGCACCATCATCTACGACTTTTTCTCCTGCGTGAAGTGTTGGTTGAAGAGAAAGATCGTCCTCCTCGTTGTTCACCGGAACATGTACAAAGACAGGTGCTTGATCGGCTTGAAAGGGCTTAATACTGTGCAAGAATTCTTGCATAAAGGGCTTAAAATTTTTAAACTTTGTGATGCATAATAATAAAATTCTTGCATAAAGGGCTTAATATTGTGCCAACTATAAAGATGGTTGTACGCATGAATGGAAAATAAGAAAGGGATTAGATACACAACCCTATTATTATGTAATTGGTTCCCTGCAATAAAAGTAAGATGCAAATGTCAATTATGTTATAAAGAAGCCTGTTATAGATGTTTAAAGAAAAATTTAAATATAGAAATATGTAAACCCATAGATACTGCCACACCCTCAACCCAAGTAACATCACCAGGCTGAGTTATCGGCCATAATTACATTCAAAACCCTATACTGAATACAAAGCAACTACATCCTCATACTCATACATCATTAATAGACGCTCCAAAATGCGTCCTTACAAAAAAATTTCTTACAAATATACATCATTCTGCAGCGGAAGACTTCCAAGTCTCTAAACAACATGAATAGTTACAACCTAATATACGACTGTAGTCATGTGACTCTTATCAACCTATTTCACAGCTTGTCTTATCTCACATAACTTATCCCCTTGCTCAACTTTTCTAGCTTGTTTCTCTTTCCTTCCCTAGAGGTTTCTCCTTAATCAACCTTATAGCCTGCACAATACAACATAAGGAATGAGCGCAAATCGCCCAGTAAAGACAACACGAGGAGTATCGTGTACAAATGATTCAAAAGATTCGGAAGAATAATAATCATCTTAATGATAGCAATGAATCAAGAGTAGTCAATAATTTCAGCATCAACATAACTTGTCAAACGATAACTTTTCCTTCGTTAGACTGAGCGGCTTTAAGGCCCAATAGAACAGCATTATTGCCACCTCATCATGGACAAGACTGACTGACCGACAGACTGACTATGCAAGTAAACACTAAAACAGGAAATTAAAAGATAAACATCAACGAAATACAAGTCATTAACATCAAAAGAAAATCAAATGCGATGCAACTCAGACACAACAGACTAGACTCGACTCGCGCGCCCTACATCCTCTTTGCCAGTGATCATGTTTCACAGGCCATCCTCCTCATATTGATGTCTCATCTTATGGGATGTTCATCTCAGTCTCAAATAAATAGAAGAGACATTGTCAACAAGCAGGGAACTCATTTAGAGTGCTTTCCCTAACCACCTTGCAACCAAGCAACATGACTTCATCAACGGGGCAGACTAAGGAAAAATTATTCCACCTTATGTCCTCAACAAGGAATACCGAATCAGAAGATCAACCGGTGTTCAGATCTAACAACAAGAGTTCAACGTAACATCATCAACAGGACGGACTTGGGAGAAAATTACCGCAAGCCCTCAACAACGTTCTTACATAAGAGAAATGTCGGTTATCAATAAGTGCCGACATTTCACAACAGCAACGCAATGATCTCTACAGCATAATCATCAATGATAGGGCAGACTCGGGAGAAGTTTGCCGCGAGTCCTCAATGGTGTTCTCAAAGAGAAGAGATATCGGCTATCAATAACTGTCGACATCTTACAACAACCACATGATAAACCCTACGCAACATCATCATCCACTTCAGGTATGCTAATTGAATCGAATCATAGCATACTAGGACACCCATCATCCTCACTAAATTCTATCAACAGGGTGGACAAAGAGAATTTATTCTACCCTAAGTCCTCAACAGCACAATTCAAATATGCGTATACCGGTCACAATGACTACCGGTGACAGATCATAACAACAAGAATTCAACAACATAAACATCATCAACATAGTATGCTAATCGAAACAATGAATTAGCATATCAGAACCGCATTGTCCTTACCTGATTGGCTTATAACCGAAGTAACTCGCAATCTCTAATTGCAACGAGCTGCATCACCTAGTCAATAATACTCTGCTTGTTAGAAATCATTCCACATATACACACTCTCAATTCTACCCCTTCCCATTTAATCATTTATAATGTCTTACGACAACTTGTTAATTCGATCCAATAATTGGATCCTTAACCTAGCTTACCCACGCATTAGCAATAACCACAATCTTATTATTTCAACGCATTAACATCATTCCTCACTTCCCACCATTTTGACCGCTGAATTACGCATGTTTCCTAAAATTTGGCGTTAATATGACAAATTACCAAAATACCCCCTGATGGCCGCTATGCCACCAACACCCCAAAACTGCTTTAAAAGTACTTTTTGGATGTACTACATCATTTACAGCCCAAATAGTCCCTTAGAAAACTTTAAAGGGAAAAATTACCAAAACACCCCCTGGCTTATGTGAAAATATCAAAATACCCTTTGGCGGCCATCGCCCCAACAAATATCTCAAAACCCTTCAAAATAACTTTTCGGATGTCTTACACCCCTTCCCAAACCAACAGTCCTTCAAAGCATTTTATAAAAAAAATTACCAAAATACCCCCTCTGGGCGACAAATTACTGAAATGCCCCCGGGGGTTCACTATCACCACAACGCTCTGAATCAGCTTCAAAACAACCTTTTAGGTGTTTGACAACCATTTCCGGACTAAAAAGTCCTTTAAAAACTTTATCAAGAAAATTACCAAAATACCCCTCTTTGGGTGACAAATTACCAAAATGCCCCTGAGGGTTCCCGGCATCAAAAAAATCTCAAAAGTGCTTTAAAATGCTATTTTAAGCCTCCTGAATTCATTCTTGAGCTAAAAAGTATTTTACAAAATTTTTGCCCAAAAATCCCGAACCGGTGTCCGGACCGAGCGCTTAAAAGCTCGTTCGGCCAAAAATAGCTAACGACTTCAGAATGACCCGAAAACTTGGAAAATGGAACTTCTCAGCATCATAGAGTCCTCATAAAATTTTGCGCAAAACCGCGATCGTTTGATATTTTAAATTTCAATGTAAAGTTCCAAATTTCCTATGTCCGTTCACCCCTTTCCAAACCTCAGAAAAATCTGAAATTTTTCCACAATGCAGGTATCCTAAAAATAGCTGGGGTCTCTTTTTTGCACTTTGGATAAATATGACCGTAAAGATTTTTAAAAATTCGAGTTAGAACCTGTTTACTTAATTTCTATTTTTAGTGACAAAAACAGTCACTATTCACATCAACACACACTAACGCACCTTGGCCACACACACGTCTCTTTTCTTCATTCAACCAGCCTTATACCTAGGTATTTTCACCCCATAACCACGCATGAATCTCCAATTTTTTTTCCATCCTTAAATCATCTAATCACATTACAACTACATATCAAAGCCCTAAATCCATTCGGTTTACACAATTTTACCTAATTAAACACCCACAATTCGAATTAAATCTCCATGGATGAAGAACACCCACTGAAACACACACCCACGCACACTAAAATCAAACCCAATTCAAAACCCCAGGTCTTTTTCTCTTTCCTAGTTGATTTAGGGTCTTATGTACATAATTCCAACAAGATTTTTCAATCAGATTATTCAACCAAATTTGAAAATATATGTATACTTGACATATATATGTATAACATATACACAAATATAATCATCCAACTTTCAAAAATTTGGTTCAAAATCATACCCCATTAGGGTTTGGATTCCACTTTCTTTCCTTCCTTTCCTTCTTCTTCCCTTTTCCTCTTTTCCTTCTCTTTCTTCTCCATTTTCTTCTTCCTCTGTTTGTTGTGTTCTTCACGAGGTTACTGTTCACGCACTGTTCATGTTCATAACTTTCTTCTATTTGCAATTTCACCCCACTAACTTCCTTTTATATTTAACTACATTTAATCTTATCCCAATAATAATATATGTTTTCCAACTTTGAGTCAGCTTGAAACAACCAGGATGTGGCCATCATGCATGATTTGATTTCTCCAACTTGTGACACATTTCACAAACTTTCAAAATCTGCACTTTAGCCCCTCAAATTTTTAAAATTGCATTTTAACCCATTGACTTTGGAAAATTATAATTTGACCTCAAAATCACCCTAACCCCTCCTTTAGTCTCCTAACACCTCATTATCATTGCAATGAAGCTAATTAATAGAAATATGCTTCCCGTTCACTATATTTTCTAAAATTACACTTTTGCCCCTTAACTTTTCAAAATTTCATTTCAACCCCCACGACCATACTACCCCCCTTATTTAGCTCCTTAACACTTAATTGTCCCCAACATAATGCTACTTAATAAAATAATCCCCCATTAATTAATCAAACTCGCAGTTAGATTAATCTCTGGTATTTTTCGGGGTATCACACCCTCCCCCCCTTTAAATGAATTTCGTCCTCAAAGTAAGGACAAACCTTATTCTGTAACTTGGTGCGGACATTATTACCGCATTAGCGTCTTGGGTTTCAAGGTAAGCTCCTTGACCGCATGATTTTCTTCCAGTCAACTTTAACCACATGCATTAATATAACACATATTCCTCTCTATCCATCACTGCAATCGGGGCCTCCTAGTACGAGATATTATCTCGTATTTCAACTTGTTCATCTTGGATCCCATGTTTAGGGTCGGGAGCATGCATCCTCAACATTGACACGCGATACACGTGTAATTAGCTCAATTCTGAACGTAGATCAAGTTTGTATGCTATCTTCTCAATCTTAGGCCGGATTTAAAACGGTCCGATGAACCTCGGACTTAACCTCCTCCACTTCCCGAATCGCATGACTCCTTTTCACGGTGACACTTATAAAATTTACTAGGTCACTCACTTCAAACTCCAACATCCTACACCTCTTGTAAGCACAACTTTTCTGCTAATTCTATGCAGTAAGATTTCTCTTTTGGATATCGATCACCTTGTTTTCTATTTCTTTGCACAGTCTCGTGCGAAATAGTCTTTGTTCCCCAAATAGATTCTAATAAATCGACATACAACATTTTTGATTAAAAATATATGTTCATCCTAATGCTCTGCAAAAATAAATAATTCAGGCTTTCAACACTCTTGTAATATTTATACCGCACGTCCCGACTGGCCATCCATTCGAGGTAAAAGGCCGTCCCGATGGTTAACTCACCTATTTCCAAATTCTGGAGATGGACCTTGCGTCTCTACCGGACACAATAGTTACTAGAACTCCATAACAACTAACCACTTGCTTAACATAAGTTTGGGCAAGTCGTTTAGAAAAATATTCTTTCTGGGTAAAATAAATCGGGACGTCTTAGTCAACCTATCCACTACAACCCAGATAGACATATCCCTTAGTTGTTTGTGGTAACCTTAAAACCAAAATTCATTGTAATGTGCTCCCACTTCCACTCAGGTGCAAAGAGTGGTTTCCACTATCTGGCGATCTTCTTATAATCCACTTTTACATGTTAGCAGGTCAAACATCGGGATACAAACTTTTATATATCCCTCTTCATGCTAGGCCACCAAAATTCTTTAGGCCGTAACTTAGGGTACATTTTCGTCTCCCCTAAGTGAATCGACAATCAAAACCATGAGTACCCTTCATAATTCCTTTCCTCAATTCATCATTAGCGTAACATATATCCAACCTTCACATTCGAAATTATCACCCTTATCACCATCAAAATTTTTCTTTTTATTCACTTCAAATCCTCGTTAGATCTCAACGTCCTTTCATCTTAGCCTTAAGCTTCCTTGATTTGATTAAGATGCGCTGGTTGCATTTCCATGTGAAACAAAATATTACTTCCTTTTCTCCTTACTCAAACTTTGATTTCGAGTTGTTCACATTCTTATTAACTTGGCGTAACAATCATCGCAGTCAATTTTTCCTAATAGGGCATCTTAAAGAGATTCTCCATGACTTTCTGGTAGCCTCCGACTGACCTTAGGAAGCTACTAATCTCAACGCCAATTTTTTACGACGTTCCCCATTTGCTACCTTTTCAACTTTCCCGAAATTTCCTAACCTACTTCCGCATCAACCCTATACAACTTAGCTTTCTTAAAATTTGTCAAACTTGCCATTGCGCAAGTTCCTCTTTGCCTTTAGTATCATTCATAAGGTCACCAATAAGGTGACAACACAATGATCAAGCACTCTCAAAAGACTTGATTCCTCAAATTTATAACTGCCACAGGGACCTTAATTAATCCACTTGACACTACCAAAAATTATAATGCCTGTCTTTGCTTCTAAACACAATCTTGACAACTTCATCCTTCCTCATTCCTTAACCGGTGATGACCCGCTCTAAGGTCAACCACAGGAAGAAAACACTTAGCACGCTGCAATTGATCCACATATCGACTATCACCTTATTCAGATTTTGATCACCGATACATAATCTCATAAACCCCTATTTTCTTTTCTTTTTTCTTTTTCTTCAATAACCATCACGCCTCTTTAGAGCACCTCCATTCACTCTGGCTGTTAACATTAAAAACAACCTCTTTTGCTTCATCTTAAACATTAGTTTGGTGTCTTGCTCTCATACTTAAGACATACTTTACTTGCCTTAACATAGTTCACATCCTCGTGCCTCAATTCACACCATCTACATTTTCTATATCTTCCTCTTTGTCCTGAACTTTTTCCGGACTGTTCGTCATGTACTTACTTCTTACAATTCTTTCCACTTTTCAAGTTTCGTTCCTAGATTCTACTTCCTTTCCATCCTTGCTTCCTTCCTTCTTCCTAGACATCTTTATTATCTGCCTTATTGCATGGTGTCTTTACTAATCTAGTAGCACTTCTCCATCAGAGCCCCCTTACCAGCCTTAGGAAAATTATTTTCGAACCCTTCTCAAATTTTTCTGCCTTTGAAACTTTTCTATCATCACTTAATAAGGGATAATAATAGGTCAACTCACCAATTGGCCTAATATTCTTTTCCACCTTTCTATCTTTCCACTTAAAGGTATAATTTCTATTGTATTTTTAAAGGTGTCGTTCCAGGCATTTATAAACATTTTCAAGAGGCAATGGTAAGAGGTGTAGGAAATTACCCCCAATCATTATACAAAGGAACTCTTACTTTTTCTGAAGCCAATACCCTTATGCAAACACATTATGGGGAAAATTACTATATTAGTCCAGAATGCCAAGAATCCTCTTTTTCGACTGAAGACAGTAATGCAGATTGTCAAAACAACAATACACTTATTAGGCATTTTAACATTTTAAAAAGTAAAACAGACCATTTAGCTTTAGAAAAGGCAAATTTTGACCAACAAATTGCCCAATTTAGAACACATACAAGTTCTAGAATTAGAAGCCAACGACTAGAAAAATAGATATACAAATCTTCTTTCCAAACACCAGTCGCCACAACCCTCTATCTCAGGGGTTAAAGAAATAGCTAGTTCGGCGTCACAGGCAGCTGGAAAAGACAAACAAAGGTCCTATTAAAGCTGAAAATTTGCTTAAAATTTATGAAAATCCTGAGAGTTCAGGTGAAAAAACTCCTAGTCCGGTTTCACAAGTTACCAATAAAGACTTATCAAGTCCTGTTACAGTTTGTGTTTTACTTAAAAACACTGAAAACCTTTGATTACGGGAGATAATAATCCTAGTCGAGCCCTACAGGTAGCTGGTAAAGACACTTCAAATCCTGAGGCCTCTATCCGTTTGGGTAAAACGGAACTTAGAAGACAAAAGAAGAAAAAGGCAAAGAGGCAAGCCCAGGTTATTCAGAAGAGAGTAGCAGAAGCCTTTGCTGAGTTAGTCAGCAAAACATTCAAGACTCTAGAGCCAAAAGGATCGACTACAAAAGATAGTTTGTTCCAAGATGCACAAGGACCTAGCAACATAAAGGAATCTTCAAGTAGTTCTTCAGAAGACTTGAAGACAGAAGACTAGAATACAGATAGGCAAAAAGACGGATTACATCTCATAAAACAACTGTAGCCAAGGACAAGCCTTTCTAGAAGAAAGAAGACTTCTCTGCAAAAGTAGACAAGCTTTGATAAAGCAAAGGACAAGCCTTTCTAAAAGAAAGAAGACTTCTCCGCAAAAGTAGACAAGCTTTGATAAAGCAAAGGACAAGCTTTACTAGAATAAAGAAGACTTCTCGGCAAAAGTAGATTCCATACTTTACTTTATGTCATTATCAGTTTTAACTTTATACTGTTTACTTTAAGACTTTCTCAATGTAAAACAACTGTAATCTGCTTCCTTTAGGCAATCATGTAAATACCCTGTAGATTAGATTCCTTTAAGATAAGGGAATTATGTAAAGGCCCTGTAGAAAACTTTTTCTGCCTATTTAACACAAGGCATATTTCATTTGTAAATATGCTCTTTTCAATTCACGCTCTCAATCTAGAGACTTTCTCTCAAAAATCTCTCTCAACTTCTCTTCTTTTCTACATGTTCTCAAGCATCCTGTAAAGAAACTCTAGTACTGCCTTAATCATATCAGCTATATTCTCAAGTAAGCTCTCATTTTCTTAAACTTGTCTATTATTCTGGGGTGAACACACTCTAGTGGTGAAAGACATTCTATGAACTGAAAGAAATTATCTCAGGTCTAGCATGGCTAGAAATAACTTTATATAGTTAAGATTTAGAGATCATATGGCATTTACTTAGCTTCAGAAAGACTGTCAATTTTTTAAAATGATTATGATTTTTCAAAGAGCTCTCATGGCTATCCTAAGGATTTAACAAAAGTGGAAGCGAGTCGCTTAAGGTTGTTTGTCAAGTGATGGCGTTTGAAAATCTGCAGACGAACGCATGCTCTGAGTTTTTTCCGAAAGATATACTCTGATAGTTCAAAACCGGCATCCTGAAATTTTAAAACTCAAAAACACTCTCTCTTTGATCTTAGTTTTTGCCATATTTTCTCTTAAATCTTCTCTCTATTCCGCTATGTTTTTATCTGTGCTATGCTTTCATTAGAAAAAGGGTAAGGTCTAACCGGGGACTTTTGTTTTCTGGCCACTCCCCCCCCCCCCCCCCCATTTTGGTATCATTTTCTTTTTACTTAAAATTAAACCATGTTTTTCGAAAAGCTTAAAGGTTAGATCTAAATGTGCTACCTCTAAAAGGTCTTCATTAGTATTATTTACTATTAAAGCTTTAAAGTTTCTACTATTATGTTTCCAAGGACAACTTGAACTCAAATGGTCTGGTTCTCCACAGGAAAAATAGGTTATCTTATTTTTATAAATTCTACTATTATCGTATTTTCTAACAAGTCTAGGGTTGAGAAAAGGTTTTCTTGCATGGCTTTTTCTTAAGTAATAAGTTTTTCTAGGTTGTTTCTTAAAGTGGTTTCTAGTGTATTTGGGTCTAGATTCTTCTTGGCCATAATGATGCGGTGTATATATTTCTTTTCAGAAACTTGTCTTATTTTTAAGTTGTCTAGCTATTTGTATGTTACTACATTTTGCTACTAATTCTTTTATTACTTCTTCAAAGACTCCTCCTAATGAGGGTCTATAATCAAAACTATTTTTTAAATTAGTATATTTATTTAGAATTTCTTTTCCTAAAGCTCCTGGTAACTTATTTAAAAAATTTAGTATTACAGTTTCATTCCATATATTACCACTTTGTGATGCATAATAATAAATTTTTTGTATAAAGGGCTTAATATTATGCCAGCTATAAAGATGTACTTGTTCTAATTTTCTAACTGCTTCGTCTTATAATAGAGTATCTCCTGTATTATGGTTTTGTCCTGTTAGAATTAATTGTATGGTATTGACAAAATTATAAGGATTAGGGCATAAGTCGGCCATTTCTTTTAAATCATTTGAAAATCTGTTCTTCCATTCATTAAAATTTGCTTTGGTTATAGGTCATAGAAATTGTGTCATATATCTAATCATTTCTTCACATGTACTAATGTTATCTATTTGTTTTGTCATGAAATTAGCTACTGCTGAGTCTTTCCATACTTGTATGTAATTATTACGTTGTTTGGATCTACTGAAGTAATATTTAAAATGAAAGGGTCTGCTGCCTTTTGTATCTTAAAAGTTTGTTCTAAAGGATGTTTTTTGCCTTTGGGCCTATAACTATGTTTATCATAATTTGTATTTTCATTTTCTAACTGACCACTTATTCTAGGGAGGTAACCATAATTATACTGTGGCCTATTTTCTGGTTGAGTCGTAAAAAATCTACATAAGGTGTTTCATGGACTAGATTAAATTTTTCTTTAGTATTTGTAATATTAGAAATATTAGATGTTGTTTCGTACGTTTCATCATCTATATCTTCTATGCTACTAATGTCATCTATTAGGCTGTTTTTACTTTGTTTATTTATTTCTATATCTTTAGATTCTTTATATTCTTCTTTTATAATATTAGTTGTAATATTTCTTTCTTCTAAGTTAGAAATATCTAAAGAAGATGTTGTTTTAAAATTTGCAAAAAAAAAAATCATCTTTTTCTAGCTAAATTGACATCTGTCTAAGCTGTTCTATGCTAATTATTATCATTTAAGTATTTATTTTAAGATTTAGTCTTTTGATAGCTAGATATTTGAGAATATTAAGTTCTTTTAACCTATTCTTCATCATTTTCTTGAATATCTGAGCTATTATTTGCTTCTATGTAGTTAGAAAATCTAACAGACATTCTTCCTGCTGAATTTTTATACCATAGGCTATCTGTGGGTAGTAAGCTACTACTTGAACTATTTCCTATCATTTTATCTACTTGCTATTCTTGGCCTGAATTTTCTAAAGGATCTACTTGGTACGGGAACAACTCTTCAGAGGACAAACACAGGATTTTGAACCCGTGGGAATACTCGTCACAATTTGAGGCAATCAATTGGTTCTTCCTCCTCACATTCAAATAGAGAAGAAATGTTTGAAAATTCTAGGTATAATACTCATGCCAACTGTCCAATTATCTTCATTATTGAAAATGAAGAACAAGAACAAGAATTCCCATCAATTGAGGTGGCAAATTGTTATCTTAACAATGGTTGGGCATTCCCTCAGAAGGCTTCGGGAAAATCTAGGGAATATTACGAAGAAATTCTTCGTACCACTAAATCAGCAATTTTTACTCATAATTACGAAAAAGATTCTCCCGTTAAATCCAGGGATCCTAATCCTCCTTTCCAATTTTCAAAATTGGAGATCTTAAGAATTATTTCCAAAAGGCAATGGGGAATTGACCCCTCAAGAGTCAGAGACCTCCCATTTCACATCTATCCTCGTTACTTCAACTAGTTCGACTATGTGGATGCTTGGGATCATGTCCTCTTAAACCAAAATCCAAGACAAGCATTCTTGATTCATCTTCTTTTCCCGCAATTTTGATGGGAATTAGTGGTTCAATTATGGACTAGATTTTGAAGAATGGCCCTCAAGACAGGTTACAGAAGCATATGAATTATATGCACTAATGGTCAAGGGACTACCAAAACTACAGTTTATGGTAGATTTCAAAATCCCTTGGATTCTACGTTGGCAATACGCCATTCAGAAGAGCCCAGCAGGATCGTCCATTGAATATACTCCATGTCTGGTTAGATAATTTTGTTCAAAATGATGGCCAAAATTTAATTACAGCCACTGCAATATTGAAGCGGTGATCGAAATATTTCCTACTTTAAAGGTTGCAGCTACAACAAGGAATTTATGTCCTAATACCAGGACCTTTGCTCTCAAATCTGAAGCAGAATTTACTAGGAGGAAGAATGAAATATTCCTCAGGCTTGCAGAAGAAAGCCATTTATGTCAAAAAGAGAGTTACTCTAGGCTGTCACGCTTGAAATGCTCAAAATGGATGAAGAAAATGATGATTATGAATTAGATAAATTTGAAAATGCATCCAAAGCATCCAATCTAAAGTCTGGTTCTGAATCAGAGGAGTTCATGGTAGACAATACGTCTACTAAAAACACCACTCAGCAGGCATCAACTTCAAAGGACTTAAAGTTAAAGCAAGTCGAATGTTATCCTCCTCTCTAAAGATGATCCTGGGAGAAAGCATAATACATGCTAAACAGCAAAATATACTTTATAAAAGCAAAATGCTTTCCCATAAAGCAAAAGCTGGTAGCATAATACATGCATCAAGACAATTTACAAATGCTTTATTAAAGCATGATACTTTCTAAAAAGAAAAAGCAGGGAGAATCGCATAATACACGCACCAGGATAATTATGCTTTTCTGAAAAGCAAAAGTGGCACCAAAAAGTTTGAATGACTCCAAACTTATCCAGGACATGCGGCTAGGATGTCATCATCAAATACAAACCATAGTTACTTTACAAGGAAAAAGTAACCAGAGTTCATCTAACTCTGCTAGTTTGTTTGCCTATACGGGTTTCCTTCTCCTAGTTAGAAGGCACCACCAATTTGAATATCTCTTGTAATATTTCGAGAGTTTTAGTGTGCATAGTGTGCATAAGTGTGTTTTCACTTCAACTCTAATTCTGTAAGTGTGATTTTCTTCTTACGTTGTACTTTTCTTTTATATGATTATTAAGACTTCAGTTGTTTAAATTTTCTCTCTCTTTTCCGCTCTAGTTTATGTTTATTTTACCTGGGTCTCTTTGAGAAATAATTATCTGTCTGTTTCGCAATCTGAAGTGTGGTTCGACACACCCAAGTCGCCTTTAAGATAGTTCTCGGTCTTTTACCAGTGAGCGTTTGTGACCACTTTAACTATTTGGTTGACAGTCGAGCATTTCATATTGTTATAATGGCCAGATTAATTAGATCTCTTTCTACCAATGTGTCAAAGAGCCATACTAGCTCCAGTAGAAATATTCATGAATTGAATATTGAAAATATAGAAAAAGATTTAAACAATTGGTCTATACCAAAGGTTAATCCTTCCTCTTTATATGTTAAACAATTTGAGTTAAAACAAACTTATTCCATTAAGTCTGTTGAGCAGACATGGATATTTCTAAAGATAATCAATCTTTCCAATTATTTTTAAAATCTGCATTAGAAAAACATAGACGAAAATTTCATTATATTCATATTGGCCTAGTCCAAATTGGAATTACTTCTCTAACGAAGGAAGGCCTTGATACTCATGTATGGGCCACTTCACGTGATGATCGTCATCTTAATTTTGATGATTCTCTATTAGGTATGGTAGAGACAAGTCTATGTAATGGTCCTATGTATTTTAATTGATATCTTAATCTCTCTGTTTATCTTCTTGATGCCCACATAAAGGATGTACTTACTTTGGATATCAAGACGCAGAGATATAATGAGACCTCAAGCTCAAAATCTGGTCCTCATATATCGAATTTACTATAAAGCCATGTCTACCATTTGTCCAGCTTTTAAGCAAATTGCTGACCCTGAAAAATTTGTAATTCCTTTCCAGTCCAATCCTGACAAGACTAATGTCATGTTACCTTGTCAAATTAAGTTCAATGAACTAACTCCTCATGAGGATTGGATTATAGAAAATAGAGCTGCTCATCTGCAAGTCAATACCCAGAATACTCAGGTTGACCATATTGTCGAAACTCCGGAAGGAGATGTTAAGATCTGTTTCTGTCAACCAGAAACTTTCTCCCAGAGTTGCAAGATTCTTCATTCTAGTAATACTAGTCAAAGCGCAAGATATTCTCGCTTCTCTATTCCTAGTAATAAATCACAATCATGTCAATCTAGTGAATATCACTCTATTCCTCCTTCTAGATCAGGATCTTCTCATCATAGAGAACCAAAAATCATTTTTCAAGGTAGTAGGAACAATAATTCTTATGTTCCAGAAACCATGTATACGGTAGAAACTCCTAGTGAGACTCCTTCTACTTCTGGTTAAAACCAAAATAGTTATGACCCTTCTATTCATGATTTCGATTACAATGTTCTTGTCATTGATGATTTTCAAATAGATCATGATAGAATCAATAAGGAATTACATGGTCCTTACAATCACACTAATCGTGCCTGGTATCGTATCAGTTTCTCTAAAGAGCAAAAAGCTCAATAAAGAGAACTTTTCTTCCAGACTTTGAGAGCTCATAAAACCTACTTTCCTTTCTTTGGATGGTTTTATTCTTATTGTCTTGACAATGATATTGAGGTTCCTGATAACATGAATCCTCATAAAAAAATCAATGTTTTCAAAAAGATTACTCGTGAAAGATTTATTTGGCCAACCCAGGACAAACAAAAGAGTGTTCATCCCCCTTTTAATAAATTTTCCATGAAGGGAGCTATGAACTCCAATTTCCTTGCTGCTCATTTGAAACATATTGTGGACACCAGCACCTCTAATCATCTCAACCCTGTTACTTCTGGTGAGATCCAATCCCTGGCTGAGCAGTCAAACTATTCTAACATCATCCTGAGTACTATCGGAGAGCAAACGTCCAAGATAGAAGACACTGTTTATTGTGTCAAGGATATAGTTTCAGATTTTTATAGCAGGATGCAACCTCCAAAAGGCATTAATGAAAATGTCTTCAATACTTTCCCTAGCTTCAACCTAGCATCCTCTAGCTCTTCTGTTATCAGAAACATAGAGCAACCTTTAGTCAATCTATAGAATTAGACAGCAAATTCAAACTAGGATTCGATGAACCTAGTAATGAGTTTCTCAAAGATTTAATGTCCAAATTAGGACAGATCAAGACCCCTAGGGAAAAATACCATAGGTTGCAACCTCTCAATCCTCTCCAAATATTATCAATGCCATAGGAGATTTAGGGAGTGACTCTGAAGTAGATCTAGATAAATTAGAACAACAGTTTGTCACTGCTATAGGATCTTCTAATCCTATACCTCCTCTAAGAAATTACTAACATCGTCCTACTCCTATTGATATCCAATTAGAGGAAAAGAATTTTTCGAACCCCTCTTCCTTCAATGGATCTTCCATTTATGAATGGAATCTTGATGGAATGACTGATTATCAGATAATCACATTCCTGCAGCATATGCTTATGGCAACAAATAGTGCTAGTAGAAATAGAAATCCCGGAGAGAATGAGGCTTCTATAGCCAGATATCTTATTGCTGGTTTGACTGGCCAACTCCGTGGCTGGTGGGATTATTATCTTACTCCTACTGAACAGAATTATATTCTGGATTCCATTAAGATTGAGCCTAATAGTGCTCCCATTCAAGTTAATGGTCAAAACCTTTTAGATGCAGTCACTACGTTAGTAACTGCCATCACCAGACATTTCATTGCAAATGCATTACTGTTCTTAAGAGAGGAAGAGAACTTCTTATAAACTTAAGGTGTCCCACTCTCACCCATTTTAAATGGTACAAGGACGTCTTCCTATCTAAGCTTTACCAAAGGAGTGATACCCAGCAAGATTTTTGGAAAGAACGATTTATTGTTGGATTGCCAAACCTCTTCAGTGAGCGCGATAAGAATAGAATTAGGAATAAGCACAATGGTGCTTTACCCTTTTCCCTTTATACCTTGGGTGAATTGATCAGCGAAATATGCGCTGAAGGCCTTGTCCTATGCAATGACATCAAGCTGAAAAATCAGCTTAAAAAGGAACATAGATATGGAAGGACAGAGCTTGAACAGTTCTGTTACCAATATGGTTATGACAACCTTTCCATTCCTAATTATGGAACTAAGGAGAAGACCTCCAAGTCTAGAAAACCTTATAGGAAGTCTAGATTCTCCAAGGATTACAAAAAGGATAAATCATCCAAACCCTTCAAGAGATTTTCGAAAAAGAAATTCTCTAAAGCTAGAATTATTTGCCATAAGTGTGGTAAACCTGGCCATTATGCCAACAATTGCTACACTAAGAAGAAGATCAATGAATTAGTCATTGACGAAGGCCTTAAAAACAATTAAGTGCCATCCTTCTTAATTCTTCTGATTCTGAAGAAGATCAACCCAATAAGCTCAATAATATCGATGGAGATATTGATAGCTCCAGCAGCTCTTCTAGCTCTTCCAACCATTGTTCTGATAAGGAAGTAACTTGCCATGATTGCAATAGTAAGACAGATTACTGCAAGGCAATCCTTCAAATGAATGGATTAAGTGTAAATGTGATCACTTCTGAAGAATCCATTATTCATTGAATTGCTTGATAAGAGTGATGATCCTGAGAAAAAGAAGCAGGTTATTATTAAATATCTTCATAGTACTCAAGTCCCTCCTGTTACCAGTACTTCTAGACAATTACCCAATATAGATAATACTTTCAACTTCTCTACTGTTATGGATAGACTTCAAACAGTGGAACAAAAAAGGCCCTACTATTTAGGATCTCTAGAGCAAGATTTCTTCTCTCATAAGCGAGATAAAGCATCTTGCTAGGAGAGTTTCCCTTCTCGAACTTCGTAATGTTAAAGAAGTTGTTAGTGAAGGTGAAGAACTTTATTTAAGTTCTGATGTTCTTAAAGTTGATCATAATGTTAAGATCGATACTAAAGACCCTTCTCAAACTGAGAACCAAGAAGTTCTTAACCTTGATAACGTTACTTTCCAAAAATGGTACGTCAGTATCAAGGTTGTTATCAATAAAGACTTCATCTTTGAAGGCATTGCTATTGTAGACTCCGGTGCTGACCTCAATTGTATTAAAGAAAGTCTTGTCCCGACTAAATATTGTGAAACCACTAGGCCAACCTTTACTACTGCTAATAATAGTAGAATGAAGATTAATTACAAAATCTCTGATTCCTGGGTCTATAATGACCGAATTTGTTTTAAGACCCACTTTATTGTCGTGCGTGACCTCAACCAGTCTATTATTTTAGGCAAGCATTTTCTTTCTCTTTTCAATCCAATAACCATTAATAATAATTGCATTCATTCTAATGTCTAGGACAAGACATTTGTTTCAAAGTTATTAATCCTCCTCAAGAGGATTAATAATTCTCTTAAGAAAGAACTCATTTTTAGACAATACCTAATTTGTGTTCTTCAAGAGGATTTGAAATGCCAAAAGGTAAATCGTTACCTTAGTCAGGAAAAAGATAAAATAAAGTCTTTTCAAAATAAGATTGAAGCTGAAATCTGTGCTGAAGTCCCAAATAAATTTTGGCATCGTAAGCAACACATTATTGAGTTACCCTATGAACCTGACTTTAATGAAAAGCTTATCCCTACCAAAGCTCGCCCTATTCAGATGAGCCAAGAACTTCTTACACATTGTAAGAAGGAAATTCAGGACCTCCTAGATAAGAATCTTATCCGCAAGAGTTACTCTCCTTGGAGCTGTCCTGCCTTATATGCGAATAAACAAGCACAAAAGGAACGTGGGATTCCTTGTCTTGTTATAAATTATAAGCCTTTAAATAAAGCCTTAAGATGGATTCGTTATCCAATTCCCAATAACAGGGATCTTTTATATAGGCTTTGTAAGGCTGTCATATTTTCAAAGTTCGATTTAAAATCTGGATTTTGGCAAATTCAGATTAATGAAAAGGATCATTACAAAACTGCTTTTACGGTTCTTTTTGGGCATTTTGAATGAAATGCTATGCCTTTTGATTTAAAAAATGCCCCTTCAGAATTTCAAAGTATCATGAATGATATTTTGAATCCTTATATGGATTTCTCAATTGTTTACATTAATGATGTTCTTATTTATTCACAGTCCATTGATCAACATTGAAAACATTTAAATATTTTCCTCAAAACTGTAAAACACAATGGTCTAGCTGTTTCTGCCAAGAAAAATTGTCTTTTCCAAACAAAAATTAGATTCATTGGCCATAATATTGAAAAAGGTTCAATTATTCCTATTGACCGATCTATTGAGTTTGCTTCTAAATTCCCTAATGAAATAAGAGAAAAGACTAAATTACAAAGATTCCTATGAAGTCTTAATTATATTGCTGACTTCTACCAGGATCTATATAAAGATACAAAAATTTTGTATCAACGTCTTTGCAAGAATCCTCCTCCTTGGAATATTGTTCACACTCAAGCTATTCGTAAGATAAAGCTTAGAGCTAAATCCTTACTTTGCACGTGTCTTCCTTTACCTGAAGCTTTTAAAATTGTTGAAACTGATGCTTCAGATTTTGGTTATGGAGGTATCCTTAAGCAAAAGACTGAGAACAAAGAGCATCTTGTTCGTTTTACTTCTGAAATCCTGCACAAAGAAATTATTCTACAATCAAAAAAGAAATTCTTTCTATTGTTAATTACATCCTTAAATTTGAAAGAAATATATTAAATCAGGAATTTCTCTTGAGAATCGATTGCAAAACTGCCAAAGATATTCTGGAAAAGGATGTCAAGAATATCGGCTCAAAACAGATTTTTGTTAGATGGCAAGCTTTACTTTCTTCTTTTGATTTTCAAGTTGAATTCATTAAAGGAGAAAATAATTCCCTCCCTGACTTTTGACTAGAGAATTTTTGCAAGGAGAGACCCAGGTAAAATAAACATAAACTGGAGCGAAAAAGAGAGAAGATTTAAACAACTGAAGTCTTAATAATTATATAAAAGAAAAGTACAACATAAGAAGAAATCGCACTTACAGAATTAAACTTACAGCGGTAGACTTGAAGTGGAAACACACTTATGCACACTAAAACTCTCAAAATATTACAAGAGGTATTCAAATTTGTGGTGCCTTCTAACTAGGAGAAGGAAACCTTATATAGGCAAACAAACTAGCAGAATTGGATGAACTCTGGTTACTTTTTCCTTGTAAAGTAACTATGGTTTGTATTTGATGATGACATCCTAGCAGCGTGTCCTGGATAAGTTTGGAGACGTTCAGACTTTTTGGTGTCACCTTTTGCTTTTCAAAAAAACATTATTGTCCTGGTGCATGTATTATGCGATTCTCCCTACTTTTTCTTTTCAGAAAATAGCTTGCTTTTATAAAGCATTTGTAAATTGTCTTGGTGGATGTATTATGCTATCAGCTTTTGCTTTATGGGAAAGCATTTTGCTTTTATAAAGTATTTTGATGTTTAGCATGTATTATACTTTCTCCCAGGATCATCTTTAGAGAGGAGGATAACATTCGACTTGCTTTAACTTTAAGTCCTTTGAAGTTGATGCCTGCTGAGTGGTGTTTTTAGTAGACGTATTGTCTACCATGAACTCCTCTGATTCAGAACCAGACTTTAGATTGGATGCTTTGGATGCATTGGATGCATTTTCAAATTTATCTAATTCATAATCATCATTTTCTTCATCCATTTTGAGCATTTCAAGCGTGACAGCCTAGAGTAACTCTCTTTTTGACATAAATGGCTTTTCTTCTGCAAGCCTGAGGAATATTTCATTCTTCCTCCTAGTAAATTCTGCTTCAGATTTGAGAGCAAAGGTCCTGGTATTAGGACATAAACTCCTTGTTGTATCTGCAGCCTTTAAAGTAGGAAATATTTCGATCACCGCTTCAATATTGCAGTGGTTGTGTTTAAATTTTGGGCACCATTTTGAACCTAATTGTCTAACCAGGTATGGAGGATATTCAATGGACGATCCTGCTGGGCTCTTCTGAATGGCGTATTGCCTACATAGAATCTAAGGGATTTTGAAATCTACCATAAACTGTAGTTTTGATAGTCCCATGACCATTAGTGCATATAATTCATATGCTTCAGTAACCTGTCTTGAGGGCTATTCCTCAAAATCTGGTTCATAATTTAACCACCAATTCCCAATCCAATTTGGAAGTATCCCGTCAAAATTGCGGGAAAAGAAGATGAATAAGGAATGCTTATGTCTTGGATTTTGGTATAAGAGGACATGATCTCAAGCATCCACATAGTCGAAATAGTTGAAGTAAGGAGGAGAGATGTGAGCTGGAAGGTCTCTGACTCTTGAGGGGTTAATTCCTCATTGCCTTTTAGAAATAATTCTTAAGATCTCCAATTTTGAAAATTGGAAAGGAGGATTAGGATCCCTGGATTTAACGGGAGAATCTTTCTCATAATTACGAGTAAAAATTGTTGATTTAGTGATATGAAAAATTTCTTTGTAATGTTCCCTAGATTTTCCCGAAGCCTTCTGAGTCCTGTGTTAGTCCTTTGAAGAGTTGTTCTTGGTGGAGTCAATGTCCCTGCAAAAATTCTCTAGTCAAAAAGTAAGGGAGATAATTATTTTCTCCTTTGATGAATTCAACCTAAAAATCAAAAGAAGAAAGTAAAGCTTGCCATTTAGCAAAAATATGTTTTGAGTCGATATTCTTGACATCCTTTTTCCAGAATATCTTTGGCAAATTTGCAATCGATTCTGAGGAGAAATTCCTGATTTAATAAATCTCCTTCAAATTTAAGGATGCAATTAACAATAGAGAGAATTTCTTTTTTTGATTGCAAAATAATTTCTTTGTGCCGGATTCCAAATTCCAGAAGTAAAACGAATAAGATGCTCTTTGTTCCCAGTCTTTTGTTGCGTAAGGATACCTCCATAACCAAAATCTGAAGCATTAGCTTCAATTTTTTTAAGAGCTTCAGGTAAAGGACGACACAGGTAAGGTAAGGAGTTAGCTCTAAGCTTTATCTTGCGAATAGCTTGAGTGTGAACAATAGTCCAAGTAGAGGAGGATTCTTACGAAGACGTAGATACAAAATTTTTGTATCTTTATATAGATCTTGGTAGAAGTCAGCAATATAAATAAGACTTCCTAGGAATCTTTGTAATCGAGTCTTTTCCCTTATTTCGTCAGGAAATTTAGAAGCAAACTCAATAGATCGGTCAATAGGAATAATTGAATCTTTCTTAATATTATGGCCAAGGAATCTAATTTTTGTTTGGAAAAGACAAATTTTCTTGGCAGAAATAGCTAGACCATTGTATTTTACAGTTTTGAGAAAAATATTCAAATGTTTCCAATGGGCTGTGAATAAATAAGAACATCATCAATGTAGATAATTCAGAAATCCATATAAAGATTAAAAAGATCATTCATGATAATTTGAAATTCTGAAGGGGCATTATTTAAACCAAAAGGCATAACATTCCATTCAAAATGCCCAAAAAGAACCGTAAAAGCAGTTTTGTAACGATCCTTTTCATTAATCTGAATTTACCAAAATCCAGATTTTAAATCGAACTTTGAAAATATGACAGCCTTGCAAAGCCTATTTAAAAGATCCATTTTATTAGGAATTGGATAACGAATCCATCTTAAGGCTTTATTTAACGGCTTATAATTTATAACAAGACGAGGAACCCCACGTTCCTTTTCCGCTTGCTTATTCACATAGAAGGCAGGACAGCTCCAAGAAGAGTAACTCTTGCGGATAAGATTATTATCTAAGAGGTCCTAAATTTCCTTCTTATAATGTGTAAGAAGTTCTTGGCTCATCTAAATACGTCGAGCTTTGGTAGGGATAAACTTTTCATTAAAGTCAGGTTCATAAGGTAACTCAATAATGTGATGCTTACGATGCCAAAATTTATTTGGAACTTCAGCACAGATTTCAGCTTCCTTCTTATTTTGAAAAAACTTTATTTTATCTTTTTGCTAAAGTAACGATTTACCTTTTGGAATTTCAAATCCGCTTGAAGAAAACAAATTTGGTTTTGTCTAAAAATTAGTTCTTTCTAAAGAGAATGGATAATGTGTTCCTGAGGAGGATTAATAAATTTGAAGCAAATGTCTTGTCCTAAGACATTGGAATGAATGCCATTATTATTAATGGTTATAGGATTAAGAAGAGTAAGAAAAGACGTGCCTAAAATAATAGGCTGGCTGAGGCCACGCACGACAATAAAGTGGGTCTTAAGAGATATTCCGTCATTACAGACCCAGGAATCAGAGATTTTATAATTAATCTTTATTCTACTGTTATCAACACTAGTAAGGGCTAGCCTAGTGATTTCACAATATTTAGTCGGGACAAGACCTTCGTTAATACAATTGAGGTCAGTACCAGAGTCTACAAGAGCAATGCCTTCAAAGATGAAGTCTTATAACAACCTTGATACTGGCGTGCCATTTCTAGAAAGTAACTTTATCAAGGTTAAGAACTTCTTGGTTCTTTATGATGAGAAGGTCCTGATCTAGAAGGAGGAATAGAGTGATATTCACTAGATTGACATGTCAAAAAGAGAGTTACTCCAGGCTGTCACGCTTAAAATGCTCAAAATGGATGAAGAAGATGATGATTATGAATCAGATAAATCTAAAAATGCATCCAATCCAAAGTCGGGTTCTGAATCAGAAGAGTTCATAATAGACAATACGTCTACTAAAAACACCACTCTGCAGGCATCAACTTCAAAGGACTTAAAGTTAAAGCAAGTCGAATGTTATCCTCCTCTCTGAAGATAATCCTGGGAGAAAGCATGATACATGCTGAACAACAAAATACTTTATAAAAGCAAAATGTTTTCCCATAAAGCAAAAGATGATAGCATAATACATGCATCAAGACAATTTACAAATGCTTTATAAAAGCAAGATACTTTCTGAAAAGAAAAGGCAGGGAGAATCGCATAATACATGCACCAGGACAATTATGCTTTTCTGAAAAGCAAAAGGTGGCACCAAAAAGTCTGAGCGACTCCAAACTTATCCAGGACACGCAACTAGGATGTCATCATCAAATACAAATCATAGTTATTTTACAAGGAAAAAGTAATCAGAGTTCATCTAACTCTGCTAGTTTGTTTGCCTATATAAGGTTTTCTTCTCCTAGTTAGAAGGCTCCACAAATTTGAATAACTCTTTTAATATTTCGAGAGTTTTAGTGTGCATAAGTGTGTTTCCACTTCAAGTCTATCTCTGTAAGTCTACTTCTGTAAGTGTGATTTTCTTCTTATGTTGTACTTTTCTTTTATATGATTATTAAGACTTCAATTGTTTAAATCTTCTCTCTTTTCCGCTCCAGTTTATGTTTATTTTACATGGGTCTCTTGTTTATATATATATATAAACAGACCCAGATAAACAGGTAAAGTAGGTAAGAGACAGATTATAAGAACAGAAAACAATTAATAGGAAAGGATAACATACACTTGTTATTATAAAATATAAACTTACAGAGTACAGGCGAGAGTAGTAAAGGAGTATGAACAAAAGCACATTTGCACTTACTAATACTAACACACTTACTAACACTCAGAAATGTACAGAGGAAACTACTTTAAATTATACGATACATTCATCTTCTATCGGAAGAAATTTATATAGACAGAAGAGAGATAAGGGTTAGCAAATGCACCCTCGTTACTTTTAAAAAGTAACTATAGTTAAGAAAAAGAAGGCCGCGTGTCCTGGATAAGTTTTGGAGTCGTCCAGACCAAACATCTTCTTTTTTGCTTTAATAAAGCAGATTCCTTCAAAAGTAGCTTGTCTTCATTGCATGTATTACGCATCTTTTGCTTTTACTTTTATAAAGCATTTTTGTCCATTTGCATGTATTATGCACTATGTCTCGTCGTCCTTTTACAAAGGAGGAAAATGCTCAATTTGCTTTAATTTTGGTTCTTTTGATCCTGAAGTTTTCTGAGGATTACTTTTATTAGACATATTGTCTAGCATGAATTCATCTGACCCCTGGACAGAGCTGGCTTGTAAATTAAATCCATCTAATTTATTATGATAGGTGTCCTTTTCTTCCATTTGAAATAATTCAATAGCAACTTCTTCAAATAGTTCGTTTTTGGTTAAGAACGGTTTTTGTGCCGCAAGTCTTGTCATGATATCATTTTTTCTTTTGGTCCATTCTCCCTCGGATTTGAGTGCTATAGACCTGATGCCTGGAGATAATGGTTGGCGAGATACAGTAGCTTGTAGTGTTGGGAATATTTGAATAACTGCATCCTCATTGTAATGATTATAGTTGAACTTTGGCCACCATTTGGAGCCAAATTGTCTTACTAGTGCCAGAGGCTGTCCAAGGGTGCCATTGCCTTTACGGATGGCGTATTGCCAACATAAGATCCAAGGAATACTAAAATTTTTCATGAATTGTAATTGTGGTAGACCTCTTACCATTGGTGCATATAATTTATATGCATCTTCCACTTCTTTTGTGGGCCATTCAGTAATTTATGTTCCAAATTGAAACCACCAATCTCCTATCCAATTTGGATGGAGGCCTTCAAAGTCCCTTAAAAGGAATAATAAACCAAGAATGTCTCTGTCTGGGATTTTGATAGAATAAGACATTGTGCCAGGCATCCACATAGTCAAAACAATTGAAATATCTTGGAGAGATATGGGTAGGAAGGTCCCTTGTTCTGGTGGGGTCAATTCCTCATTGCTTCTTAGAAATCATTTACAAAATTTCCATTTTGAAAAATTGATAAGGCGGATTAGCCTGTTGAGGATCAACATCCTTATCATAATTGTGGGTGAATATTGCTGATTTTCTAATTCGAAGAATTTCTTCGTAATATTCACGAGGTTTTGCATAAGCTCGTTGAATGATAGCCCAATCTTTGTTGAGATAATTGTTTGCCACCTCTATTGGTGACATGTCTTCTACTTCATCTTCAATTATGAAGATATCCCATAAGTGATCATGGGTACTATATGCAAAATTTTTGAGCATATTGCCCAGATTGGGAGAGGAACTTGAACCAATAGACTTTTGTCTTGTATTGTATCGGCTATTATTATATGTTCTTACACCTTTTCCAGATACTTGTAAATTGGTCCTTAGAGGAGTCATTTTTCCAGCAAAAATTCACGAGTTAAAAAGTTAGGGAGAGAATTATTTTCTCCTTTAACAAACTCAATTTTGAAATCAAACGAAGAAAGTAAAGCCTGCCATCAAGCAAAAATTTGTTTCAAGGCAATATTCTTGACATCTTTTTCAATAACATCTTTGACAGCTTTGCAATCAATTCGTAATAAAAACTCTTGATTTAACAAAACACTCTCGTTGCAATTGACAATTGAAATGATTTCTTTCTTAATAGTAAAATAATTTTGTTGCGCATTATTCCAATGTCCAGAGGTAAAACGAACTAATTATTCTTAATTGTCAATTTTTTGTTTTAAAATACCACCGTAACCTATATCAGAAGCGTCAGTTTCAACAATTTTAAAGGCTTCAGATAAAGGAAGGCATAAACAAGGCAGGGATTTAGCTCTAAGCTTGATCCTACGAACAGCTTGAGTGTGGGCCATAGTCCAAAGCTGAGGATTCTTACGGAGTCTTTGATACAAGATTTTTGTATCTTTATACAGATCTTGGCAAAAGTCTGCGATGTAATTAAGACTTCCTAAGAACCTTTGTAATTGAGTTTTTCTTTATTTCATCAGGAAATTTGGAAGCAAACTCAATAGATCGATCAATAGGAATAATATATCTTTTTTCAATATTATGGCCAAGAAATCTGATTTTTGTTTGAAACAGACAAATTTTCTTTGCGGAAATTGCAAGACCATTATGCTTTACAATTTTAAGGAAAGTATTCAAATGCTTCCAATGTTGATCAACGGATTAAGAAAAAATAAGAACATCATCAATATAGACAATTAAAAAATCCATATAAGGATTAAAAATATCATTCATGATATTTTTAAATTCAGAAGGAGCATTTTATAATCCAAAAGGCATAACATTCCATTCAAAATGCCCAAAAGGAACTGTGAAAGCAGTTTTGTAACGGTCCTTCTCATTAATCTGAATTTGCCAAAATCCATATTTCATATCGAACTTGAAAAAAATAGCATCATTATTAAGCCGGTTGAGTAAATCCCTTTTATTAGGAATATGATAACAAATCCACCTTAAAGCATTGTTTAAAGGCTTATAATTGATAACTAGACGAGGTATGTTATTTCTCAGCATGCTTGTTAACATAAAAGGCTAGACAGCTCCAAGGAGAGTAACTTTTTCGAATGAGTTTTTTGTCCAGGAGATCTTGAATTTCTTTCTTACAATGAGTAAGAAGTTCTTGACTCATTTGAATGGGACAAGCTTTAGTCGGAATATCCTTTTCGTTGAAATCAAGCTCGTAGGGGAGATTTAAGATATGTTGTTTACGATGCCAGAATTCATTAGGCACTTCAACACAAATTTCATATTCAATTTTCTTTTGAAAATCTTGGATCTTAATCTTCTCTTGATCTAAGTATCGATTAATCTTTTGGAACTTTAAATCTTCTTTTAAAAAACAAATTTGATTTTGGCGAAAAATAAGTTCTTTTTTCAAAGAATGGATGACTTGCTCTTGAGGAGGGTTAATAAATTTGAAGCAAATATCCTGATCCATAATACAAGAATGGATACCATTATTATCGATAGTCATCGGATTAAGCAAGGATAGAAAAGGTGTTCCAAGGATAATGGATTGACTAAGACCCCTAACAACAATGAAGTGGGCTTTTAAACAAATACCATTATTGCAGACCCAAGAATCAGAGACCTTGTGAGTTATCTTCATCCTGCTGGAATCAGCAGTGGCGAGGACATGCTTGGTGGTTTGGCAGTAATTGGTAGGAACAATTCCTTCACGAATACAGTTAAGATCAGCTCCTGAGTCTAAAAGAGCTATACCATTGAAAATAAAATCATTATTAATGATGATTTTGATACTAACATACCATTTTTGTAAAGTGGCCCTTTCAAGGTTAAGAATTTCTTAATCCTTAGAGCAAGCAGGATCACTAGGAAGATTTTTAATTATGGGAGAAGCAAGGTATTCTTCTTCTTCGCTAAAGTTTTCTTCAATATTGGAGCTTCGAGGAGAGATATACGAGTGCTGAGAGTTTTGACTTCTTTTTTTAGAGCAGAGATTTCTATTTGAAGATCCTGAATGGTAGGATCTTTTTGCTCAACAGATTGGAGACGATTCATAACAGCAGAAAAATTGAATGTGTTTCCTATGGTAGGCTGTTGATATTATTGTTTTGGTGAAGGAGAACTTTAGGTATCATAAAGGTATTTGAAAATGACTTGTTTCTTCTTTTCGGGGTCATCAATCTTGTCTAAGAGATCAAGGATTATAGATTCCTCGGAAGTGATGACATTAATTTTCAAGTCATTCATTTCCAAAATAGCTTTGTAGTAATCGATTTTTCTACTACAATCTTGACAATCATTTCCATGATCAGAATCTGGTTCATGATCAGGAGAACTATTAGAGCTTTGAATTTCTTCATCAATTATGTTCAGTTTTTCTTCTTCTGATTCGGATTCTGAACAATTAAGAAGGATAGCACTTAATTGCTTTTTAAGCCCTTCGTCAATAACGAGCTCATTGATTTTCTTTTTGGTATAACACTTGTTAGCATAATGACCAAGCTTACCGCACTTGTGGCATATGACTTTAGATTTTGAGAATTTTTGGGGATATTTATGCCTGACAAATTTTTTTCAAATATTAGGGGTTTCATCTTTTCTACGACTCTTTTCGAATCTAGACCGATGAAAAGTTTCTATATTTGGTGGTTTCTCTTTTTTCCTGTAAGTGGGAACGGAGAGGCTGTCATAGCCAAATTGGTAACAGAACTATCATAATTCAGTTCTTCCTATCCTATGTTCTTTCTTAAGCTGACTCTTGAGCTTAATGTCATTACAGAGAACTTGACCTTCGGCGCATATTTTGCTAATTAGTTCTCCAAAAGTATAAAGGGAAAAAGGCAGAGCACCATTGTGTCTGCTCCTAATGCTGGTCCCAACTCTTTCAGCAAATAAAGTAGGAAGACCAGCGATGAATCTCTATTTCCAAAAATCTTGATGGGCATCATTCCTCTGATATAACTTAGTTAAGGAAACATCCTTATACCACCTAAAATGGGTGAGTGTATGACATCTAAGAAAAAATGACATCATGACAAGACTTGCGACACAAAAACAGTTCTTAACAAAAAAAGAACTATTTCAAGAAGTTATTATTGAATTACTTCAAATGGAAGAAAAGGACACATCATAATAAATCAGATGAATCTGATTTGCAAGCCAGCTCTGACCAGGGGTCAAATGAATTCATGTTAGACAATATGTCTAACAAAAGTAATCCTCAGAAAAATTCAGGATCAAAAGAACCAAAATTAAAGCAAATTGAGCATTTTTCCTCCTTTGTAAAAGGACAATGGGACAGTGTGCATAATACATACAAATAGACAAAAATGCTTTATAAAAGTAAAAGCAAAAGATGCATAATACATGCAATGCAATGAAGACAAGCTACTTTTGAAGGAATCTGCTTCATTAAAGCAAAAAGAAAATGTTAGGTCTGGACGACTCCAAAACTTATCCAGGACACGCGGCCTACTTTTTCTTAACTATAGTTACTTTTTAAAAGTAACCAGGGTGCATTTGCTAACCCTTTTTTCTCTCTTCTGCCTATATAAACTTCTTTCGATAGAAGGTGAAGGTATCGTATAATTTAAAGGAGTTTCCTTTGTACATTCTTGAGTGTTAGTAAGCGTGTTATTATTAGTAAGTGCAAGTGTGCCTCCGTTCGTACTCCTGTACTACTTCCGCCTGTACTCTGTAAGTTTATGTTTTATAATAATAAATGTATGTTATCTTTTCCTATTAATTGTTCTCTGTTCTTATAATCTGTTTGTTACCTACTTTATCTATTTACCTGGGTCTGTTTTGGTATATATATATATATATATATATATATATATATATATCTAATATGTAGTGGTCCTATCTCATTCAGAAAAGTACATGTTTATAAAACAGTTACCAACTCATGCTTAGTCCTATGTCTGCGAAAAATTTGGCAACACCTCCCCGTATTTTCTAAGTACACGACATCGATTAGGTGTTCTAACATTCATCATGAGTCGATATACTGTTTTATAAACACTTAGTTTTTCTAAATTGTCCAAACTGGACATCCAAAGACTCATTACAAAGCATTAATTTGTAATGAGTACCTTTGAACGGAAACTAAGGGTTTTATGCGTGCATGCGTTCAAAATTTGGTAACATATGCAAGAATCTTTCTAAAATATCAAATTTTCAAAAAAGTCGTTACATTTGTTGCCAATTTCACTTTAATTAAAATTCATTGGCCAACGAGTTGAACTAACTCGTTGTCAATGGATTTCACAAAATAACAACGAATATTCCTGATGCAGGGTTTAATAACGAGTTAAACCATCTCTGTGGAATATGGATTAATTAGGGATGTACAATGGCTTATTAGGATAAATTAGGGATGTACTAGGGTTAAGTAGGGTAATTAGGGGTTAGTAGGTCTAAATAGGGTAATTAGGGCTACTTCTAGTCATTAGTATGTAATTAGGTTTAATTAAGGTTAATTAGGGTTACTTCAAGATGTGTTAGGGGTTAATTAGGTTTAACTAGGGTTAATTAGGAGTTCATTAGGTTTACTTAAGACTAAATAGGGATAATCAGGGCTTATTACGATTAATTGGGTTTAATTAGGGTTAATTAGTATTATTTTGGGTTTAAGTAGAAGTTAATTATTTTTAATTAGAGTTAATTAGGGTTTAATTAATCTAATACGGTTTAATAAGATATGTTAGGGCTAATTAGTAGTAATTAGGAGTAATTGAGGCTAATTAGAGCTGATTACGATTTAATTGGGCTTATTAGTATTAATTAGGACTAATTAGGGCTAATTAAAGCTAATTAGGATTAATTGAGTTCTTAGAATTAATTACTACTAATTAGGCTAACTAGAGCTAGTTAAGGTTAATTGGGTTCATTAGGGTTAATTAAGGCTAATTATAGCCAGTGGCGGAGTTAGGATTTCACTCCATGGGGTGCTAAAAATATCACGTTAACCTAATTTCAACTCACCATTCAACTAAATCACATTTTTCAATATATCAATCCAATTGGGTCCCATCCTCCATCAACAATCTCAATTCTCAAATGCTATATATAGCAATTAAACCAAATTAATGTAACATGCAATTACACTATATATAGCAATTAAATCAAATTAATGTAACATGCAGTTACACTAAATGATAGCAATGATAACATGCAATTAAACTAACAAAAAATTCTAGCAAGTATAGTAATCATCATATCTCTAAGTCGACCTGCCACAAGTTGATTTTAAAATACAAAAACATACTTCAGAAAAAAGCATCAATATGCCCCAAACACATGAAAAAAAATGACGAAACCATCAATTGCCAAATGTTCCAGACCATACTTTAATATTTTTTAGATTAACAGAATTGAGACATGGCAATGTGCATAGCTTGTATTAAAGAAATTCTACAAAGCACACGTGTCCAACACAACAATTTCAGATTTTGCTCATGAGAACAGCATAATCAAGTCCATAGGATTACTGCCCAAAGAAAAAAAAATCTCGCAATCTTTAACCTTTGATCCACATAGCCCTCATGCCATAAAAAGCTGATTTTGCATTACGAATTTTGGTGACGAGACCCACATATTGGACCCCGGCCTAATCTTCCAAAAGCACTTGATTAAGTTATTGATGTTGTTGACACAGAAGGGCAAAGACCGTCAACAAGAATTTTGTGTTGTAACCCAAAAAACAAATAAGAAGAACAAGAACAAGAATCTTGTGTAGGCTCTCTATATTTGAGAATTTGTTTAAATTCAAAAGAGAATGTGATGACTATAGTAAAAGAGTGTGTCCCCATTTTGGCATGCTATAGGCATAAGAGAGACATTATTTGGAGAAAAACAAGCAGATTGAAGAAATGGGAAATATCTTCTCCTGCCATATGATAGTCCAGGGGTGCATGTGAAGGATACAGATTACATTGATATAATTGCAATAAAATATGCTCTTATGTATTAATCAATGGGCTCCTACAGGTACGTCTATTCACATCACCCAATTTAAGTTCCCTTGCCTAATGGTTTCTTCGTGGCCGTGGGTGTCCCTTTTCGAATGTTGAGTGATCATTAGACAGTACATATAGACATATCTCAGTTCATCTCCATGGCAATGCATATTATGATTTCATTGGTCCATAGGAAAGATAGTGCAGTAGATAAGACTGATGCTCCTGCAGAACAGCTTGTATGGGTACTACTAATTTGGTTGCAGTTGAAGTCCAGCAAAATATCAGTCGAATACCAAAAACCAAAACCAGCAAATAGCAAGCTGAAGGATGTGAGACGTCCCAGATTAACAACATTCAGTCCCAACTGAAAAGCCTCTAGCTGCATTTGCGTTAATCAGTTTTTTGTTTGACAATTCAAACCAATATTAGAGAATGGTAGTATCGTAGAGGATGAGAGTTTACAGGGTTTGGTGAAAAATGCCCTGGTCCATGTTCATAAGGAGATCTGGCAACATATAAATTCGACAGAGAACTTTCAACACTAATAAACACACTAACTATGCCCCCTTAGTTGTAACTGAGGTCTGTCCCTATATGAATTTCACCATGATGTAAGTCACAAATAAAAGTTAAATAGATCAAAACAAAATACTTGTGAATAAAGAGTCTTCTATTCGACACCAAACAGTAAGAAGTACGTGGACGAAGCTCTGACCAAATGGCACGCGACGACTTCACCACTCAAAGGTAAATAAGAAATTCATGCTAGATAAATTGAATATTTTTCCAGGCATCAAGGACCAATGTACCCAATTACAGTTATTGTTGATATTAGAATCTTAAAAACGCAGTATGAAAGTGTCTCAAAAGAACAAAGAAAGTAGCCGATTGGATTAATAATGAAACACCACTTAAAGAATCAATTGTCCTAATTGATACCAACAACAAAGAAATGCACACAAAGAGACAGAACATTGTTGGTTATTACTCATGAGCATCTTCTCGCAAGAAAATTGAACAGGTAACAGGGAAATCAGTATATCCGCATCCAATTAATGGCATCAAAAGAGTTGAGTTGGGTGAACAAGGAAATTAAAAAAGAAAAAAGCAGTGCAATTGCGTACCCTTAAACAGTCAGAAAGATCGAATGGAAGGGATTATGAGCTTGTACTTGGGTACTTCGGACGGGGGTGTCGCCGGAGGGGGAGAACGGAGAACGCCGGTGAGAGTGAGAGACAGATCTAGAGTGAAACGGGGGGGGGGGGGGAGAGAGAGAGAGAGAGAGAGAAATAAAGTGGGTTTTATGGACGGACTTTTAGGACGGAATATTCTGCCGCTAAAAGTCATATTATAATAATTTTATCGATAGACATTTTAGCGATGATGGTCATATTCCGTCGCTAAAAAAATTTTAAAACGCGAACAAATATTTAAAATTTTCTAAAATTTTTTAGTGACGGTACTTCCGTCGATAAAATTCTATCAGTAAAAGTCCGTCTGTAAAAACCTTACCGACAGTTTTTTCCATCGATAAAAGTTTTTAACAATGGACTTTTACAGACAGAAGGCCGTCTTAAAAAATAACTTTTGTTGTAGTGTACGATGTGTGTTGTGGTGGGTTGGCAGGCAAGGTGGGAGATACGGGTGGAAGTGAGAGAGGAGAGATAAAAGAGTTGGAAGAATGGCATTTAGCTAAAATCAGGTAAGGACATAAAGGTATTTTGGTCATTCATGCAATTCATAACAGATCCATCTAACGTGCCCAATTTTCATAAGTGTGGAGGCGTTTATTGCTTAAGTTTGGAGTAAGGGGAAAAATCGCACAACCCTTGTTTTTATACGTTTGCATTGGACATTCCCTTTCTTACTCTTTTTGTTATTTCTTTTACGTTTCACAATGTTATTGGTGGTTAATGGTTGGTTTAAAATGACTACTTGAAACATTATGATTTTATGTTCCATGTGTCATAGCTTTCTGTTTTCTTTTTTTATAAACATAGTATAAAAGAGGCTAATTTCATCTCCATCCATTTTAGGTCATGACTCATGCTGTTTAATAAAATTACACACAATGTCAACTTATCCCTGTACATACCCATGCTTTTTAACAAAATTACACACAATGTCACTAATGTCAACTTATCTCTGTACATAGTGCACATTCACCATTACCCACATAATTACACGGTTGAAAGCTCACACCTCAGATTACACGTGCACAACCTCTGCTTCACCTTTCTGTCCATTCTCGTCTCATTCCCCCTCAGAATTTGTTCTCACCCTACCTTTGCCTCCTAATTCTTATCCATCGGGCTCACAGCATTATTGGAAAAAAAAAACAGTTAAATTAGGTTCTTTCGTTCATAAACTTGTTTTAAATTTAAATTTTCTATTTGGTTTGGTAACAGTTAATTTTTATACAAATTGAAATATAACTTTCTTTCTCAATTATGGATGAAAGTGTCAAATAAGAGTGGTGTGTGTGTTAAGTTACCATCTACTTTAAAATTTTAAACTATTAGAGATTGAGCCCAATAATATTATCATGTTGTGTGTGTATGTGTCTGTGTTATTCCCATTTTTTCTACTTATTTTCAAGAGTTTACTTTATTATGTAAATTCTAATTATAGTTTAATTGATAATTTTAAAATACTTTACGTGATACTTATATTTGAAAATTAAGGAGTACTCAATACTCTTTGATGTGAAGTATTATGCCAAAAGGAAACACCATTTCACATATTTGTTGATGGTCCTAGATAATGGACCCAAAAAGGAATAGCATTTCTAATGATATCTTCTTTGTTTACCATTATATATACGGTTTCTTGTAGATAATATAAGTTCAAAATATTTTTATTAGTGAATATAAATATTTTTATGAATGTAAGTTGAATCTTTTGGTGTTCATTTTGTCAAATTTCATTTCTTCTTGCTTGGTTCGTGTGAAGATGGAGGATTCACAAAATTAAAATTTGTGTCTTTTGGTTAAGTAGGCTTGGCAAAATCTTATGGCTTCTCCTTGACCATTTTAATTTAGTTCTTTCTTATGTTTGGTTACTCAGAAAGTGGAGGAAAGGGGAAAATTTTGACTTTGTGTCTTTATAGTTTCTAGGTATTGTGTGTTTCATAATTGAAGTTGATTAGTGGTTTTTGGATAAATTCATTAGAAATAGATAATTCTTATGGAGTACGATGTGTAATTGCAAATTTCATGCCTTCCTTTTTCGAAAGATTTCTTGTTATCATAAGAGTGTGTTTGGATAAAGAATTTCAAAATCTATTAATTTTGAAATTCGTTGATTTACAAATTCATGGAATTGCAAATATTGTGTTTGGGCAATTTTATAGATTGAGTATTTTATATGTGGATTTACATTTGAAAATTTGAACCTAAATAATTTAATAGTATATAAGTACAAACTTATGTGAGAGAGCATCTCCTTCTTTTACGAAAGAAGTTACCTAAAATAATGGAGACTCTTTTTGTAGAAGGAATTTGACAAATAACTAGTTTGAACTAATTTTTTCTAGAGGGGTTTTAGCACACCAAATTTTCTTTTCCAAATCCTTCATAAAATTTGATAAATTCATCTTATCAGTATTCAAACAAGGGATTTTATACGATGTCTTTCAAAATCCTCTCTGAAAGTGAAATTATCGGTTCAATTATCTCATCCAAACAAACTCTAAGTTCATCTGTGAATTCTGTCTGCAGATTTGTATTGCTTAACTTTATATGGGAATTAGATTCACCTTGCAAATTTTGTTCCTCTGCTAAAGCGTATAGGCCTAATAATCAGAAGCCAAGCCAGTAAAGGGGTCACTAACTTTACGAAAGCAAATTCCACGACCAATGGACAGCCATGCCAAGCCTCATTATGGAAGGGGATTGGTATGCTTTTGGGTATCCATTGTTTCTTTATTTGTTAATTTTGCCTCATGCAGTACTCAAGTATCTTTCGATCATATAAAAAAAGAAGAAGAAAAAGCGATTTCCTTAACCTATTAAACTCTATTTATTATTTATTATTTATTTATCTCCTTACATTTCTATAGGACCTCTCAGCCAATTTATATTCCACTCTGCTGAAGCTTAAAATTCTCGTCAAAGAAGCGAGGAAGGGGTCATCGCACACCACTTATTTGGATAAGCTCTTATAGCCTTACCAAGTTTTGTGGTGTTATACTATTTCACGAGGATGTTTACCTTTAAGAAAATACAAATAAGAAAATAAGAAAATCTCTTATGCATTATATGTTTTAGCATTTTAAGTTTTCCGTCCATCTTGTGATTGGATTAAGGAGCACGTTTGATTTCCTGAGGAAGCTGTCCTAAAAATTTGTAGTTTCTTCTTTTTGGATCATTATCAACAAAAGAATACCAAGAACTAAGGAAGAGCTTCTTGAGGTTGATGGCATTTGCAAGTAAGTGTAGGTTAAATCCAGATTGGTTAACTAACATATTTCTAACCATATGATGTCTTTATTCGGAGCAAAACGATCGGGTGTTGGAAACAATTGAGGCTATTGTCAAGGAGTACTACAAGACGGACAAGAACACCAACAATAGCAATAAGAGTAATGATTTTGAAAAAAGGAGTGGATGCAAGGATAGGAATTCAAATGGGGATTTGAGAGATCACAGTTTTCGGCTAATGCGAAGTACTGGCTTCTCAAAGAAAAACCTGTGTTTGAACATGAACATAATTTGCTTTCCACTCCTTTACTAAGCTCTATTTCCTCTGTTTGCTTAATTTGTTATTGTTTTTGCTTTCAGTGAACTAACAGGCTTCTCTTTCTCGGTCTCTGTAACATTTTAATGGGAGATATGATTTGGTTTAGTTCGTCAAGACGATACAAAGAGCAGGACTCTATCTGCATCTTCGTGTTGGCCTTTTAATTGTGCATGGTGAAACTTTGGATGGTAATTTCTCATGCTTTCTGATATAAAGAGCTTGATTGTAGTAGGCTTATGCTCTTTTTCTTCTTTCTTTTTCGTCTCATTTATGTGTTTGAATCCTTATTGGTATAAAAGGGGTCTTGTTTGGTTACATTACGTTCCGGGGATCAGCTTCAGAGCAGATAAGGAACCCTTTAAGGTCATCTCTTTTCTGAATAACAATAATTAGCAAAAAAAAATGGAGATCATGAGTAAGAACTACATAATGTTAAATTTCATTTAAGCACGAGGCTAGCTGAAAACTGCAATTTTCTTTTTCAAAATTCTTGGCATTTGCATATGGCACTGCAAAGTTACCTAGGAAATTGTCGAGTTGCCTTTACATATTTGTCCTAAAATGAGATACATTGGTGATTTCAGTTTTCTACATAATTCTCTTCTACCTACACATTTGCAGCTCCATTTTTCATTCTTACAGGTTTCAAAGGTAAATGAACAAAGAAAGCTTCGTCCGTACAGGCACCACAGGAAGAGCGAAAATTGGTAACATTGAGGTATGTTCATAAGCAGTGTGCAATTTCTAATCTTTTACTTTCTTTGAAGAGCCATAATTAATATTGTTGTTTAACATTTTTCATATTTTCCCTTTCGTGTGAATCCCTTCTTCTGTGTAGCCTACCTATTGGTTTATCTGTTATTATGTTTCTCTCATGCAATGCTATTATTCAGTCTAGACATTTACATAATATGAATATGAAATGAATTAATTATCTTACTGGTTTTTCAGGACTACTAATTTATGATTGTCTCCATTAAAGTCATTTTTCAGCAAGTGATTTTACATACCTTTTCCCTACTGTTAATGCATGATTTTAGTGACAATTGTAAAGTACAAATGTATTTAGCTACAAAATTTTAAGTCCATTTGTACCTTTAGTACCAAAGCAACTTCGCTATGTTATGTATCACGACTAGATACTTACTAATCGAAGGGGCATTGGAATTGTCTTAGCTCTTGAGTCACAAACCCGTGTGGAGGCATTGAAGAAGTCCATCTCTAACATCTAGACGTTACAAGAGGCATTGAAGTAAGAGGTCTTCATTGTTTCCTATATCAAAGTCACATACCTGAGCATACAAATAGACCTTCAAAAGTCACAAAAAGGAAGATGAAAAAATGAAAAGGTAAAATCCAGTGTTTTACCTGCTTATGTTCATGCCTTCTGTTATGCTTTTAGTCCGATTCTTTATGAATTAGCAAGGTTCTATAGTTGCAAATTTGATATAAGTTGTTTTGAGTGTTTCTGATAACCTCATATATTTACGATCCATGCTCAATTTTTGTTTGTCTTTTTTTTTTTAAAAGAATTCAATAAGGATGATTATTATTCTAATTCTAACTTTCATATTTCTTGTTTGATGCTAAAGGAAACTTATGCTGATTTCAAATGAAAAAGAGACCCCATCGACATTTGGTGGAAACTCAATTCTAGGACCAGAGATTTTTAGGGTTCTCCCTATTATTACAAGTGAAGTTTGTATTTATTTCTCGGATGACTTGGTAGTTTCATATTCCACTAATGGAACCCAATCATATGTGTTTCTACATGTACTTTTAGTAGATACAAAGATCAGTTAGATAGAAATGCTGTTTTATACAGAAAGAGTGCTAAAAGAGCTCATGTTCCGCATGCAATTTTGCTACTATGTTGCATCAGTTATTGTATCATATTTTATCATTTTGTTACGAAGTGAAGTGAACATTTCATTGTGCAATTTTGTGTTAATGGAAGGTACCCAAGCATCTGGGAGCTGCTTTATAAAAAAGAACCTAAGCTCATTTCATATGTCAATCACATGTTTTTTTAAACAGTTGCTAGTCAATTGTAGGTAGCTCTCCCCTAAAACTGGCAATATGATACAAGAAGTTGTACAATATGATAGAAGAAAAAATCACTTCTTGGCTATTACTGCTTGACAATTCCCGAGGATGTGTGATCATTTATGTTGCTACTATGGTTACCATTTTCTTAAAAAAGAAAAGTAAGAGCCAAAATACAAGGTACTCAATATATATATATATATATATATATATATATATATATATGAGAGCTGATCCGTTCAGAGCGCTAGCAAAATAGGAGATCTTGCAAACGCGATCTGGCCGTTCACGACCGATCTGTGGACGGTCCAGATCTTTTTTTTACGTTTTTTTTTAGCCCGTCCGCTACATGATATAGCGGACTATTTTTTGTGTTTTTTTGACAATAATACCCTCCGAGTCCGTCCGCTACATAATGTAGCGGACAAGTTTTCAGACCTTTTTTCTCTTTCTGTCATTAATGTTCTAATAGAAATGAGAGAGTCCGTTACGTCCGCTACATAATGTAGCGAACGTAACGGACACTACATTTTTCTCTCTTTCTCTCTCCTTTCTCATTCATTTTCTGACACATCTCTCTCGCGTCAATTTCTCACTTTCTCTTGTCCTTTCTCTCTTTCTCTCTCTTCTTTTCTCTCAGATCTTTTTTTGTTGTCTCTCATCCTCCTCTCCCATCCTCTCTCTCTCCATTCTCGTCCTCTTCTAATATCCTTTCTTCTTCTTCTCTCTCTCTCTCTCTCTCTCTCTCTCTTTAAAGTTATGACTTCTCTCTCTTTTCTCTCTCCTTTCTGTCTCCTTTCTTTATCACTTTGTCTCTCACTTTGTCTCTTTCTCTCTCTTTTCTCATATCTTCTTTCAAACCCATGTTATGCACGAGAATGTGCTGAAATTTTGAGATCCAGATTGGTGAAATGAGAGCTTGTTTTGACGGCTCCCATGATCCCGACCAGACGCTTGTATTCCAACAGTAGCATCGCCGTCGGCATGAGGGCACCGAACACGGAGCTCTGGAAGATCATTATGGACGAACCGAAAACCCAGAATCGCTGATCGCAAGAGCTGGTTTCCGGTGCGGCGGTGTTGAGCCTTTTTGAAAAAGAACATGCTTGGAGAAGAAATGAAACACTGAAGAGTTGGTTTTAGAGGGCTTGTTGGCCTTGGAAAAAGTCAAAATAAATTCTCAGTTTGTCACCAATATATCAGTTTTATTAGTCATTTAACAGGGCTATTCATCCATATATATGTGCAGTACCAAATGGAACGACGGAGAGGGAGAAGATGGAGAGGAGAGAGATGAGGAAGAGAGAGAAAATGAAAAGAGTTGTCTCTTTTCCAGATCTGACACATGGGTCTTTTTAGAAAATTAATATTCATCCGCTACATAATGTAGAGGACGAAAGGAGAGAGAGAAAAAATGTCAGAGCATTAATGAGAGAAAGAGAAAAAAATGTCAGAAAAGTCCGTCCGCTACATTATGTAACGGATGGGCTCGGAGGGTATTTTTGTCAAAAAATCATCCGCTACATAATATAGCGGACGGGCTAAAAAAACGTAAAAAAAAGATCTAGACTTTCCACAGATCGATCGTGAACGGCCAGATCGCGTTTGCAAGATCTCCTATTTTGCTAGCGCTCTCAACAGATCAGCTCCCTACATATATATATATATATATATATATATATATATGGGAGCTGATCCATTGATAGCGCTAGCAAAATAGGAGAAGTTGCTAGCGCGATCTGGCCGTCCATCCCAAAAGATGGACGGCCCAGATCTTTTTTTTTGCGTTTTTTTAAGTACGTCCGCTACATTATGTAGCGGATAATTTTTTGCATTTTTTTGACAATAATACCCTCCGAGTCCGTCCGCTACATAATGTAGCGGACAAGTTTTCAGACTTTTTTTTTTCTCTTTCTGTCATTAATGTTCTGACTTTTTTTTTCTCTCTCCCGTCCGCTACATAATGTAGCGGACAAGTTTTCAGATTTTTTTCTCTTTCTGTCATTAATGTTCTGACTTTTTTTTTTCTTTGTCTCTCTCTCCTGTCCGCTACATAATGTAGCGGACAAGTTTTTAGATTTTTTTCTCTTTCTCTTTCTCTCTCCTTTTGTGGTCATTTTTCTGTCACCTTTCTGACTTTAGTCTCTTTCTCTTTCCTTCCTTTTGTGGTCATTTTTCTTACTAACGCCCTTAACCTTAACCTATTCGCTTCTATGTGAACTCTTTGTTCTTCCGAGATATGAGTTTCGGCAGAGCTGCAAGCTGTATTGTCTGGCACCTGATTTCGTAGTTCTTTTGATGAAAGAGAGGACACCTCAGCAGCATTAACCTCATCCACAAGGCCTGAGATGGCTCCTGCTGATGAAGCCAATGCTAATAGTGACTATGTTGTATCAGGTGAAAATTTATTTGCAGAAACCCATTCCTCATCTTGACCAAAACATTGGAGTCTGCCCAGAAAGAGAGAGAGAGAGAGAGAGAAATGAGGAGAGATGACGAAAGAGAAGAAAGAGAGAGAGAGATCAAAAAGAAGATAAAGGAGAGAGAGAAGAGTCAGAGCTTTAATGAAGGGGGGAGAGAGAGAGAGAGAGAGAGAGAGAGAGAGAAAAAGATATGAGAAAAAAATCTAAAAACTTGTCCGCTACATTATGTAGCGGACAGGAGAGAGAGAAAAAGAAAAAAAAAAGTCAGAACATTAATGACAGAAAGAGAAAAAAAATCTGAAAACTTGTCCGCTACATTATGTAGCGGACGGGAGAGAGAGAAAAAAAAAGTCAGAACATTAATGACAGAAAGAGAAAAAAAAAAGTCTGAAAACTTGTCCGCTACATTATGTAGCGGACGGACTCGGAGGGTATTATTGTCAAAAAAATGCAAAAAATTGTCCGCTACATAATGTAGCGGACGTACTTAAAAAAACGCAAAAAAAAAGATCTGGGCCGTCCATCTTTTGGGATGGACGGCCAGATCGCGCTAGCAACTTCTCCTATTTTGCTAGCGCCATCAATGGATCAGCTCCCTATATATATATATATATATATATATATATATATATATATATATATATATATATATATATATATATATGGGGGCCGATCCACACCCACCGGTGGAGAAATAACAAATTTCTCCACCGAACCGCTGGTCTTACCAGCGGTTGGCCACGTGGGCCAAAAAAGGACGAAAAGGGACAAAAAAGGACGAAAATACTATGATAAATTCATGAAAATATCACGAGAAAATGAAAAACTCGTGAGAAAATGGTGGCAATAATGCCCAACCGCAACTCCTACATGCGGTTGGCATTATTGCCTTCCGTGACCCCACCCCCCACCCGTCACCCCCCTTGCCCCCCACCCCCTTGCCCCCCACCCCGTGGCCCCCACCCTATGTCCTTTTCCCCCACCCGTGAACCCCCCTTCCCCCACCCGTGAACCCCCTCTTCCCCCACGTGTCATTACCACCCTACCCCCCCACCCCCACGTGTCATTCCCCCCTCCCCCTCCCTGCTGTTCACTCACGGTTCTTCTCTTCCTCTCTCACTTTTCTCTCTATAAAATCCCTCCTCCCCGAATCATTTCTTCCACCCTCCTCATTCTCCCTATCTCACCTACATACAAACAAAAAAAATTTACGCTAGAAGATCGGTGGATAACCGCTAGAAGACCGGTGGATTTTTCTTGAAATATATCAAGTTAAAACAAGTAAGTATTTTTCAATTTGTTCTTACCAATTGATTGTTTAAATTGTGTTACGCTTAAGTTGTTCTTACAATAGTCTAAAATTCGTGTTTAGGGCGTCAAAGGGCGTCAAAATTACGTTTTGACAAATCGGGGTATTACATTCGAAAAATTCCAAAATAGCGATTTTTTAGGGCGTCAGAAATAGAATTTTTCACGAATTTATAAAAAATAGCTAGAGCTAGATTTTGCCAAAGTACGAAACAGAGACCCTAGTTATTTTCAAAAGATCTATATCAGGTAAAAATTTCAGATTTTTCCAAAGACCGGAAAGGGGTTAACTGATACACGCAACCTTGTAACTTTGCAGTGTAATTTAAAATATCAAGCCAGCGCGATTTCGCGCAAAACTTTTATGAGAACCCTAGGGTGTTGGGAAGTTCCATTCCCCAGGAATTCGGGCCATTCCGAAGCCGTTAGCTAATTTTTTGGCCGAACGGGCTTTTAAGCGCTCGATCCGGACACCGGTTCGGGATTTTTAGGCGAAAAATCCGTAAAATACTTTTTAGATCAAGAATGAACTCAGGAAGCTTAAAATAGCATTTTAAAGCACTTTTGATATTTTCTGAAGCCAGGGGGTATTTTGGTAATTTGCCACCCCGAGAGGGGTATTTTGGTAATTTTCCCGAAAAAATTTTCCAACGGACTTTTAAGTCCAGAAATGTAAGTAAAACGCCTGAAATGTTATTTTGCAGCTGATTGCGGGGCGTAATTGTCGCTAAAGGTGAAAACTTAATTAGACAGTTTTTTTACGAATTTATAAAAAATAGCTAGAGCTAGATTTTGCCAAAATACAAAACAGAGACCCTAGTTATTTTCAAAAGATCTGTATCAGGTTAAAATTTCAGAGTTTTTCAAAGACTAGAAAGGGGTTAACTGATACGCGCAACCTTGTAACTTTACAGTGTAATTTAAAATATCAAGACAGCACAATTTCGTGCGAAACTTTTATGAGAACCCTAGGGTGTTGGGAAGTTCCATTCCCCAGGAATTCGGACCATTCCGAAGTCGTTAGCTAATTTTTTGGCCGAACGGGCTTTTAAGCGCTCGATCCGGACACCGGTTCGGGATTTTTAGGCGAAAAATCCGTAAAATACTTTTTAAATCAAGAATGAACTCAGGAAGCTTAAAATAGCGTTTTAAAGCAATTTTGATATTTTCTGAAGCCAGGGGGCATTTTGGTAATTTGCCCCCCCGCGAGGGGTGTTTTTGTAATTTTCCCGAAAAAAAGTTTTTCAGTCCAGAAATGTAAGTAAAACACCTGAAAGGTTGTTTTGAAGCTGGTTTGATGGGCGTTAGGGTGACAATGAACCCCCGGGGGCTATTTTGCTAATTTTACGTTACACAAATCTGTGCTTAAAATAACTTTTAGTTCAGGAAAGGGTGTGAGACACCTGAAAAGTTATTTTAAAGAGTGAATTCAGGAAGCTTGTTGTCAGGGGGCATTTTGGTAATTCGCATCCCCGATAGGGGTATTTTCGTAAATTTGCAGCGTTAAGTTTTTCAAAGGATTTCTTAGTCCAGAAATGTAAGCAAAGCACCTGAAAGGTTGTTTTGAAGCTGATTTGGGGCGTTAGGGTGATAATGAACCCCCGGAGGCATTTCGGTAATTTGTCGCTCATCGGGGGCTATTTTGCTAATTTTACATTATACCAAATTTCTCGAAAGACGGTGGTTTAAATAAATTTTATTCTTCTTTTATTTAAATCTATGACTTGTTGAGAATGATATAATTTTTATTTTTTAGATTCCAGTATAAATATGGATGCAACTGGAGGAAATAATTTTTGTGAAGGTTCTGATCCACCTTACGTTGGTCAAGTTTTTCAAGCACTGGACGAAGTTGAAGCATACTATAGAGCATATTCGAAAACGATAGGTTTCGGTATTAGAACTAAGACGACTAGAAAACGGGCGAATACAGATCAAATTGGTGCAAGACTATTTGAGTGTCATAGAGGAGCACCGCATGTAACTCCGGTCGTTCGGATCAGTGACGAAGGGACAACAAGACAAAGAAAACGGGACACATTTCCGGGTACCGGCTGCAAGGCCCATGTGTATGCAGTACACCGAAAAAATGAAAACCATTGGGTTGTCACAGGAGTGGAGTTGAGCCATAATCATCAGTTGATGACCCCCAGTAAGATTGGTCAAATTCATCAACACCGAGAAATAAGCGCGGCACACAGACAACTAATTTTTACAATGGCCGAGGCTAAAATTCCACCTTCTAAGATGATGGGGGTTTTCTCAAGCCAGGCTGGGGGGATTGACAAGTTGAGTTTCAACGAAGTAGACCTTCGAAATGAACTTCGTGCTCAGAGGAGAGAGTCTTTCGGTAAGAGTGATTCTCAAACTACACTTGATCTCTTCAGGTCCCTTCAGAGTGAGAATTCTGGATTTTTTTACAGTCTCCAACTGGATGATGAGAACCGCATTAGTACTATATTTTGGGCGGACCCCCGTTCTAGAGCTGCTTACCAAAATTTTGGGGATGTTGTGACGTTTGACACCACATACCGCACCAATAAGTACTCTATGCCTTTTGCTCCGTTCACCGGGGTGAACCACCACTATCAGTCAATCTCGTTTGGCTTTGCCCTGCTTAGGGATGAGACGGAGGAGTCATTTACGTGGTTATTTGAAACGTGGCTTCAAGCAATGTATCATATTCCTCCAAAGACCATCATCACCGACCAAGATCTGGCAATGAAAAATGCAATCGCTAAGGTCCTTCCAGATACTCACCATGGCCTGTGCACATGGCACATAAGCAACAAATATCCCGAACGGCTTCACCATGTATATGCAAACCATCCGTCATTCAAGACTGACTTTAATACATGTGTGAAGAAATCGTTGACGGTAGACGTGTTCGAGGAGAGGTGGGCCACGTTAATGGATACTTACTATTTGCACAATCACGAATGGTTACAATCGTTGTATGAGATCAAGACACAGTGGGTCGGTGCCTACACCAAGAATTTTTTTGCAGCCGGAATGACTACGACCTCGAGAAGCGAAGCTATGAATTCATTCTTTGATGGGTACGTAGGCCAGTCTTCAAGTATAGCGGAGTTCGTACTAGAGATGCAGAAAGCCGTTGACAGGCAATTGTACCGTGAGAGAGAAGCCGACGCGGCTACAGTTTGCAAAGAAAGAGCCACCTTTAGAGGCTCATGCGGCTCAAGTCTATACCAAGGAAATGTTTCGACAGTTTCAAGAGGAACTACTAAAGTCGAATCAATATGGCATGACAAAGTTGCACGAGTATTCCACCAGAGACATCAAGGTTTATGCTTTGACAAATGTGACGAACTTCGCCAATCCGTGCTCTTCGTCGGCTCCGAGGACCAGACGACATTTTACCGTAGCAATTTGTAAGGACACTGGGTTGGTTAATTGCAACTGTCAACTGTTTGAGCATAAAGGTATACTTTGTCGACACGCGTTGAGGGTTTTGAGCGCCAAGAATGCTAGTGAAATCCCTCCACCGTATATCTTGGAACGGTGGACGAAGGAAGCCAACAGAGTCCACGGTCACATTCCTTACGTGCCCAATGTTTCAGTTGATTTCGAGCAATCTGAGTCGCTGCGATATAATCACCTTTGTAACATCATGCACGGTTTATCAATGGATGCAGCGTCGACATTTGATGGGTACAGGTATCAAGTTGAAGCAGCCGCACGGGATAAGGCTATGCATGCACAGTTTAGGATGGCATTACCAGAAACTGTGGACACTCCGACTACTCGACCAACTCCAGGCGGTAGATTCAATCGAGCCAAACAGCCAGTCATTGACGGCACTGACCTACAACGTGAGGAGGACGACATTTTTGATCCAATTATTTCTCAAACAAAAGGGCGAAAACGAGCAATACGCATGAAGAATCCGATTGAAGAAGCAACGGGTCAAAAAAAATTACGAAAGTGTGCGTTGTGTAATAAGATGACTGATCATGACAAGAGAAACCATTATAAAGTGTTAGGTATCGAACCTGGCAGTATGGTCGAGGAGGACGATGATGAGGAAGAGTGTTAGGGTTAATGTTTCAGTTGTATAAATTGAACTTTTATAATGTTTAAATTTGTGATTTGGTTTGTGCAATCTTTAATTTGTGATTTGATTTGTGGATTATTGATATTTTTGGTAACTCCGTTTTCGGGCACACTTTAGGCCCCAATTGATAGCTTCCGAAAAAAGTTGTAATTTTTTTTGTCACTTTTTTTCCGCTCATTGCACTTCAGGCACGCTAGTTAGCCCATTTGTAAGACTTTCGGCGAAAAACGAGACACATTAATTTTTGAGTTTTCCTAGGAAGGGCCTATTCGGGCACACTTTAGGCCCCAATTGATAGCTTCCGAAAAAAGTTATAATTTTTTTTGTCACTTTTTTTCCGCTCATTGCACTTCAGGCACGCTAGTTAGCCCATTTGTAAGACTTTCGACGAAAAACGAGACACATTAATTTTTGAGTTTTCCTAGGAAGGGCCTATTCGGGCACACTTTAGGCCCCATTTGATAGCTTCCGAAAAAAGTTGTAATTTTTTTTGTCACTTTTTTTCCGCTCATTGCACTTCAGGCACGCTAGTTAGCCCATTTGTAAGACTTTCGGCGAAAAACGAGACACATTAATTTTTGAGTTTTCCTAAGAAGGGCCTATTCGGGCACACTTTAGGCCCCATTTGATAGCTTCCGAAAAAAGTTGTAATTTTTTTGTCACTTTTTTCCGCTCATTGCACTTCAGGCACGCTAGTTAGCCCATTTGTAAGACTTTCGGCGAAAAACGAGACACATTAATTTTTGAGTTTTCCTAGGAAGGGCCTATTCGGGCACACTTTAGGCCCCATTTGATAGCTTCCGAAAAAGTTGTAATTTTTTTTGTCACTTTTTTTCCGCTCATTGCACTTCAGGCACGCTAGTTAGCCCATTTGTAAGACTTTCGGCGAAAAACGAGACACATTAATTTTTGAGTTTTCCTAGGAAGGGCCTATTCGGGCACACTATAGGCCGCATTTGATAGCTTCCGAAAAAAGTTATTTTTTTGTCACTTTTTTTCGCTCATTGCACCTCATGCACGCTAGTTAGCCCATTTCTATGAATTTCGGCGAAAAGCGAGACGCGTAATTTTTTCGAATGCCGTCATATGAAAGGTATATTCGCGCACATTTTAGCGCCAAATTCATAGCATGCGAAAAATTATGTACATTTCTTTTTGGTACAATTTTTTGTAACATCACAGCAGCTAGCCACGCACGTCAGGATAATGGTAATGAATGCGTCTAGCTTCATTCTTTTTCAGCTCCCAGGCTATCCTATACCTAAACGTCAAGGCATCCTTCCTAGTCCACGAGGAGTGTTTGAGCACTTCCGAGCGAGCAACGTAGTCCATGTACTTGAGGACGTAAATCCCGCAATCGTGACCGTTATATTGCTTTGGTCGGTCCTTTATCATCACGACCGTCCAAGGGTCACCCTGTGGCCGTCCGCATGCTAGCGAGAGGACAGTAGTCTGCATCCAACAATAAAAACGAGAATCAAGCCTATGAGACAAGAACAATATACTATGGGCCAAGGTCAAAAAATAAATACTAACCACTAAAGTGATGTACTCGTTGTACATCTGTGCCAGCAGCTGTCCAGGCTCGTCCTCCCTTAGGCTATCGTATATGTGAACCGTTCTGAACGCTGGATGGAGAACTAATAGGAACCAGTGGTTTGCATGATGACAGGGTATCATGATAAGGTTCGCATCAGCAGCGGGACATTGATAGTCTGCGTTCATCATGCCTAACACGTTTCGACCTGGTTTCCACTTACTCCTGCCGCCCCCTCGCCTCCATTCTGTGAATTCTCTCACCGTTAATTCCACAAAATGAGTGGGATACATGTTAAGCTTCAAATATTCAGAACGGTTAAAACGTTGCTCTCTAATCCGGAGCAGTTCTATGTAAGCGTTCATGACAAAATTTGAAAGATCTGTCTCCGGCGCCAACGTTCTGATATCCTCATGACCTAGGAATGTCGCAAGGGGAAAGTCTGCTGAATTGACAGGCTCATGCCCGAAGTAGTGCCGGTCGATCCAAGCCATCTTGTCCGACCTCAATGGCTTCGTCGCTTGTCCTTTGTCCGACCGAAAGCTTGGGCGCGAGGCCTGGATTCCTACTTGGGGAACCTGACTCTGGCACTGAGAGTCGTATGCGTCAGGAGGCAAGCGACTATACGGCTCCCACACCTGACTCTGGGGCTGATAGTCGTACGCGTCAGGAGGAGGGCGACCAGACGGCTCCCACACCTGACTCTGGGGCTGATAGTTGTACGCGTCAGGAAGAGGGCGACCAGACGACTCCCACACCTGACTCTGGGGCTGATAGTCGTACGCTTCAGGACGAGGGCGACTAGACGGCTCCCCTTCGTAACCCCGGTACGCAAGACTAAAGTTTTGAACTTCAGTCTTGTACTTCTCAATGGACCTCTTGAGATTGTCAGGAGCCTGCGCGACAAACCAGTCAAACGACTCCAGCTGCTTGAACACCTCAATGCCCTGGTCAACCTAAAAAACATGCATAGAAAAATATGGCTAATCATATTTGACAAATGGTCGATAAGGTGCGCAAATAAATTATCAAACAACACTAGCATGACTTACAATGGCCAATGCCCAGAACTGGTCATAGACCTCACGTGGCGCGTACGATGTCTTCTTCACCTGGGAAGGGCGATTCACCCTCGTGCGCGTCACCCTGAGAAACCACTGTAAGTATTCCTCAGTACTAATGCCGTCGTGCTTCAGCGATACAAGGCTATCATACGTTTCCTGCCAGGTATTCCACTGGTGCACCTCGTCACCCAACAAAATCAAGGCATCAGCCACCTCGAAGTTCGGCCCTCGACCACCCCTGTATGGCCGCATGTCTACAGCGGGTTTTGGTATCCCTTGTGGACAGCCAGCTTGCTTCATAGCTCGATCGGGCATCTGAAACTCACATTCTTCGAAGTGAATGAGCGGCACCCGAACCAAACCTGCCAGCACGTACGACACCGGAAGTTGCCAACACCACTCATCCAACAGATGCATCACCTTGCCATATGGCTGCCACGTCACCTGGGATGCATCTAGTATCTCTAGTTCCCCCCGATAGAACTTTAGATGGTGGTGAGGGTCTACCCGTCTCCACCTCCGGTTGGTCGTAGGCCCCCAGGCCCACACCCTAGGCCACGTCTCATCGGAATCTACCAACGGTTGTGGACGACCCATGGGTAGCCTCTCGTAAGACCAAACCTGTGAATGCAAACATTATATGGAATTAGTAATTAATCCCGAATATATTGACTAAGGATCCTACCAAGAAAATAAATGCTCATACCTGTAATAGAGTCAGGCAGGCGGCAATGGACTTGGCACCGTTTCTCGTAGCCTTATGCAGTGCTCGATATAGGTGCGCAAGGACAGCTGAACCCCACGAATAGGAGTATACCTCCTCAAGATCCTCCAAGAACACCATATACTTCGGATGCACCGTGTTTTTCGAATGCGTCGGAAGTAATATAGCTCCAATAATATACAGAAGGAATGCCTTCGTATACGTCACGAAATCTTGAGGAGTGTATTCATCCGGTAGCACGCCGTACTGCTCTCTCAGCCATTTAAGCTTGACGCCGTTTGTTGTAAGCGCTGCCCTTGGAATTCCCGGAAAATACTGCATAGCCATATTCGCTATGGATGCAGACGGCACGTTCAAAGTAACGGGTCTGCCGTGACATGGGATTCCAAGTATAAATCCGACGTCCTCTAACGTAACAGTCATTTCACCAAACCGGAAGTGAAATGAGTTCGTCTCGCTCCTCCATCGTTCAACTAGAGCGGATATAAGGCAATCGTCGTGTCGAGACCATTTCCCGGGATCGGTGAACAGGGTTAAATTTTGACGGTGTAATAGCTGTATTTGTTCCTCGTTTAGTACCCACTCTTCAAGGTGCCTTGTGCTTTGAATTGTTTCCAAAACACCCCTATCGACACCGTCAAATACGTGCCTCGCGACGTGGTCATCGTCATCGTATAGGATTGATGTATCATGAGGTCCAGAGCTGAAATTCATACCTTTAAGAACAAAATATAATTATAAACCAACTTAGCGTCCATAATATCCATAATATTTACATTCCAAAACTATAACTGGATCTTTAACCTAGCTTACCAACACATTAGCAATAGTCATTATTTCAATGTATTAAAACAAATCCTCAATTCCCACCACTCCGAACGCTTAATTACGCTAGTTCCCACTGAATTTAGCGCCAACGTGGTTATATAGCAATATATAGCCCGATGGCCCCTACACCTCCAACACCTCAAAACCGCTTTAAAGTCAAGTTTTTAAATGTATTACGTCAATTATATACCAAATATATCAGGAAAAATTTTAAAGGGGGCAAGTTACCAAAACACCCGCTACTTATGCAAAATATCCCCTGGCAGTCATCGCCGGTGCGTCACAAGGTTCAGAACATCTGGAACAAAATAAGTTTTCGGGTGTCTCACACCCTTTCCTGAACTAAAAGTTATTTTAAGGTATGAATTTTAAGCTGGATCCTTCCTAGCAAAATAGCCCCCGAACATCGGCAAATTACCGAAATGCCCCTGAGCGTTCACTATCACCCCAACGCCCCCGAACCAGCTTCAAAACAACATTTCAGGTGGTTTACTTACATTTCTGGACTAAAAAGTCGTTTGAAAAACTTGGCACGGGAAAATTACCAAAACACCCCTTGGCGCGGGAAAATTACCAAAACACCCCTACGCGCGCCACGTCAGCTTCAAAACAACATTTCAGGTTTTGTAATTATATTTCTGGACTAAAAAGTCCGTCAAAAAACTTAGCACTGTAAAATTACCGAAATACCCCTCTCGGGGCGGCGAATTACCGAAATGCCCCTGGCATAAAAAAATATCAAAAGTGCTTCGAAATGCTACTTGAGGCTTCCTGAATTCATTCTTGACATAAAAAGTATTTTACGGAGGTTTCGCCCAAAAATCGCGAACCGGTGTCCGGATCAAGCGCTTAAAGGGCCGTTCGGCCAAAAAAATAGGTAACGGCTTCGGAATGGCCCGAATTCCTGGGGAATGGAACTTCCCAACATCCTAGGATTCTCATAAAAGTTTCGCGCGAAATCGCGCTAGCTTGATATTTTAAAATACACTGCAGAGTTACAAGGTTCCCCGTATCAGTTAACCCCTTTCCAGTCTTTGGAAAAATCTGAAATTTTTACCTGAGACAGATCCTTTAAGAATAACTAGGGTCTCTTTTTTGTATTTTGGCAAAATCTAGCTCTAGCTATTTTTTATAAATTCGTGAAAAACTGTCTATATTTGGCACCCTAAAAAATCTCTGTTTTGGAATCTATAAATGTAATACGCTGATTTGTATAAACCTAACATTGAATTATAAGGAAATTCAAAATACTTACTTGTTGTGACTTGATGTATTTAAAGAAAAAACTACCGATCTTCTAGCGGTTATCCACGATCTTCTAGCGTAAAATTTTTTGATTTGTATTGTTGTGGAGATTATGTAGGTGAGATATGAAGTACGAAGGAAGTTGGTAAAAGATGACAGAGTGCAGAAGAAGGGTTCGGGGGAGGGGATTATAAAGAGAGAAGCGAGGAAGAGAGAAGAAAAAAGACAGAAAAAAGTGAGGAAGGGTGGGTGTTTATGCGGTCAAAGGCTGCTGCAAAAAAAAAAATTCGGCAGAAGGACACCACGTTGGGGCATCACGGGGGAGGGAAGGACGACACGTGGCATCGTGGGGAAGGACACCAGGTGGGGCATCACGCGGGGGGGGCGCCACGTGGCAGGGGAGGGGGCAGGGACCAACCGCGGGTTGTAGGAGCGGTTGGGCCCTGCGGATGAGGGGAGGGGACGCCACGTGGCAGAGGGAGGGGACCAACCGCGGGTCGTAGGAGCGGTTGGGCCACGTGGCAGGGGGAGGGGACGCCACGTGGCAGAGGAGGGGACCAACCGCGGGTCGTAGGAGCGGTTGGGCCACGTGGCAGGGGGAGGGGACGCCACGTGGCAGAGGGAGGGGACCAACCGCGGGTGGTACCGGCGGTTGGGCCACGTGGCAGGGGTCCCCTGCCACGTGGCAGGGGAGGGCACCAACCGCGGGTGGTACCAGCGGTTGGGCCACGTGGCAGGGGGAGGGGACGCCACGTGGCAGGACCAGCGGTTGGTCCCCGCCCCTGCCACGTGGCCCAACCGCTGGTACCACCCGCGGTTGGTGCCCTCCCTCTGCCACGTGGCAGGGGGAGGGGATGCCACGTGGCAGGGCCATCGCTAATACCGCCGGTTGGCCATGCTGGTGGGCCACGTGGCAGGGGGAGGGGACGCCACGTGGCAGGGGCCATGGGGTTGGGCCACGTGGCAGGGGTGGGGGACGGCACGTGGCAGGCATATTAATGCCAACCGCTGGTTGTGCATGCGGTTGGTGTCCTTTTTCTCTCTCTCGCCATTTTCTCACCATTTCTCGTGCCATTTCTCGTGCCTTTTTTGCCATTAATGCAGTGACCGTACACCTTTTTCGCCTTTTTGTCCCACGTGGCCAACCGCTGGTAAGACCAGCGGTTCGGTGGAGAAATTTGTTATTTCTCCACCGGTGGGTGTGGATCGGTCCCCTATATATATATATATATATATATATATATATATATATATATATATAGCAGATCCATTGATAGCGCTAGCAAAATAGGAGATTTTGCTAGCGCGATCTGGCCATCCATCAGGCCCAGATCTTTTTTTTTAAAGCTATCAGTCGTCTGCTACATAGTGTAGCGGACGGACTTTTTACCATATTGCCCCTTGTCCTCGTCCGCTACACTATATGGCGGATAACTTTTTGGTCTGACGCCGTCAGTCAAAAAGTCGTCCGCTACACTGTGTTGCGGACGATTTTCCGATAACTTTTGACTGACACGACTGACACAATTTCAGATTATCTGTACAATTTCAGATAATCTGTATTATAGATATGGCACACGTCCGCTGCACCGTATCGCAGATAGTATTTTTTTCTTCTCCTTCAGCACAATTTTCTTCTCCTTCAAACTCGCTTCCATTTTCAGCTCCCTTTAAGCTTCGAGATTCCGTCGAATGTTCATTATTTTTTTGACTTTTAGGTTCATAATTGTGCCGTTTGAGATTCCGTCGATGTTGAGATTTTTTATTGTTAATCGTATGTTTTTTATTGTTAATCGATATTGAGATTGTTGATTCCGTGGCTAAAACAAGTCTTTGGTCGCCAATTTATTAAAAACAGGAGATCTTCAACACAATGTATTTGGACGTCCGCTACAATGACTAGCGGACGGAGAAGCAGAAACAATCAACTTAGAAAAATGTTTTAGTATTTGGACGTCTGCTACACAGTGTAGCGGACGGAAACCAACTTAGAAAAAATCAACTTAGAAAAAATTTGGACGTCCGCTACACTGAGTAGCGGACAGGGAAGCAGAAACAATCAACTTCATAACTTAGAAAAAATTTCAGTATTTGGACATCCGCTATACTGTGTAGCGGACGGAGAAGCAGAAACAACCAACTTAGAAAATGTTTCAGTATTTGGACGTCCGCTACACAATGTAGCGGACGAAGAAGCAGAAACAACCAACTTCAACACTTAGAAAAATTTTCAGTATTTGGACGTCCGCTATACTGTGTAGCGGACGGAAGCGGAAACAACCAACTTAGAAAATGTTTCAGTATTTGGACGTCCGCTACACAGTGTAGCGGACAGAGAAGCAGAAACAACCAATTTCAACACTTAAAAAAATTTTCAGTATTTGGACGTCCGTTACACAGTGTAGCGGACGAAGAAGCAGAAACAATCAACTTCGTTACTTAGAAATTTTAGTATTTGGACGTCCGCTACACTGTGTAGCGGACGGATACTCCGTCAGCTAAAGAATTCTCAATGAATTTTGTTTTCCACCATTCACATTCATTCTCAATGAGAGCAAAAAAAACTAACTCTAATCAAATCAAATGTCCACTGATATGGACACAAATCAGTTAAATCACTCAATCATTCAACACAAATCAACTGATCTCAACCCCAAAAAAAT